>CM054115.1:70693452-71165952 GCA_028673005.1 Tanypteryx hageni | reverse complement strand
TTGACTTTTTAAGCGCTTGCAGTATGCAAGCACCAACAACTCGTAATTCAAAATAGCTCTAAAATATGTGATGACTTTGATAGTAGTACTCCGTCATCTTCTGCGTCAGCAGAATTGGTTGCTGTTAGGGAAGAGACTAGTGTATTCGCCAATGATTGTGATCCTAGTGAGTGGATTTTCCCTTTGACCCATAATCAGTTGAGCAATATTGTTCGGAAAGGCCCAATTTGCATTCTAAAGAAAATGATGACTTTCCGTTAGAAGATAACAACCGACATTTTACTACAAGCGTGTATTAAGCAACGGTGCAAAGCATCTCAGACGTTGGTAATTATATTCTCAAAGTAAAAACTGCGTGTTTTGCTTTGCTTGTTAATTATTTTCAACATCACTAGCAGCCGTTTCTTCTGAAGGTTCTTCAGATTGGAAAAATTTGAGTGCTTGTTTAAAATTACATGTAATTAAAATTATATCTTAAGGTATGAATGATGCAATGGCTATACATAGAGAGGAGACTAAATGGTGGGATGTTCATTGACAAACACATACAAACGCAAATTCATCTGTAAAACACCAGTGGCGAGATATTTCATAAAGAATTCTTGCTATAGTGCAGTATTTCGTGGTCAAACAGAAAACATAAAGGAGCCTACCAAGAACTGGAAATTTCCTTGGGTTGGTAAAATTATTGGAAAAATTTGATCCACTCATGCGAGAACATTTGAGCCATGTCGTCAATAATGAAATACGTGATCATTATTTCAGTAATGATGAAAGACATTCGTATGTTAATCTTTCAACTTTTCTAAACTGACCAGTTATTCATTGCACTACCCATTGTGCGTAGGCAAGAGGGAATCAGCAGGTCGAAAAAAAATCTTATTAAAAATCAATCCAATCAGAAAATTATGGCAAAATGATAATATGCAGTTCCTCACTTAGAAGAATTTCTGAAATCGCTTAATAAATACAGATCAACAGGTTTTGAGTCAGCACCATCTATATACATTGGTCTGGCAGGAAATTTGGAGTTTCAACATGAATTTAGAAAACCGCGATTCCGAATTAAGAAAAAATATCTAGTTATAAAAGTGAGAATGAATGTAACAACGACTACAAGGAATTATCCATGATTCATTGATACGATTCTTGTGTGTTGAAACCCATTTCGAGTCTCTAAAAATATATGCTGCTAATTTTGGATTTTTTTATTGTATATCAGAGCTTCAAGCCATTGCAGAATAAGAACTTTGTAACATTGTATACAGGAATTTGAGCGCTCATGTGACATAAATTACATCAAGATGTACGAAGAGCTCGGTATGCTTTTGCAGGATTCTTCCACTCAGCACAAATATGAAAGGTCCCTTGAAGTACATAATTGATAATGCCTTACGTGAGATTTACCTTCGAATAGTTTTCACTATATCAATTACGGTTGCTTCACCAGAAAGAGGTTTTTCTCGACTTATGCTCACTAAGACGTAGCTCCGTTCTACCTTGTCTAAAAATAATTAAATTCGCTCACAATTTTATCTATAGAACATGATGTAACCAATTCCCTGGAATTTTCTTCATTAAAATATAAACTCATATTCAGAAATCATGGGCCTCGTAAACTCCAATCGCCTAGGGGTCTCGCACACTCTAAGTCTGCCTCTGCCCGTTGATATGAAGAAACGAAAAAGGAGTAAAGGTCATTTTACTAATGTAGAGTAAGAAAATCGAGTGGTTTTCAATACCATTCGTTTCTTGTGGTGCGTTAAAAAAATTTCCTAATTTTTCTAGCGACCTATGAGGAAAGCAAATGAAAATCGCCGTACCAAAAATATCAAAATACACCAGCTCTCGGGCCACAACTCATTCTCCCTCAAAACAACCAACCCTTCGGCATTCACCTTGCCCTTGAATTTTAAACGATGATTGGCTTCATTCGCACTGACTATTCGGACTCAAGCGACGTCTAGTTATCAGTTATCACGCTCAACCCTCGAGAGAACGCACAATCAGTCGCAGCTTCCTCGTCTGAGGAGAAACCTTCTCACTTTCTTCCCGGACGGCCACTCCAGAGGGAGAACATGGCCCACACAAGATAATAATAATATTCAGTTCTATCCTGTTGACACATCCCTCTCTTTTTTCTGAAGAACAAGTTGTTTTTTGATAATATTTTATGACTCCAATATATGTAATCGATGCGAATATTTTTATACAGGCTACATAAAGTAAACTACTGCGAAGTGCATTAAATATATATTCAGTATATAATGAAAAGCAAGAAATTTTTGAAAGCGTATAAATATATATATCCGAAATACATTATAAAATCAATATTAATTTTATACATAATATCCTTATTCTGTACGTCCGTCTGTCCGTCCGCCGGAACGGTGCTTTGATATATATGATTTAATACACAAATAAAAATTATAGACAGTAGACGTTGAGCAGCAATTCGCCGCATATCCATGGTCGATTCGCCACGAGTGGCGATGGGGTTGGACATCATTACCCTAGGGCCTAGGCGGTCGCCTATGTCGCCAAGCCCTGTCTCCGCCACCGTCAACGGTAATCTGGACCCCGAACCCCTAGATTGCGATGAATTATTTATGATTTGGCCATTGCCAGATCAGCATACTTCCATGAAATCATATCACCGATTTCAATCTTCATCCTACCTCTGGAAGTAAATATTAGTTGTAATTTATCAAGGAAAATGCATAAATTTCCTGCTCTAAATTAATTAACATCATCACTTTACTCCTCTTTAATTTCATTATATCAACGGGAATCTGAAGCCCAAACCCCTATATTAAATTAATGATTTTATTTTCAATTTCATCCACGTTGCACAAACAATTACACAGGAAAACAATAAAACAATATTTTTTACATAAGAGTTTATTTCAAAAAAATTCACAACGTTTACAAAAGAATAATCACATTATCATGGAGCTTTCGTCTTCATTAACAATTTCCATCTATTATATCGGAAATACAAAATGCCATTTTCTTTTATGCACAACTGTAATAGCTTGATTTAATTACATAAATATTGTCAAATAGAATTAACTCCTTGGCCGTAAAATTCAAAATTAGAGAGACACAATGAAAAAGGGGGAGGAGGAAAGGCAGGGAAATGGAAAAGACAATAAAAATTATTAACTTACAGGTTTAGGGGTTGTTACTCCAGCTACTGATGATGAGAGCATTGCTCTCGAAATACGTATTTAGTACGTTAACTCATTTTTAGAGATCTTGTGTGCGTGTATTCGAGTGCTTGCGTGTGTGACTGTTTTGTCTGTTAGGTCGTTGTCGTTGCCGTAAGGCACATAAACCTACAGGCCACTGTTTGCGATACTAGATCCCTGGCGTGGTTTAATCTCCCGTAAACCTATTATTATTTCCCCGTTCCTATCCCCTTTTTTCCTTTACCTCTTGGCGTGTACGTGTGCGTGTGTTTGTGGTTGTTTAGTAGGTTCCTGTCGCGGTCGTACTGACTCACAAACCTTCTAGCAACGGTGTGATACTTTTGGGTCCCTGGCAAAGAGTAATTTCTCGCAAACCCAGTACCGTTTCCTTTCATCCTTTAGGATTAGTGCATGTGCGATTGAGTGAATGATTGTGTGAGGGACATCAGGTCCCTGGCGTGGAGTAACAACCCCCAAACCTGTAAGTTTATCATTTTATTGTATTTTGCCTTTTCCTGCTTTTCCTCCTCCTTATTCATTGTGTGTCTCTAATTTTGAATTTTACGGTCAAGGAGTTAATTCTATTTACTTATTTATTTACATATATATTTCAAATTTAATTCTTATCATCTGTAATATTTAAAGATACAGAAAGATAATGTTGCAAATTACATAGCTGACTACCCAGTAAGAATGCCCAGTAACATAATTGATGTTATAGTTGTGGAACAAACACCTAACACGCCCGATTTTTCCATTTTGTTTCGGCGTTTAACCATCATCCTGGCTAGTTTAAAGCGCAATTCAAAATAGAATAATAATACTGGAAATTATGCTATAAAAATTCTGAATAGACTTGTGAAATTTTTATTGTTTTGAGCATATTTATATTGTACATACACTCCCTAAGGACTGCGTAACCTTACAGAGGTGGGAGGGTTTCTGTACTCTTATTAGCCAAAGAGCTTTGCCGGCGGAGGATAATTCTCCTGGTAGGACCCTCCAAGATGGAAAGGTCTGAGGGGAAGTGTCAGACTAAGAAGCAGTCTTGGGGATTTTACATCCCCCTGTGCAAGGGTAGCAGCTTGCACAGTACCTCTGTAGGTGGTGATCATGTGGATCTGAACAGCTACAGATGGGTAATCACTCTTGTGAAACTTCGATGAGGAAATCAAAGGGAAACTACCCCATTATATTTCCCATGATAGGCTGAAAAGCTTCAAATACCTCCATAGATCTCTCTGGGGTAAAATATTCCGGAAGTAAAATAGTCCCCTAATCGGGTGGGGACTACCCTAGGGGATTCACAGAGGAAGTGTAACATTAATAAGAAGAAAGCAAGTAGTGACAAATTAAGAATAGGCGCATGGTATGTTAGGACTATAAATTCAGGGGGAACACTAGAGAACTTAAAAATGGAAATGAGAAAGATTAATGTAGGTATAGTAGGTCTTAGTGAAGTTCGGTGGGAAGGAGAAGGGGAGATAAATTCAGACGAATTTAAGATTATTTACTCGGGAGGAGAGAATTGGGAAAGTGGGGATTATAATGAGAAAAGAGATAGCTGAAAGAATTAGCAAGGTAGTGACAGTTAATGATAGATTTATAGCTATAAAACTTCAGATGGAGCCAGTGGAAATGCTTATAATTCAAGTGTATATGCCAACAACTAATACTGGTGACATCGAATTACATGAAAGGTATGAACAGATTATGGAGATATTGAAGGAGGAGGGTAAAGGAAGGATCACCACCATAGTATTGGGAGACTGGAACAGTGTAGTCGGAGAGGGGCAGGAATATAACATAGTGGGAAATTGTGGACTAGGGAGGAGAAATGAAAGAGGGGAGATACTTGTGGAATTCTGCCATAGAAATAGATTGATTGTAACTAATACATGGTTTAATCATCACCAGCGGGGACTTTACACATGGAGAAGCCCAGGAGAACAGAGATGACACCAGATAGATTACATACTAGTCAATGAAATATTTAGAAATAGCATTAAAAAAGTGAACACACTACCAGGGGCAGATATCGATTCCGACCACAACCTTTTGATGGCAAATACACAATGTAGACTGAAGAGCATTAAGTGAAACATAAGAGTTAACAAGAAATGGAACTTCATGACAGAGTTGGAGGAAAGGTTGGGGGAGAGAGCTAAATAAAATAGGAACAATGTAGATGAGGAGTGGAGATACATCCATAGCAACATTAATGATGTAATGGAAAAGAATGTAGGAAAGATAACGAGTGAAATAAACAAAAAACGCTGGGTCACAGCAGCCATGCAAAAAATGGAAGAGCGGAGAAAGTGTAAGAACATAAACACTGAGGAAGGCCAAAGAAAGTACAAGGAGTTAAATAATGTTTTAAGAAGGGAAACAGATAAAGCCGGAGAACAGTGAATAAATGAGAAATGCGAGAATATTGTCGAGTGTGAAAGTTTTTGTAGAACAGATCTCATGTATAGCAAAGCAAGGGAACTATTCAAGAAAAAGGCAAGAAAGATAGGACGTAAAAAAATCATAAACAAAAGTGGTAAAATAGTCTCGGATCCAGACAATGTAAAGAATGTCTGGAAAGAATACATTGTGGTGCTGTATGACAAAGAAGGAAAGCAAAGAAATATTGAATTAAATGAAAAAGAGGATGTGGAAAAAGATAAGCTAGGACCAAGTATTCTCGAGTCTGAAATTAAAAGAGCAATTGATGACATGAAAAGAAGGAAGGCTGTTGGGAGTGTTGATATACCAGTGGACGTTCTTAAAGTTTTGGTGTCAAATGCAGTTTAGCAACTCACAAAATTCTTTAACCAAGTATATGATACTGGCATATGGCCTGAAGATTTTTTAGATGTTGTTATGGTACCACTGGAGAAAAAGAACAATGCAAAATGTTGTAAGGATTACTGAACTATTAGTTTAATTTCTCATACAGCTAAATGAAGATCAATGCAGAAAAAACAAAAGTCTTGGTTGTTTCAAAGGAACATAAAAAATTAAATATAGTGGTAAATTGCCAAAAATATGAACAGGTAAGTAGTTTAAAATATCTCGGCAGTATCTTAGCGTTGTACACAGGACTGCAGAAGTAGGATTGCTATGGCAAAAGCATCATTTAACGAGAAAAAGGAGCTTCTCACAAGCAAGAAAATAAATTTAGACACAAGGAAGTAATTAGCAAAATGCTACATATGGAGCATTGCTCTTTATGGTGCAGAGACGTGGACGATAAGGAGAAAGGAGGAAAAATATCTAGAAAGATTCGAGATGTGGATATGGAGGAGGATGATGAAAGTGAAATGGACATAGAGGAAGAGAAACGAAGAAGTATTAGAACTGGTGGGAAAAGAAAGGATGCTAATAAAAATAATCAGGGAAAGAAAAGCAAATTGGATAGGGCACATATTGGGAACAGTGTTTACAAAGAACGACCTAAGAGGGTAAAATTAGCGGAAGAAGAGGAAGAGGGAGAAAAAGAATAGGAATATTAGAGAATATAAAGCAAAAAATATAGTACTTATAGAGATATAACTGAGGCTTCTATGGCGAGAGAGAAATGGAGGCACCGATTCAGCTGAAACCATTCTTCGGACAGCAGCATGATAATGATGATATTTATTATATTTAAAAAGGTGATACATTAATTAAGAAATTTGGTGAAATGGAATAAAAATAACGAATTGATAATGCATTTAAAATGTGGTTGCGTATCAAATGAAGTTCAACAAATGAAATTATCCTGTCGTTATGAACTATTCTCTCTTCTCCAATAAGTGGTGATTTGATTCCTATAGACAAAAAACTACAGTTCACTCGACATCTGAGCATTAGCCGAAACATTACTTAATACTACAAATGTATGGAATTGCTTTACATTTATTTTACTATTTACTATGGTAAACCTAGGAAAGAATCGAGAAAGTTGTACATGTATTGCCTTAAATATGTGGCTTCATTTTGCATTTAAATCTCTGGATATTGTATTGGCGGTATACATATCCAGAACATCATCACGCTAACATTATTGTTTAAAATAAAGAGATATTGAGGGTAGTAATGGGTTAAATTCTAGATAAATGCAATTCTTCTTTCCGGTCTAAACATAACGTGCGTACACGTTAATGTCACATACAAACTTAAATTGACATCAAGAGTTTAAATTACTGAAAGCCTAAGTTAATTCTCCAATTCTGCAATTAGCATGCGAGATTTTCAAAATTGTTATTCCTCTGAAAACGACGGAATCCATGATTTCAGGAATTTTACTCATTGGAAATCCATGTTTTCCTGTAGTTAGGAAGGTTTCTCATGCCGTTTATTTTTCTCATAACATTAAAATACGCTTTGTACTGTTTATTTGATTTTCCAAACAAAATGAACTTCCTGGGATCAAGTCGCGATTCAGCGACATGAAGTCATTACAATTGGCAAAATAGTTGGTGAGTTCATACATAATATACTTATTTTTTCAGACGACCATTTTTATTCTCCAGTTCGTATGTTTCCTTCGTTGTCACCCTGATTACCTGAAAAACGATAAAAATGGCAATTTTTTGTCATGGTCCACATATTGAAATAAGTAAATTTTAAATATTTTATGGTGATTCAATTATACTAGGTAATGATATTTTGCCTCTCGTTTCAATTAACTATATATTTAGAAGCGTTTTAACAGCCAATATCTAGAAAAGTTCATGGGTCGTGCCTTTACTGAAATGAACGGCATAAATGTTACAGTTTTACAAAATAGCATTTTTACGACACTTTTCTACTTCTGTTCGTAATTTTTCTTATTGTTTTAATCCTTTGGCATATACGGCTTTATAGTATAGCGAACTATCTAATAGATAGTTTTAGATGCTCGAATTACTGTTCTTAGTCCTGAAAAAATTATTTTTTCCTATCGTATCTATGGACAGTAAAGGGTAACGATAGAATCTACTAGCGGCAGTTGTAAAAGGAAAACACCGCTCTCTTATAATGAAATAAAACAGTTACTGCTACATGAATCCGAGGGTCACACGTAAATCTAGAATTTTGTTGTTATAAGTTTAAACTGGCTATATCCGAGAGCTTGAACCTCAAGATGTGTGAAAATAATTATGAATTGTATATTAGTAGCTATTCTTCTTTAACATTATTAGTTATAAAATATTTTGGACAAATAGAAGCTGTTTTATGATTTATTAAATGGATCATAAATGTTTAAAGCAGTGGTTGACAAATTTATGGTAGACGCGGCACCCTTTCAAAACTAAAGAGAATTCCATGACACCCCAGCCTCGAAGGATATACATACAGGCATTACAACCTTGGACGGATACATATGTTAGTTCTAAACCATAATCAATTCATAAGAGAAAACAATTTTTGTCCTAATTACTTATCAGCACTTCCAAGTCCTTTACTTGAAGTAGGTGTACTTCACCTATAACTCTAATTAACTTGCTTACAGAGTAAGGGTACATTTTCCGCTCCGGCACTATTTTTTTTATGTAATTTTTTCAAGGAAATTTCTTCCCTACGAAAAAATGTGGGGGTACCAAGATATTGATGGAATTGTCCAAAGGGTACAAACAAAATAGAGTATGAACAGCACTGGGCTAGAGAATAGAGCCCTATACCATCTAACTTACCATTTTTCAAAAGGTTATGAATTTCATCCAGCTCCTTCACCGCTTCCACCGTCTCCGGTGCTTCCCGCTTTGCCATCTCGTCTCCTCGCTTACAACGGTTTCTGTAATAAGGATGTATGACAGGTGTGAGGAGGTCGATGTGGACGTCGGCTGGATCCGTGGGGCCGGTCAGCGCTGATGCCGCCAAACCGATCGCTACTGATACAATGAGGCCGATCAAGGGGTAGAGATTGAAAGATACAAGAAATAATGGCATGGGTTCGTCAACTGCCGGCAAAGTCTCGCTCGTCACTGTCGCTTCCGTTACTGATGGAACGAGGTAGGAACTGCAAAGAAAAGTCCAACGTTCCATCATTATATTTTAATAAAAATTTCGGTTTTTTAAACTTCCAGAATAAATGTATGCGAATTTCAACTTACGTCGCGTTAATCGCGTCCTCCATAGTAAAACCTGTGCCTTGAGGTAAAAATGCACAACCTTCCGTTGAGATGGGCTTTTTCTCGAAATTGATTTGACCGTTTGCAATAGCAGCCTGAGTTCCAAAAACCAGGTAACCCATTATGATCAGTCCTGCGATACCACCTATGAAAGTCCCCTGAAAGATAGAACAATTAATGAATGATTTTTTGCGTTATTATCTGTCAGTTTAACGCACTATAAAGAGCATTTTTCAGTTAATAACATTGTGATGAGAATAAAATCAATGAAGGAAAAAGATATAAATTTTTTTAGACAAACCTTGGAGTTTGTCCAGGGGAAAAACATTCCTAGCGTAAAGATAGCCATCATTGGCCCCTTCGTCACTCCAGCAAGGCTCCAGGAAACCTTCAATTAAATAGACACTGCTGTTAATTTTATCAGATCGAGTAAAGTTGAACAGAAGATTATCATGAGAACGATGGAGAGAGAACAATTTCGATGCGATTAGTACTTTAAAATTCAGGCCAGAGAGAATAGTTTTCAGAGTGATAAAGTCCATAAGAAGATAAAATGACTGATAAAATAGATTGCGTATTTATGTATATAGATTTAAAAAAATAAACTTAAGTCATTCATGTTGATAATACAAAATTATGATTATTCACGTTCAGGTGAATGAATGGTAAACCTTATATAAATATAATGTAAGCAAAGAAAACTCTTTAGATTTTATACAGAAAATGTTAAATTACAAGTACAAGTAAAAATCTGGAAATAATGCTGTTTTGATGCATACGTTAAAAACCATATTTCGCAGCATTAAGTGTGAGAAGGTAAACTCATTACCTGCACAACTGTGCCCAAGTTTTCCACTATGAATACCATGGCAACGCAAAAAACTCCGATGATTACACAGATGACCTTAATGATGATCGACGCCTTCAATTCTGAGTATTTTACTTTAAGATAGGGATCGATGAAATCCTCGTAAATTACTCCAGCCATTGAGTTGAGACCGGTTGACATAGTACTGGAAATAGAGAGCAATGCCATTTTTGTAATATTTTTAACTTAGTCTTTTTATTGGGGTCCTGAGATATACAGCTTACCATAAAACATTCATGCACGTCTTTCCGAATCCCTTGCTTGAAATTGTTTTATTTCATGTCATTTGATTTGAATCTATTTTGTTACGACAAAATTTCTTTTTGAAAAGAAGGAATTTCATATATTTTTTATATTAAATATGTAATTTTATTCAATTTTTGTCTTCTATTGATTTACTACCGATAAACATTTATTGTTAGTCAAAAATAATGCTATTTAATAAGTATAAGGACAAATTTTCAAACCTTTTTAATCCTTTGTATGCTCAGCATGGTTACTATCTTTCTTTGAATTGATAATCTACAAAAAAATGTTAAACATTTGAAATATTGTTAAATGAGAAATCTAACTCCTTAACGGTGAAGTTCAAATATTAGGGACAGGAAGAAGGGGAAAAAAGAAATGTGAAAAAAACCTCCACCTTTATCTATTTACCATTGAAATGTGTCTATACTTCGATATAATATATTAGAATCATGGTATTTTAGGTTAGTTTCCAAAGGAATCAGCCTTATGAAATGATCCTGTCTGTCTATATGTGTGTATGTCCCCTACTTTTGCACCAATTTTCATGAAACTTGATATGAGACTCGTGCAGCCAGGGAACACCACCGAGCTAGATTTCATTTATGTTTGATGTGTTTGATTCCAGGAACTTTTATTCCCTATTTGATTTACATAGGAAGTCTAAATTCTATCGTGCAGAAATATTTTTAATACATTAAAATATCTTAAATTTGTGATATCGGAGCCAGATTTGTACTGTTATAAGGAGAAAAAATTTAGATTTTAATTCTTCTCACCGAATGTTGATTGTTTGTATTTTCTTGAATTTCGACTAAAACAGCCTTTTTATGTTTTAAATCGCATTTTATCGGATTGTTGCCATAAAGAAGATTATTACCGAACTAGGGTTGAGCATAGACGAATGAAAAATGGGTTATTTTCATTTCTGCACATTGTTTTTAGTATGATGACGCTTATCAATTTATTTTCCAAATTTTCTCTGTCATTGATAAACTATGAGTTAATAATGGTATTTATGATATGAAATTTCCTTAGAATGACTAACAAATACTGAAGCATTTCCTTGGGAAACCAGCCTGCATTAGTCTTGGTTTTGACTTCCTGTTACATTATAGAGGATGTTTCATGAGTTTTAAAGTTATATTAATGTTAAATAGGCGAAAACTGTTTTTTGAGCGGTGATGTTCTACATTTACGTCAGCCATTCTAGTGCTGCTCGGAGTACTGCTCTATATTTACGTTTTAAAATTTTGCGCTCGAGCAATACTGCCGTTCATATACGTCTGCTATTGGTTCACAGACATTTCGTCCAACGACATTTCGTCCAATGGACATTTCGTTAAATGGTCATTTCTTCCAATGGATATTCCTTCCAAAGACAATTCGTCCAATGGATATTTCCTCCAAAGACAATTCGTCCAATGGATATTTCGTCCAAAGACAATTCGTCCAATGGATATTTCGTTCGAGGACATTTCGTCGATTGTTTATTTCGTCCAGCGACATTTCGTCCAATTAATATTATATAGACAAGGACACTTCATTTGATATAGACAATATGGGTGTCTATCGTGTAAATTAAAACGGCAGGAAAGGGGGAAGAACGGGGTGACAAGGAAACTTAATTAGATATAGGCGATATGTATCTTTATCGACTCGGAGTTATTTGAGTGTCTATTGATTCCGAATTAAACAGATTTTATATAAGCGTAAATTAAAATGGAAAGTACTGTCTAGTGAGTTGCTTGGTATTAAACAAATTAACATAAAGCTTTGAATGTATAAAAAAGTAACAAAAACAAACTTTATTCAGTTGTTGATAATCTCACCTTCCTGGCTATCATTGACATAGGGTAACACATGATAAAGAAATATGAGCTGCAAGACAAGAAGAAAATGACAAAAAAATGTTTATAAAAGAAACAAAAGCAAACTATATACATCTGTTAATAATTCCATCTTTCCAACAATTGAAAGGTTGAGATTTATAAGTGAGCTATCGACCAAACTACCAAAAGTGAGTTTTCTCTTCCTTATATACGTTTATGCGGGAAATTCAATACTGCCTTTGGATTGGCTCTTAGCCCACTTCTAACACTGAAAATGCTACTTTGACAGAATTATAAGGGGGCTATAGTGTAAACATTGCCAATTCATTAGAATTAGAATTGAGAGTAAGACCCAAGCAGCCAATAGGAGGCCTACTCCTCAACCATGTGACCAAAAGAATCAAAATGAAAAGTCTGCATGAATGCTTTCTTAGCAATTTTCTGTATACCTAAACGAAAACTCGAGAAACTTCAAAAAGCAATAACAGCTGATTACCCACGTTTGGTCTTTGAGGAAAGGAGGAAGGATGTTTAAAAAAGATTTCCGATGAAAAAAGATGAGGTAAGACAGCCTATTTCTAGATTCACACATGATCAAGGAGATTATTCAAGAACAAGCAATACTCACCGGAAGTTCATGTCTCCAACATTAAAATTGAAGAAAATGTACTCCCTGTACACGGAGGAAATATCAGTTGACCCTGTACAAGAATAGGTCTACAGAGATATATTTTTAGACGAGTTCAATTTCAGTTTTCATGTCCCACGTAGTGACACATGTATGACATGTGACAAACTCGCCCCATCTCTTACAAGCACAGATCTGACAGCTGATGAACGGGAGAAACTCATCCGACAAAAAGAGTTTCATGTAATAAAGTCAGATAATGCATACAAAAACCTGCAAGCAGATTTTAAGGCTTCGAAAACTCAGAAGGATATTGAGATGTTGACATTTGATATGCAGCAGACTTAGCCAGTTCTTTATTTAAGCCATTCGCAGAGAGTTTATCAGAGGCAGCTTTAGATTTATAATGAAGGTTGCAGCATTTTTCCATTTTTGACAATTTATCGAGTTCCCCATCAGTTTTTCGTGTCCGCCAGAAGTTTTTGTGTTCAAACTCTAGGAAACGCACGAACCCCTGTATACGCACAAACCCCTGCATATGCACGCACCCCAGCATACGCTCGTACTCCGGCATACGCTCGTACTCCGGCTTTGCGCGTGCATTGATAGCATGATGAGTCCGACCTGCTGGTTGTCGCCGTCGCATTACCAGCTTGGCTATAAATGCGAAACAATCTTTTTAAAACGAGCTCTTTAACGGCTTTGGCCCCATACTCCTCCCTACAAGCGAGGACGCTTGTTTGGAGGGAAGGCTTCCGGCGAATCAAGACTAGCGATGGGTCGCTTGTAGCGGTCCCACCACCTAGCCCTGATATCGCCCAACATCCGCACCTCGTCGTGCGGCAACAGTGCTACCTTTAGGTAGAATTCCTTGGACATCCTCGGCAAGAGGATGTCCAGGAGTGCCACATTCCCGTCTAAATGCATCCGGTCGATATGGTCGTACCTGCTACGACCAAATATCAACCGTAGAGCATTGTTTTGCACTACTTGCAGCCTGTATAGGGTGGTCTTGGGCACCCCTGACCAGACCGGAGCTGCATAGGTGATGATGGGCCTCACGCAGCTCAGGTAGAGGCGTCTCTTAGTGTCGGCCGACAATACACCCAGGCGCAGAATCGGACGGATTCTGGCTAACGCCCCGAGTGCCATGCGGCGGACACTCTCGACATGAGGCTTCCAGAGAAGCCTTCGATTCAGTACTACCCCCAGGTACTTGACTTCTGGGCTGCAAGGTATTCCCTCCCCCATCACCGACAGGTCGACTCCAGGCGGCGCTCCTCTTCCGGGATGGAAGATGACGGCCGCGGTCTTGCTGGGATTAACCGCAATACGCCATCGACGATACCAGGTGACCAGATCGTCGACGGCTCACTGCAAAGACTGTACTGCCTTGCGCTTTTGGAACGACCGCGACAGAAGCGCCGCGTCGTTTTTGTACAGAGCAAGACTGGTGTTCCAACCAAAATCCCTGGGAGGAATTTGGGTGAAAATATTAAAGAGCATCGGCCCCAGGACGGATCCCTGCCGGACGCCTGCGAAAATGCGTCGAAGTCCCGATCCGACCGGGAGCCTGAACACCCGGAATATCCTGTCCTGCAGGTACGACTCTGTGAGTCACACTGCCAAAGACGAAAACTAGAGTCGAACCATCTTCAACAGGAGTGCAGAGTGCCACACGCGGTCGAAGGCCTTCGAGATGTCGAAGAACACCCCTGCGACCGCGTGATTCCTGTTGAAGGCATCGGTGATGAAGTGGGTCACCCTTCCCAGTTGGTGGGTAGTGTAGTTCCCCCATCGGAAACCAAACTGCTCTTTCGGGAGAACGTCTTTCTCCTGGAGAACTTCCTGCACTGGCTTCTGGATGAGACGCTCATGGACCTTTCCGAAACCCGCCAGGAGCGAGATCGGCCGGATGTCTCCGGGGCCGACCTCAGTCCCTGGCATCTTCGAAAGACAGATGATCCTTGCCCTCTTCCAGGCAGACGGGAATATGGAATCCCGACGCAACCGTTATAAACAGCGGTCAGGAATTTTACAGCAGCGACGGGAAGTTGTCGCAAGACGAGGTTCGGGATGTTGTCATTCCCTGGAGCCCTCCTCAGCTGGAGATGGCGAATCTCCTTGATGATGTCGCCCTCCGAGAAATGAGGGAGCTCCTCGGCTAGCAAGGGACCACGGTCCAGCGTCCCTAACACTCTGGCGATGTCTTCCTCCACCGCATTCGACTCGTAGCCGGGTTCGGACGAAATACCCCCCCCCCAAGATATTCCGCCATGAGCCCAAATTTCTCCTCCAGAGACCTCGTGACGGTGTCCCCTTGAACTATCAGGGGATCGCGCCGCTGGTTACCGCATAGCCTCCTGCAGGTTTTCCAGATGGACTGGTGCTCCAGGAAAAGCGTGGACAGATGTAGCTCCCACGCGTCCGAGCGTACATCACGAAGCATATCTCGGACCGTCCTGTTGAGGCAGTCCAGCTGGATTCTTAGGTCCAGGGTGCGGTAGCGCTCCCACCGCTGCCGCGCACTGTTTCTTCAGGAGTTGGTTTCCCGGATGGTACGGGGCAAGGCGATGCGTATACCCGTTGCCACGACGATCTTATGTATCGCAGCGTCCATGGCCTGCTGGACGGTTGTAGTGAGGAGGTCGACCATTCGGTCTGCCTCCTCGCTCGTCGTAGGCGGTGAAGGCTCGACTGGCAGTCTTTCCGCGATAAATTTGCCAAAGTGCTGCCAGTCGGCACGAGCATGGTCCATACGCTGCGAAGGTGGGACTCGCACCGGCGAGTTCCCAAGGAGTAGCAAAGTCGGATTGTGGTCGGAAGACATGACATACACGGGGTGCATGCTCATGGATGCCCGAACGTTGTTAACGACAGCAACGTCTAGGACATCCCTGGATGGAAGGAACGTTGGTTCAGTGGGTACAATCACCATGAGCGTCTCCTCGTCCGCCAAGTCCTTTAACCGCGAACCCCTCGGATTGGCGACCCTAGAATGCCATCTTGCGTGCTTGGCATTATGGTCGCCAAGGACTATGGAGGGGCAGCCGTTCCCGACGAGATACATGAACTCGCCCGGATCCCACGCCCTCCCACGCCGAGGAGACCCTGATCCATCCGGCGCAAGTCCGGACGTCGACGGAGACGGCCTCCATCGATCTGTAGAATCGCGCCAGACTGGGACGATGTTCCACAGATCGATGGATCGACAGAGCAGAGCCTCCACGCACCTGGCCCGCGGCCGGCTGGCCGGGCCTGTCCGCACGATTGATCGCCCAACCAGGACCCTTCCAGGCATCTTACGGGCGCAGGTGCGTTTCGTTGACCGCGGCGACGATGGCGTTTTTCTCCTGAAGGAACGCCCGTAGCTCTTCCGTCTTCTCCTTAACACCACAGGCGTTCCATTGTGTCGGGATGCTGCATCCCCTAATCGCCATTATTGGAGGCGGGGATGCGCTCCTTGACCAACTCGTCCAGAAGAGAGAGGAAAAGTTGACCGGACGTCGAGGAGATGTATTTCCTCAACGCCCCACAGATCATGGCCACCGTGCGCCAGAAATCGGGTTCCCCTTCGGACCGGACGCTCTCTGGTGCGCTGCTCTGTGGCATGCTACTCTTTGCGGCCTGGGACGGGGCCACCTAGGTGCTTGCAGACCGAGTGGCTTCCATTGTCCTTGGCATGGCTTTAGGGGAAAGGACGGTGGCGGGGCCTTTGCCAGAGGCCGCACTCTCCACTACGGCGACCACTTCGGACGCCGCTAGCTTCTCCTGCTCCTTATTGGCCCTGCGCCTCTGCTTACGCAGAGCGCTTGCGGAGGAACGCTGTGGGGCTGGCTCCTCCCGCCTGACGACGGGTCAAGGAGTCAGCCCAGAAGGTTCACCGGAAGCAGTGGACGACTCTACAGTAGGAGGGTCCAGCTGCTTACTGGGTTCGGCAGCGGACTGCCGGACCGGGAAAATTGCAGGTGCCGACGGGTTCGGCGCACTTACTCCGCCTACAACCGCCGCGTAAGGACGCGAGGAGTCCACCTTGGAGGAGGGTGCGGACTTCATGTGGAGGAGGGCCGGCGCAGTCTTCGGTGCCTGCTTCGGCACCGACTTCTACGCCGACTTTCGTTGCCATGCTTCTTACCGCCTCAGCACCTCGAGGTATACAGGGCATTCCCTGTACGATGACGGATGGTCACCCTCGCAATTCGCCTTGGGTGATTGCATTTTGGGTCTTGTTCTTCATTTTCACTTGGCGGTGTTTTTTTTCCTGTCCTGTTGACAGAGTCACTGATTCCTATGTATCAATATTATGCTTGGTAATGTTCGGCTTGGAGAATTAGCGACCTCTTCGCCCGTTGATTTGTAATCATCGCAATCAGCCCCCAGATGCAAATCTGATAAAATAAATTGATATCTACTTGGCCAATGGCCACCGTACTGCTCAGTGCAGCCACTTTTCAGACATCATAGATGGTTCCAGACATCTATGCATGTCTCATGGCACAAAATTCTTTAATAACCTTGCCATGTAATGTCCGTTGGTAATATTTACCACGGTTAGTGTACTCCAGCCCCAATTGGGGTAGGATACTTTAAAATGTTTATCTATGTACTGTGTATCTATGTACTACCTTACACAGTGTTCTTTTAAATATTTTTTTTAATATACTGTGAATTTCTTGGCGCTCTACTTAAACAATTTGAGGCAAGCTTAATATATTTTCCAGTCATCCAATTATTTAATCTCTCTTGTATTCTCATAACTGTCGGTCAATGCCAATGTTGGCACCCCGTTTTTTCTGGTCGTTCTCGTATAATGGTTGCTATTAATTTTCTATTTTACCCTGTTGGCATATAATATTTTCTTATTGATTTGTAACTTTGTAATAATATTGTGTTAATGTACTTTGGAACTTTTGTGATTATCTTTGGATTCTTATTCTGTGCTTCAAGATGGTGCGTAGGTAAACTCTGGAGTGAGACTTAGTTTGATGAACTAAACAGTGAGTGATCTCATCGAAAGTGAGGGAGGATGCAGCATTTTTCCATTTTTGACAATTTATCGAGTTCCCCATCAGTTTTTCGTGTTCGCCAGAAGTCCAGCAAACGCACGAACTACTGAATACGCACGCACCCCAGCATACGCTCGTACTCCGGCATACGCTCGTACTCCGGCATACGCGAGTACTCCGGCTTTCCGCGTACGTACAGGGTTCCTTCTTTTATAGCAACAGATATTAGCCCGGAAAAGGACACCAATAGAAAGACCCTAGGACCAATTACCGTTCGCGAGTGCAGAGAGTGAGGGAGAACGAGCAAGGACTCAGACACGAGCGCAATTGACCTGCGGCCCAGCGAAAGATTACCCAGCGAGTCGAATTCTTTCCATATCATTTGTGATTCCTCAAGTGGACATTTCTATTAAGTATTGTACTATATTTCTGCTTTGTATTATGCAACTGCAATATAATTGTTAGTATATTTCTTGTCATTTTGCCAGTGTATTGTATTTGATTTTCTTTGGCATCAGCAGTGGCACCAAAGGGGTATTGTATCGTTTAACTATTTTCAAGTACTTGAAGGATTACGAGAGATTAATGTAATATGAGATAGTTTCGTCTCAAGGTGTACATGTGTGTTCCAGTGAAGAAACATTCATGGTGCTGTGGCTGGAAGGTCAAGCAAAGAGAGGGACATGAGGTGTGCTCTGATTTGTACGAAGTACTGAAGGTTCTCGAAATAGAGAGGGTCTTACTGATTTTCTGCAGTGATGGTTGTGCTGGCCAGAATAAAAGTTTTTTGTACTGGCTCTCTGGTCTTTCCTTATACAGAGAAAGTTTACAAAAACAATCAGACACCAGTTCCTTGTCAGTGATTACACATATCTGCTATAAGCAGGACTTTAGTCACATTGAACGCTGCAAAAAAACTCACATTAATCTTAACCATACACCAGAAGATTCGGCAAACATCATTCGGAATGCTCGTCACGAGAAAGCGTTCCATATTCTGCAGATTAATGGGAACAATGTTTACGACTTCCAGATGCTAAGTAAAGAGGATTTCCAAAGACCAAATAGTGCAGAAAATGTACGAATGAGAGAGATAACAGAGATGAGATTAAATGCTGACAATCCATTCCTGGTCAAGTACAAAACAACACCCTCAGATATTGAAACCTACAAATCCTTTACGATAGCTAAACCAGGACGCCCAAGATTTTTGCCGGGGCTTAAGAAGAGATACTGAGGTTCAGTTCCCAATAACCCTGCAAAATAAAGGACTTGAAGATCCAGAAAGATTATATTCCACATGGCAAAACGAATTTCTGGCACTTATATTTTGAACATTAGGATAAATTGGCCCAGAAGTAAACCTCCCATGAAAGATAATAGTCTGATGAAGATGAGGCAGAAGCAGAGATGGGTGACTGGAGTGACCAAGTATAAAAACAGTAACTAGCTGAGAAAAAAGGAAAAAAAGATGATATACAGTATCTTTCTTTCTTATTATGTCTGCAATAAAGTTCCGCACACCAGTACCGTGACCTAGCAAACGGCGCTGTTTTTTAGTATTTGCAATCAGATACTATTGTAAAAAGAACAATATTCTGTAATATTTTTATTATAAATATCATATTAATGTAGCATGTAATTTTAATAATGTCTGAATACTCAATAAATGTTTCATGTCCAAAATTCACATTTTTAATAAGCACACTTATAATCCTGTATAGTCCAGTTTAAGTAAGCCTTAATTAAATATTTCTTTTGTTAATATATTTTCATCTTTCTCTCTTGTTTGGTATTACTAAAGCACGTATCTAATCTTAACAAGTATAAAAGTGACACCATAAAGCAATTAAATAGATTACATAAAATTATATTGTAAAACAAATGTTTGTTTTTGCTCTCCTGAAAATTTGAAAAATTATGAATATCCCACTTATAATTCTCAACCTTTCAATTATTGAAATACAGTAATACATAATAAATAAATGTGAGTTGCGAGGTATAAAACAAATTAACATAAAACATTGAATTTATTAAAAGAAAATTTAGTCTTCAATAATCCCATCTTCCTAGTCATCACTGCCATCATTAGAAAACAATTTTATTTTGAAGGAAATTGTTTGTAAATATAATTCAACTTCATTATTTCTTTTATAATTGTTATAATTTTCAACAATGTTTTTAATTTGTCTGTGATTTATTATATAATTCTTTTTTATTGGGTAACTGACATTGGAATGGCCGCCCGCGAGTTGTATAATTACGATTTCATTTTCTCTGATCTTTTTGAATGTGCTCAAGGAACTTTCAAATGGAGGAATGGTGAGACAATCATCTTTTGAAAACGGGATTGCCAGTCTTCGACGGCATGCCGTCTTGCGAGTAGAACCCCCTCGAATGATCATGGCGTTTTCAAAGTAGAGTATAAATCTTGGATGCGAAGATATAAGTAACTATTTGATGACTGTGGAGTATGATTAACGTGACCATTTATTTTTTTCCTCAAAACGGGACATCTACTAATTTTTAGGTAATAGTGTAGGGAGACTGAATTTTCAGGTCTGAATATCTTTTAGTTGTTTTCTTTAATTTTTCACATGGGCTTATCGCGCGGAAAAAACAAAGCGATCGGAAGGCGTGTATGTGTGCATTTCGGAATCGGCATTCTTGATTTTGTCTTTGTTCCCGTCGCGTCGACCGAAAACAATACATATTAGATGCGTATATTAAATTTAAGTTAAATAAAAAAACGCATATTTTTTCATTGTTTCTATTTATTAATGAAAATACAAAAAAAACACCTGAAAATATATTATTTATTTGGTCTTATATTTTTCTGAAGAACAAATTTGCTTAAGTATATTTGGCGTTGATTTTAAATACGAATGAAATTCTTGGCACGATTTCTGAAAATTTACTTTCGTAAGTAACATGGCTTTGAGAATTGGGACTTTCAGTTGTGTTTTTTTGCTTGTCCATAACTTATTCATAAGGGAAAAGACCCTTTCTACAGGTGCATTAGTGCCGGTCAGACATAAAATATATTCAATAATTATAAGAAAGTTCGTATGTTTCAAATTATTGGTGTGAAAATGTTTGAACAATTCCACCCAACGATTTTTGGTTGAAACATTCCCAGTGTTCCATTCTGTCACTTTTTGTGGTGTAATGTATTTGGAAATAAGTGAATACTCATCAAATACTATTGTGTCTTGTTTAGAATCAATAAATCCTTTTGTAATCAATTCATCCATTACACTTTGAATTTCTTCCCACCTAGGTATTTTAGTTAAATTCGCCCATTCAAATATTTTTAATTCTTCAAAGAACACAATCCACCGCTCCACATATTCTTTGCTTATTTTATAGAATTCAGCAGCTGTAGTTTTCATATATTCTTCGTCAACACCACTGCAGCCACTTTCTTGCAATTTCCCCATTAAATTACGAACGGAGTGGGGAAGAAACAGAGTACTTTGTTTCAAAGCCAAATTGTTTTTTAGTTGATTTATTTCCTTTGTTGCTTCAATTGCAGAAATACTCTGACCCTCGATCTTTAACACAGCTTGATGGAACGTTGTTGACTGTGCATGCATAAAAAGGAGCCATAATTCAGAGTTAGTGTTTTCAAAAAAGGTTCTCAATATGTTTGGGCATTTATCTATACTCAAAAAGTATTTTTTTAATGGCTTGTATAGTTTCAAAATCCTCTCAATAGCAGGCATAAGCGCAAGCCACCTAGTTTTACTATAGCCTAGCAATTTGTGATACTCTGTGTCAACTTCATTACAAAATTCTTTCAGAACTTCCACGCGAACACAATAGATGTAAAAGTGTGAATATATTTTCACAATAACGCATTAAAAGTCTATAGGTAGACAATCTGCGGCAGTTTTAATTGCGTTGTAAATTATGTGTGCTCCACATCTGATTCCTAACAATGTTCTTCCGAGAGATAAATTTAGTTTTGCGTAAACATTGTTGACGCCTCGTCTTTTCATTCCGCCAAAATTGCAGTTAGTATCATCTCCACAAAATGCCACAATTTTTGAAGTCAAATTATTTTCTGTCAGTACTTTCATGAGATAATTCATAATAACGTCTGATGTTTCGCCCGGTTGATCTTGAAATTCTAAAAGTTTGACTTGTGTGCCTTCGTATGGTAAAAAAAAAATCGAACTAAAACGGAATATTTTCTTGGATCCGTGGTTCGAAGCATCAGTTAATATAGCAACAGTTGCATTTGCTGAGGCGATCTTTTAATTCACCTATTACTATTGGCGCTAACACATTTACAACAATAGCTTCTGTTTTCGTCCGGGTACATCCAAATTTCTGTTCAAAACATGTTTGAATTAACTTAGAAGCACAATCGTTAGAGCGAAAACTGTGGTTCTCTTGCACCGTGTGATAAGCCCAGACGCCTTCCACCGCAGCAATTTCCAGATCTTTCGAAGTTGGTGAATCCGTTTTCTTAAAAAAATTAATCAATGAAGGACTTGTAGCGGCAGCAAGATCGGAATTTTTATGTTTTTCTGATCTTAAATGCTGGTTAATATCGCTGGCACCTCCATGGGCTATGTTAAATTCTGTACGACACTTTTCACATCTGACGTCCGATGGAGTACTACTTTGCTTTATAAACGGGTATTTAGTTTGTAAATTAACATTAAAAGTACACTTGCGTTTAGGCATTGTTAAAATGAAGGGTTCAGTATACAAGAAACTTAAATTAACTACAATAACACACTTCGATAAAAAAAAGAATAATCAATCGTTAAGAAAGATGCGCGTTCTGTCTTGTACGTCAAACCTGGGCATGTGTACTCGTAACCGAGGAGCGAGCGGACTACTTACAATGTGTGAGACTAATTGGCATGCCGTCATCGCTGCGCTACTAGGCGCTGCCGTCGGATGATTTTAGATTTTTAGCGCCCTTTTTTTAAATTGTTACCGTGGGATACTCTCTTTCTAAAAACGGAACATTTCGGCGTCCCGAAGCTGTGCTTGGGGACAACGGGACAGGCTACCTAAAAACGGGACGGTCCCGTTCAAAACGGGACGTATGGTCACTTTAAGTATGATGTACAGCAGAGGTCGGCAACGCGGCGACCGCGGGCGCCATGGCGCCCGCAAGACATTTGTGTGTCGCCCGCTAGCCAAAAAGAGAACTCAAGTCAAACAATTACGGAAAACTCTCAGAAGACCAATAAGTTGCGGAACAAGGTGAAGAATAGAACTTTGTAACCAACATCTTAATCTTACATCACACCAAGCCGAATCGTATGCCTGTTACAAAATAACATCGTCAAGGTCAGGACTTATAAGCGAACAGAATGGATGTTGGATCAAGACATTGTTGTCATTAACAGAGTTCTTTTCATAATGACTCCTCCGTTACCCCTCTCTTGTTTATCCACGTCCCTTTCCAGATTACTCGCCGAGAGTAGGAGAAGCCGCTATCGTGTTTGTGTGATTGCCTTGCCTGTGCTGACAATTCATACAAACGTTCTCGTACGAACTGTACGAAAAGATAGGGAATTCTCCGCCCCTAGTTTATGCTAAGTTAAGGTGTCCTCTCACTTTCAATCACTATTACGGGTGCAAGGCTAACTGAGATCCTTGTTCTCAACCCCTCGTGTACTATAGCTCCGTTAGCCGGTTCAGACTTTTTGGAGGTAGGCGCTCGATACGGGAAAACTATTTCCCTATGTCGCGTTAAACTCCCAAGTTCTTGTCAATAGTCGTTGGTTTCGGAGTTCTGTCCTCCGTCTTGTAGCATAACTTGGCTCGAGTTATTGTTGTGAGTCGTTGGTTTCGGAGTTCCCTTCTTCGCTTAGTATGCAAAGTACAGGGTTTGGGAGATTTTTCTTCGTCTCTTACAATATCAGCCAGTGATAGCTCATTCCTCTCTTCATTGGTTAAACAAAAATCAATTTAAATTTACCAACAGTTCACAATATTTCTGATATTTTCCCGATATTCAGTGTGTTGTGTTTATTAATTCATTTGTAGAAAATTTCATCCCCATTATGAGTAATAAGAGGCAAAGGACATATTACTTCAATGTTGATTGGTAAGAACAATTCTGTTTTATTGATTTGAAAGGAAAGTGTGTTTGTTTATCGTGCAATGCTTGTGTCGCACTTTCAAAGAAAAGTAATGTTTAAAGACATTTTAATACGGTCCACGGAAATTTTAATACTAGCTATCCGTTAAACTCGGAGATCAGGAAAAAGAAAATTTCTGATATGAAATCTATTTTAACTAAACGGCAGAGAATTTTAACCAGACCAGTGCAGCAATCAAAAAGAGCAACGATTGCATCACTTAAAATTTCGCATTTGTTGGCCAAGAGGAAAAAGCCTTTTGAAGATGGCGAGATTGTAAAAGAAGCCATGTTGGCAATTTCGAAGATTTAAAAAATAAAAATTAAATTACCTCAGCAATCAACACCATTCAGTTATCAGCAAGAACAGTTACAAGAAGAATTGAAGTTATTGCAACCA
The DNA here is from genome assembly GCA_028673005.1 of Tanypteryx hageni. NCBI lineage: Eukaryota > Metazoa > Arthropoda > Insecta > Odonata > Petaluridae > Tanypteryx > Tanypteryx hageni. The sequence goes on along the minus strand of CM054115.1, from coordinate 71,141,589 downwards.
ATATGGAGAAAGAGTTGGCAAATGATTTGCAAAAATGTATTTTCTTCTCGTTGCATCTGGATGAGTCAACAGACATATCAGACACTTCTCAATTGGCTATGGTTGTGAAGATGGTGTATGATTTTTGAGGAATGGAAGAATTTCTTACAATTCTTCTATTAAAGGGACGAACAAGAGGTGAAGACATTTTTTCAGCTTTTAAAAAATATGTCCAAGAAAGTAATATACCATTAATGAAGTTGACCGCAATTACTACAGATGGTGCACCTTCGATGACAGGTTGTAAAAATGGATTTATTGCGCTATGTAAAGAAGACCCTCTCTTTCCAAAATTAATTTCATATCACTGCATTGTACACCAGGAAATGTTATGTGCAAAAGTTCTTCATTTTCAACATGTCATGAAAACAGTAACAAAAATAATAAATTCCATAAGAGCCGTACCAATGCAACACCGATTGTTTAAACTGCTTTTACCAGGTGAAGATGCCGAATTCGGTGATCTCCTTTTACATACCGAAGTTAGATGGCTCAGCAGAGGCAAAATACTTGTGAGGTTTATAAATCTCATAAAAGAGGTAAAGGAATTTCTCACGTCAAGAAATTAATATTATGCACAGTTGGATGACAAAGCTTGGTTAATGGATTTCGGATTTCTTGTTGATAAAACTATAAAATAGAACGAACTGAATATGGAGATGCAAGGGAAAAATCAACACCTTGCAAAAATGCTAAGTGCAGTAGATGCATTCAAATGTAAATTGGCATTGTGGAAGTCTCACCTAGAGAGAAATTCATTATCACATTTCCCGAATTTCAAATATATTATTGAGAGTCTGATTGATGAAAATGTTACCACTGACCTATTTTCACAATACATTGAAACCCTCCTAAAAGAATTTAATTTTAGGTTACGTCAGTTTTCTAAAGTAGAACCCATAATAACATTCTTTGCTAATCCGTTCAATTTTATGGACAATGATATGTCTGTTAATATTGGAACTTACTTTAATATCGTTAACACCAAGGACTTAGAAATGGAAATAATAAATATGCAGGTCACGGTCACATTAAAATGATGAAAACATTTAGTTGTCGAAAATCGCTATCCATTATTAAGAAAATGTGCCCTAAAAACAAATTCGTACTGTGCTTCAACATACACTTGCGAGTCCATTTTTTCAAGCATGAAACACTTGAAATCCAAGTACCGATCGAGACTCAGCGGTTACAATTTAGACAACTGCCTAAGATCAGGTATCTCGAGTTATGTGCCAAATTATAGCAAGTTGGCTGAAGATATGCAGTCCCAAGTTTCTTATTGATTTATTTTTCATGTTTTTATAATAAATTCTTTATTAGTTTTTCCCTTATATATACAAAAATATCATTTTAATAAATATAGGTACACATCTACTATTGTTACTTCACTTCACGCCCCCAATAATTAAAGTTGGGCCCTCATAGGTAAAGACGTTGCCGACCACTGGTACAGAGAGATATCAACTGATCTTGCTTATGCCCCCTTCACGTCGTCAGTAATATAAATTGCGCCCTCGTAGATGAAAAGGTTGCTGACCCCTGATGTAGAGGTACGTGATTTTTCAGATGATTGTGAAAGGGAGAGTGACTGTGACTTATCTAAATCCGAAATAGTGAGTGAATCAAGAGAAGAGGAACCTGAATATTTCTCGCCACCAGAAAAGAAACAAAAAATCACAATAATAAAGGAATAAAAGAATATTGGTCAACGAATCCTCTGATTGTAACACCAATGTTTGGAAAAATAATTTCTCTTGACAGTTTCTCACCCATACTGCGACTTCTCCGTTTCTCAGACAATAAAAATCAAACTCCAGGAGACGGACTGTATAAAATTTCACCTCTAATTCATAACTTTAGGAAGAACTATCAATCAATGTTTTAATGTTAATATGAAATATAATTAATGAAAATAACTATAATAGCGGAAAAAAACTCACTCCCGGCGTATCCCAGTGAAGAATATACCTACTGACCAAAAGATTAAAAACTAATAAAAGGATATATTTAAATACGCACGTACCTTAAAGCAGCACTGAAGACTCCAGCCATGAATAGACCAGGAAGGCCAGGCACGGATCTCGCCACATCCATCACGAAGTATGGTATTAACTGATCGGCTTCTTTTACGATCTAAGTATTTGGAACATATGCATTTTAATTTTCCCTCAGTTATTAGAAGATATATTTTTATTTAGGTAAAACCGATGAAGCTAAACACTAAGTAATAAATAAATATATTACCTCAGCGTTTTTATATATAATAAAAAAGAATATAACTTATTTTGAAGTCGAATATACACCGTAATTAAATTAAAAATTTCTTTCTTCTTAGGATTTTCAAAATAGCATTTCCGCAAAATTAAATATTTTGCTGATATAATATTTTTATTAATTAACGACAAATTATGAAAATATTTTGCTGCGAAAATAAATGTTATGCAACCTTAAAGATTCTAATAATTGAGGTAATTGTTAATTTTTAGAATGTCGTTTAAAAACAACAGTATCAAAAAGTTGTTTTATAGTATAGCTTTCTTAAATAAATTAATGTTTAGCATCCCGATTAATCGGAAAGAACTGATGTCTGACCTTTTTGTGTTTTTTTTATTTAACCGTTAATTTCGTGTTAGTCAAAGTTCAGAAATAAAGTAACTTAGTACAATTCCTATAATACCTTTATTTGTTCCCTCTAATAAAAGCATTGTAGGAATTTTACTTAGTTACTTCATTTCTGAATTATGAATTTCTACAAAGTAACCGCCGAAACAGTTGACTATTTAGTCAAAGTCACTAGCGGATTATCTACTTGAAATTTTGATTTTGAATCAATCTTAAAAATATGAAAACATTTTTATTTGTCGTTAAACAGCAAAAAAGCCATTTCAAGAATACTATAATCAATCCAAAACATTCACATTATAATCTTAAGAAATCATGTTTTGGTATTGCTTGAATTCTTTCAATGGATATTTGTTACTTCTTAGTTTTCGGATAGTAAACTTATAAGCATTATTTATATTCAGTGAAAAAATATCTAACAATAAATTAAAATTAGAATATGGATATATCCTAAAAAATAAAATTTAATTTTAATCATAGAAAAGCTGTTATTCACGCAGTGGCGGAATTAAGAGAATCGTACGTCAGGGGCACCTTGAAGTAAGGAACATCGAAAAAATGTTATTGCATATAATCTGAGAAATATTAAAAAACGACAAAAGTGTGTAGTCGTTAGGATGTCACTATATATTTCAATTGCAGGGTTCCCGATTGCTTAACCCCAGTGGCCCCCATTTGATCGTCGTCAGGTGCCCCAGAAGGTATAAATTCACCACTGTATGCATGCATAATCTGATTATAAATTTAAATATAACATTTACACTCATATTTACTTACGTTTGTTGATATAAGGTCGCAGTCGTAATATGAAGCGTAGATTAATAGTCCAGCGTAGTAGCAGATGATGCAGATAGCAGAGACTCCAATGGAGAATATCATAATCATTCTAAAGAAAGTTGATGAGAATTAATGACTAGCGTAGGGTGACCAGATTCTTAGGAAGCAAAACCGGGACATAACAAGATTTGAACAGGAAAATCCCGGACATAATCGAGAAAAATCCGGAACAACCTGAATATTCGTATCTTATTAATTATATATACTTAAATTAAAAGTAAATAAGCTTCGTAAATACGGAGCACAATTTTATACAACGTATTAACAAATAATTTCAATTTAATGAATAAGTGAAAAATATTACAACACAATATATCACGATTTAAAGGTAGCAATTACTTTAAGATCAAATAATAAAGTCAAATATATAAATAGCGTAGAAGATAAAATAACACCATATGGCCTCTATTTTAATTAACATAAATTTTTATAATAATATAAAATAATATAAATAATATAATATAATAATAATATAATAATATAAAAATAAAATACAACACGATAAAATTTGATAAATCGTTTAAATGAGTACATACTCGAATTGAATTCTTTTTATATTAATCCGATCCTTAACCTATTAATTAGGTGACGTTGGCGGAGTGGTTATAGTGCTGACTTTCTACGCTAAGGGCCCTAGTTTGACTTATTTCACTGTCCCGGGCTTATATCTGGTGAGTAGGACATGTAAAGTAACATTCTGCCCGTCGGAAGGAACATGAGCACTTCTCTTGGCAAGGTATTTTAATGCTTTGCAACTTAAATGCAAGGTCTTAATGTTAATTTCTTTGTAGGTCAACTATTTGAGATATCACATTGAATTTTTTCCTTCGGTCATTCAGTAGATAAAAGAAAAAACGAAAATCGGGCTCTTGTAAAATGTCATAATTCAACAATGTCATGTGGAAATTGTGCAATGTCAGTGCCCGGGAAAAGGCATGGTGGCCACATGAGGCGCAAAGAGTAGTACCTGTACCTGCCTCCTATATGAATTCAAAAAGTGTACGATAGACTGGCGACCTATTTACGTAGAACATACAGCAGCCTCAATTATCTATGCCTTAGATATACTTCAACCTCCATATAAGAGAGCGGATACTTTATGCTTCAATAAGGTGACGCTGACAATTTATAGCAGCGAATCTTAAGGAGTCAAATTATTTACATTAATATGCCAATTTGAACCCGAGAGATAGGCGCTTCCAATGTATCAAGAGACTACTACATATTCATAAACTGTTATATTGTCTGCTCTGGTTACTTAAAGTGATTCATAAGAACAAAATAGATATAGTTTATATAAAAATATAAATATAGCAATTAAGTCGTCTATAAAGTAGGCGATAAACGTCACCGTACTAACACTTGTGCCCGTCGGATGCTGGGCATAATGATAAATCTCTGGACCATTGATTGATCACAAGCGACGTAGGTAAGATAGGCAAAAGCAGATCCAAAAACGGTATTCCAGAATGAGTGTCGGATGGTTGGGTCTGGATCCATGCTGAAAGCATCAACAAACAAATAATAAATTATCAGTGTGAACAGATTAAGGGGAATTATATAGCACATTTTCTCGATGAAATATGTCCTTATCTTCCATAAAACTTACGTAAAGAATACGATTCTACCGCTCCTTTCATTTCTTCTCCACACTTCCCCAACGCCGCCTACAGCGCTAGTTCCTATCCAAACCACAACAAGCATACCGCCGAACATCATTACGGTCTGCAGAGTGTCGGTCCACACGACGGCTTTTAGACCTCCCTTATGGAACCAAGTAGAAAATTCAATGTGTTAGGTAATGTTTTAAATATTATATTGTTGGCTCTTCAGGAATTCCATATCTAATCCACGCTCCGAAATTATTATCTTAAGATCATTTCTTGAATGAATGCGTTATGTTAAGGACGACTGATAACGTAAATAATGGATTTACCATTGTGGAATTACAAATCTAACGTTTTTTAGACATAATAAACTCTTTAAATTGACCTATGAAATGAAAAGTTTAAATATGCTGATTAATTCTTTTGTAAACCACTAGAAATATTTGGTTTTTGTAAATTTCATTATCGGGATTAAAGATTGCAAGATAGAAATTTATAATTGATAGATAGTTTTTTATTCCATCGTTTGTTATTACTGCTTGCGTTTGTAATTTGAATAAATATGACACATTAAAAGAGTAATAGTTTGACAACTCACCAGACTAGTGTAGAATATGCAGACGAGACAAACTAACGGTGTGATAAGATGAATGTTGATACCCGAAACTGTTGAAAGATAAGAAAATCATTGCTATTAATTGAAATTTCGATTCATTTCCATTAATTTCAATTAAGTTTATTACTGATAACGGGAATTTAGATGGATAAGGTTTAAAAAATATTTTGTATTTTTTTTTCAATATCTGAAGCATTTACGTCAATTCGTATATAATTACCGTATATACTCGTGTAAAACACGCACGCATACTTTTTGCCAAAAATCCGACTTTTTCGTATACACTGTGTATAACGCGCACCCTAGATTTTAAGGGACATAAGAACTTAATTTTAGAAATATATTGTCTTAATAGGAAATAACTCGAGCACCATAAATAAATAGAGACCCTCCCCGGTTTATCCAGGATTCCATTTAAGGAAATTCGACTTTACGTAAAATCCTCTGAAATTTCCAAATAGCGGAAATTGGCTAACAAGGCAAAATGTTTCAGTCTTTAAGGTCAAATATTTAATTAAGTTTAAAGATATCAATATATTTGAAATTTATCAAAATGTATGTTACACTTATTTACAGAATGCTAAATGACTAGAGATATTTAATGACAGTATTTAATACGAAATTTCAAAGATCGTTCCATATCGCGGTCGCCTTCAATGCATAATTATTTCGTGCTGAAGATGATGATTAAGATGAATGAATGAATGATTGAAGATAAACTTTAAATTACTTACATTGTTAATTTTATATAATATATTCATTAACTAAAAAATATTTCAAGTTACAAATACCTACAGTGAATCCTGCAAAGTCGGACACCCATGTAAGTCAGCCATCTGACATAGTTAGCCTCATTTTTACGGAACCGGTAAAATCTTATTAATTTACACATGGCCAACCCTCTTTAACCTGGCCACCTTTCTATCTTGTATGTTGTTCATCTTCTCGCATTTCGTGCTGTGCATTTGTATATATACCAATTTTCTATGTTGGCTATACAGAACCGGTTTGTACCAGGGCATCGAACCGAAACAACCCTAAACCGAAACTGAGAAAACCCGTTAATTTAAGTGGAGTGAAACCGAACCCGAACCAAAAAAAATTTTCTGAACACGAACCGAAACCAAAAATCGTTATTTATTTCATTCCATTTTTTCGGTTCGCATTAACAGTGGGAGCGAAAGAAGGATTTTTCTCTTTGCTTTTCTATGAGTCCTTTTTGAAAGCCTCACTTTTCAACACCGAATAAGGCAAAGACTTATTTGAGAATACATGCTTCTAAGCCTTTGGAGAGATGCATTTTTGTGATAATATCTGTCAATTCAATGGTGGAATTTTCCATGGGCATCTCAATACATAGAGAGAGGGTCAAGGATACGTCCAGATGATGTTTCTCAGAACTCTGTTAAGGAGGCTAGAGGAAAGGAACTTAGTGATTCTTTGAAGACAGCCGCTAATCATCTTGGTACCCTCCCCCTGAGCCTGCCTTGTGTTTCACGATTATTAATTTGGAATTTTCTTAAAATTAGAGGTTATTGTCCCCATAAACTTTCATCCCTTCTCCATATGCATTGAACGCTAACATTCTGGCAGTATTTCTCTAAAACTAATCCAGGAAGGATCGCTCCGCAGTTGTGCTTTAGAGGTATTCTTACTTCTGTTAAATGTTACTGTTTATACATATTTGTAGTCTTAAGAAAATCTATGTAATTACATATCGTACGGTTTTTGTAATATTAACATCTAAATTATTGAATTTAAAAAATTGTTAAATAACTATTCTTTAAATAACTCTCTACGAATTACATTCTACATAGAAATGTGAATTACTATTATTGTACCTGTTCAAGTACGTGCATTAATACTGTTGGCATATATTCATTATAATAATGAGAGTATCTGCTTATATTGGAATGTGGAATACTGGAATTGTAAAATCAAATACATGTGGACCTTTGAAAGAATAGCTACTGTTTTACATAATTAAACACAAAAAATAAAAATAAAATTTAATCGCTTTTCTGCGAGGTAAAACAGAAAAAATAAATATTATATTTCTATGAACAGTATTAGACAGTCTTATAAAATTGAATAACGAAAAATGAAAGAAGGGAATTCATACAATGTTTTACTGTTCGTTACATGGGAAGGGACGTTTGCGCGATGTTACGTGCAGATATCTATTTTTGTCTTTTTGACTTGCGATAGTGAATACGTATTTGGTTTAAATAAAAAATAACATTAAATAATAAAGATTTTTTAGGGATTCTCTTGAAATTTTCTGGCAAAAAATCCAGTCGGAACAAAAAAAACCAGCTCGAACCGGTTCAATGGAGCGAAACCGGAACCGAACTGAATTTTTTTGTTTTGTTTGAACCGGAACCAAAACCGGAGCAAAAATATTTGGGTTCAATTGTTCAATTGTACAAATGGTAATCACCCATTCATTTGCCTTTTCTGGAATTAAACTATAGTAGTTAAGAAGATGAAACAGAGCGGACAGGTTCAGCGCTGACTCATTTTCATGCCCGCCTGTTTTCGGCGTCACGGGGAAAACTCGTATACATGGACGTCCCCAGATTAGGTCATTAGTGCCAGTGACTATAATCTACCCCGAACTTCAAAAGGACTCTTTACATCGAAAATTTTCAGGTGAATAATGAGTGCCTGTAATCCTCCAGGACAAGGCACAACATAAATTTTCGAATCCTCTCTGGCAAAGAAGCAGCAGTGGACAGAGAAGCAGCGGAAGAGTGACAGTCACATATATTAAATGTGTTGAGTGAATATTCTCCAGAAAATCAGGTCAATGCAGAAAAAGCAGGATTGTTTTATCAACAGATACACAGAAAAGGCGTTGTTCAGAAAAAAATGTACAGGCGGGAAACTTTCAAGTAAAAGACTAAGTTTAATTTTGTGTTTCAGTGCTACTGGTGAAAAATTAATACCTGCACGACCTTGTGTATTCAACAATAGAAACACCTTGTTCTGTGGTGCTCCAACAAAAAGGCATGGATGACCAAAGCAATATTTCAAGAATACCTAATTGATTTGAACGATATGATGAAGAAATAAAAACGTAAAGTCCTATTGCTTGTAGATAATGCTACGAGTCATCGTGGAGCAAAGATAGTGAGCAATGTAAAGGCGAATCTAATCTCTGAGGTCAACCTCTAGATCAGGGAATTATACGAGCTGTAAAAGCACGCTAACATAAAAAGATGCTACAGTATCTTTTAACAATCACGAAAGCTAGCAATACAAAGTCTGATTTCAAGGAATCAATATCAATGCTGCAAGAAATGCGATGGTCAATCATTGTCCGAGAGGAAATTTAATGATAAACCATTGTGAAGTGTTTCCGGCGAGCAGGTTTTCATTACCAAGTGAAAGAAGATGAAGAGTGTGGAGAAGATACGGGTGTAGTCAACGGGTTATGTTCTCTTCCATTGGACATTCAGAAGATGATAGTCTCTGTTGACGAGATGGAAAGTACTGATGCTGACCTTATTGTCCAAGATGTGCCCACAACACCAGAAGACATTCTTAAAGAAAATTTTCAAGAAATGGAAGAGGCACCTCCAAACCAAGAGTTGTGTTGTGAAAATGACGACAGTGATGATGATAATGACATAGTGAGTGATGAACATGTTATGCCGCATCTTACCCTCAAGAATAGTCCACAGTGTGTATCTCTACCAATTAAGTACTATTCACCCCAACAACCTCAACTCATTGATGATCTTTCTCGTTATATTATAACATTATCACTTTCTTATATGATCTTATTTAAGGCATTTTCATTGTAACTCTAATAACCTGTGCATTTTTGTCTTTTTAAAATAGAATGACTGTTTTTTTGAACCATATGTATTTGTATTTCAATTCTCGTCCTTTATTTGTTGACTTTCACAAAAGCTCTTTCTAGTGGCTGGAGAGAGCTTCATTTATGACTATTTTATATTATTATTGTTGTTAAATAAATAATTATTGATTAATACTTTGCTATTTTTATACCATGCGTCTTTGTCTGTCTTCTTGTAGAAAATGATAATTATTTTGTTCGGTTAAGAGGAATTTCTACATTGAACAAAGTATACATCCTCTTAATCTATGGTAATTGAATTAACTGTAGCACTAATAAAAATAATGTAGCACTGAAAATTTTATTTACCTTGACTTAAAGCTAGTGCAGGAATATAAATCACAAGAGGAATGTACAGCAGCTGTAATGAAAAATAATTGATTTGTAATAGTAAATATATAACTATATTTTAGAAAATATATAACTATATTTTAGAAAATATATATTATTTTTATCATTATATATAAAGCAATATATATTGGACGAATTAATTCATAATCTCAAACATTGTCATTTTTTGTTATAATACATACTAACACTTATTTCTGTACATGACTATTTCATAAACAAACAAAATAGAAAAATATTATACAATACAATATATACCAGGTGTAGTTTTCGTCCAAACGTTAATACTAATTCACGAGAGGAAATATTCACAGAGTGAAATTTTTTTAGAGACCCTCATTATTCAACTACCGATTTCTTTTGGAACGGTCCCGATAAAAGTTATGCATTTTCCTCTATTTAACGGCTACCCTTTTGAATGAATATGTATAACTTTTAATAAAAATCTTCCACTTACGTATTCGATGAGGAACAGGATTGATCCAAGAAGTCGCACCTTCCTGTCGAAACGAATCTCCAGGTACTGAAAATATCGACGCCAAGTAAGAATAAAGTGCGAAACTTATTGACCAACACCGAGGCGAGAAACCATCACTACCTCGTACGCCGTATTCAGCTGTAGCTTGTAAAATACCGGCATGAATAAGATCGCGCATGCAACGCATGCGATAAATAATCCTAGTAAAACGGTGGAGAATTGGGTGCCATAAACATACATTTCAGCCGGAGCTCCCAGAAGGGTGATTCCTGAAATAGAGCTGGAAGGAGATTATTGTAAATTCAACGTAGAATTGCGTATTCTTCAATACCTGAAGGCTTACAGCGCTTCAAATTTAGATCAAAGAAAAATTTTACAATCAGTTCTTTTTATTAATAAGGTTACTGAAATAATATTTTTCTTGCACATGTAGGTGTAAAGAAAAATCCCGTTTTTGCGTGATGGGTCGGGGCAATGGTTTTATTTTAAATTTACCTTAAAATCTCATAGGCATGCTTCTATATAAGGAAATGAAATTACAGGTCTACTTGGAGATCATTAGAAAATTTTGCTTTATAATAAAACAGGGAATCTACTTTACGCTCCAAATAATTTGGGCTCGATTTCCGGAACTGAGATAGATTTTTTACGGCAACAAAATGCACTTCCGAACGGTTCGTTTTAGAACATCCCTATCAGTCACTTTCATTTTTTAAAAAATTGTTTTTCCGAACGGTATTTCGTAAAAACGGGATTTTCATTTTATATGGATTCAATTAAATTAAAGCTATAAACTGACCTGGCTATGAGTGACATCGATACTGGCAGTATTCCCATGGTCTTTCCGCCCATGAGGTACTCGAACCTGTTGTTTTGTTTTTGCTTGGCGCAAAAAGCAAAGTAAACTCCGATAAAGCCCGAGAACACGAGCATGGCTGAGAATAGACAATAGTCGAGGGCCGAGAAGGAAAGAAGATGCTGAGAAGGCGAAGGGCTCGGGTAATTGTAGTCAGAGGACGTGGACTGGCCATCGAACGCCAGTAACGAGTCTTCATCTGGTGTGCTGAGTCTTGCGGTGGTAGCCATTTCAGATGGTACGGACGAAATCACTTGTGACGCGATATCTGAATTAAAAAGAATGACGTTAATTCACTTTTATGCATCCTCAAACGTAAGTCATTAAAATCTGATGTGCCCACCACATGCCTTTCTCCATGTCTGTAATTTTTCCAAAAATTCCGAATAGGTTAAATTATATTATATATTTTAAGGAACTGCGAGAGAAATTCAGACAACAAAGAACTGAAATAAACTCAAACCGTAGCTTTCTGATATTGGATATAACCACGAAGCTCATACGATTAAGAAAATAAAAAGGAGTCTTATGATGACGTACTGTCATTTGTTTACAGTTGTAGCCGATAGATGCCGTGGTGGTGGCAGCTAAAATAAATAATCTCTAAAATATCTCTTTAAAAATGCATTATGTGGGAAAATGTTTCAAACAAATGTTGTAAAAAATTTAATTTTCCACAACATGTATTCATATACTATTTTACATTAATCAAATATTAAAAATAAATGGAAGATCTCCTTAACAATGCGTTCTACGAAAAAATATTTCAATCAAACATTATAGAAAATAATAATGTCTGTGAAGTTTATAATGAAAAATATTTTTATTTATGAAGTTTTAAAGGCGTTATTTTCCAAAAACCAAAACATGACTAGAATAAACATACACTCCCGATTAAGCGATTGTTGCCAAAACCTAATCAATTCTTCATAATATCGTACTCTTTCTAAATATAAAATTTGGTTTATATATGAGTGTAAGTTATTGGGTTAGAGCACCCACAAAACTTATCACACACACTGACAGACACAAAGACATCTTCGAGAAAATAGTCAAACCGCGTTCAGGGGACCTTAAAACATGTATTTCCGTTGAATTCTCGAATTTGATTTTTTCATGAAATCAATACTTTCTCTATACTTCGTATATGGAGAAAGTAAAAATAATTGCTGTTTGAGTCATCTTAAAACAGGCAACACCAGAAAAACGGCTGCTTTTACATTTGAAAGCATACTGTAAAAGTAGATACCAAAAAACGGAAAAAAGCATACTGTTAACAATCGCGCTTTCCGTAAAAATGTGAAATATAAAACAATAGTAGTTCAATGCGCATGAATGAGCTTAGGTTTTTTGCAAATATTAAATAACTTCACACATGAACGAAATTTATTGCAACCATAAGCCATTTGTCTTTCGCGCCAAATGTTAAATCCGGCCTTGTACCCAAATGCCATTTTTGAGGAATTACACATCGCTCAAAAAAATTGGAAAAGATAAAATCCGGTGACGTTTAGTTCCTGAGCGTCTTCGAACAGTGAAAGTTTAGCTGTTTCTCGGAAAGTGGTGTTGTCGATGTTGGATCGTATGATGATAATTGTGATATTTTTCTTATTTGGTATACGATTGAAATTGTTAAATTTTGGGGGGGATGTTTTTCGGTCTTACCTAGAGAGCTAAACATCCTCGCTGTCGCACGGTCTTAAGTGAATGTATTTTGGGAAGTTGAATTTTAGGTAAGAGATGCAGCGAAACGCACACGAGGATAGATAACTTAAGAGTGATAAGAGGTGAAGATAATTTGCGACAGAAGGCTCGGTGCGTCAAAGATTTAAATTTGCGATAGTTATTCGATGTGTGCGAACTATCAGCGCATTATATTTTCAACATTTGGGTTGGTGAATTTTACTGATTGGTGAAGCGAAGTCTACAAAAGGGAAAATCTTAAAATTATTCACAATATTCCTCATGATCGCCATTTTACATACAATAAATTGAAAACGAAATTGTTTAAGATCTTTCGACATTGAGAAGATATTTCGATTTAACTGCGTACTAAGGTTAATTATATTAGCCTATGCTCATTTCTTTCATGATAAATTGAGTCAAATATTGTTTTTCTAGAGACATCATAAATATAATGTTTTATTGTTATAATACTAAAGTAATCTAAATTATATGATTATTTAAAAAGTACGTAATTTACAGATTTCAACAAAATATCGCTTTACAATTGATTGAAAAATCGACGCAAAGTATATCTTTGTACCGCCATATTTAGGTTAACGGGGAAATAATATTAATACATTTACAGTCTTAAAGATCACTTTTATCGTAGGATAATCCTCCTGTTGTATTTCTATGAATATAAATAATCAATCGGAGAACAAAAACTCCTTTTCCATAATTCCTGCCCGCACTGATCCTCATGCTACGGCAAAATCTTTTCCTACTTAGAGTAAACTCCGTTGTTCCGAAGGCCATGGATCGCTACGCAGCACTTCCTTAGGAAGACCATTGATAGCTCCCTAACGGCAGTTTCAAATATGTAGGAGCGATATAATTTCTCAACTACGATAAACAGCGACGGATATTATCTTTTAAATTCATGTGACGCTTTGATTGCGGCTATGGTGGAGAGAAGTAAAGAAGCACGCGAGGTAACAAACGATACTAGTGATGTTTTGTTTATGGAAACGCAAAATATATACAAATTGAACGTTTAGAACATTCTCCTCTTTTCACCTTGTTCCCAGAGATATTTTGAAATTCTTGTTTGCGTATCGATTCCGAATAATTTCAGTTACATCTGAATCAGGCTGTTGCATTTCAATCAAATTTTTTGGCACATTCCTCATTTAGTTTGCTTGCTAGGTGGCTTAAATGATTGTTATACAAGTTTGCTACCACATAGGATGAACGTTATAGCGTATCCATTTTATTACCTCCGTGCTTAATTTCAAAATGCTTACTCCTAAACCGTGGTAACGCAATTCGGAATTTACGAGTAGTTTACACATTTTATTAAAAAATTATTATTCGCAAGTGATTTATATTGGCGAAGTGTTATTACTGGAATGCTTATATAGTCTTCTATATGTATTATAAAAGCAAAATCTCAAAAATGTTCATTCGCTTTGATTCTTGCTTGTAAAGAAATCGATTCATTTGGGGAATTTCTATGAGACATAATGCATTGACCCACACTTATCTCCTTTCTACATGGATATATATTTATTTATTTATTTATATTTATATAAAATCATCATCATAGGTAGTCTGTCCGTAGACAGGTCCGTGATTATTCATGGTTAAACCTGGTTCTTCTTATACATCTATTTTTCGCTGTCCTCTTCCTATCTTGATTACTCTCTTTCCCTTTCAAATCGTCTATCAGCTGATACCTTTTCCTACCTCTTTTCCTTTTTCCATCTAGTTTTCCTTCTAACGCGTCTTTAATCTCCTCAGGTAATGTCCAACCCAATTAGCCTTCCTCTTTCTTATAGTCTGTATAATCATTCGCTTTTCGTCTACTCTTCATAACACTTAATCGTTTTTCATCCCATCTGTCCATTTTATCTTCAGCATTGTCCTCCAAGTCCACATTTCAAAGCTTTCCAAATATTTTATATCATTTTTCCTTAGCGTCCATGTTTCTGCTCCGTACAAAGCTATACTCCATATATAGCATTTTATGAACTTCTTGCGGATATTTTAAATTACTTACATTCTAAATTTGGTATAATATATACATTAACTAAAAAAATCTTACAAGTTGCATATACCTACATGAATACTGCGAAGTCGGCCACCCCTGTAAGTCAGCCATCTGCTATAGTTGGCCTTATTTTCACGAAACCGGAAAAATCTTATTAATTTACACATGGCCAACTCTCTTTAACCTGGCCACCTTTCTATCTTGTATCTTATCCACCTTCTCACATTTCGTATTATGCTTTTATATATATTCCAACCTTTCTATGTTGGCTATACAGAGCCGGTGTGTACAAATGGAAATCCCCCATCCATTTTCTTCGCCTACCTGCTGAATACCTTTTCTGGGCTAAACTATAGTGACATGTGAGCTAAGCAGATGAAGCAGTGCGCTCAGGTTCAGCACGGACTTTTTTCGTGCCCGCCTGTTTCCGGCGTCACGGGGAAAACTCGTATACTTTGACGTCCCCAGATTAGGTCATTAGTGCTAGTGACTATAATCTACCCCGAACTTCAGAAGGACTCTTTACATCGAAAATTTTTAGGCGAGTAATGGGTGGCTAGAATCCTCAAAGACAAGGACCAACTAAAATTTCCGATTCCTCTCTGGTGAAGCAGCAGCAGTGAACAGAGAAGCAGCGGAAGAGGGACATTCACATATATTAAATGTGTTGAGTGAATATTCTCCAGAAAATCAGTTCAATGCAGACGAAACAGGATTGTTTTATCAACCGAATTTCAGAAAGGGAAAAAATGTATAGGCGGTAAACTTTTCAAAAAAGATTAAGTTTACTTTTGTGCTGTAGTGTTACTGGTGAAAAATTAAAACCGGAACGATACTAAGGATTCGTTCCTTTCGTTCCATTGGCGCACGTTTGAACCTGATTAATTGTAATATTTCCTGTGATGAATGTTCGAGAACTGTTTGTTGTTATGATTTTTCGACTCCTCATTTTATACATAATAATTTTATTAATAACAAATAACATGGGCGTACGGTGAGGGAGAATCATGGGGTCCCCGAAATTTTCGAACGAACTTTAAAAGATCGATTAAGTAATCTAAATCACTGCATTGGGTAATTATTATGTAACTAAATTTAACTAGATAGTGTTTTGTTTCATTTAGAAAAACTTTCCAAAAACATCTTCCAAATTCCACTTTTTTGCGATCCATTTATTGGCATGAAGCAGAGAAATTGCTGTTTCCAGCAAGGCTAACGTAGTCCTTTTCGTCGCTGATATTCCTCCTATATTTCTCTCTCTCACACACGTTTCAAATGGTAAAAACCTTTGGTGGAAGAATTTAAAAAATTTTACAATTTAAATTATTCTCAATAATTTATTATATTATTAAAATTAAGAAATTAAAGAATTTTTGTGGAAGAATGGTAAAAATCTTTGACGATATATTTTTCCTCCGAAACAACAAAGTACTATAAAATTATTACGAATTATTTTGTTTTAAGTGTAATTGTTTCTCGTCTATTAAAATCCCATGCACCCACAATATCCCTTTATTCACAATCATTTCGAAGTACAGAAGTCAAATCTTGCAATCCCAATAAACAATAAAAACATTTTGTTGCGCTGCGAAAAGAACAGAGACACATCACTCCGATACGAAATACACTTCTGCGCGTGTCCGATTTCGTTCACCCAACTCCGGAACGATATTTTCTGACAAGGAGAGGCTACGCATTCGGTTCATCTTCTACCAGTGAACATCTACATCTACAGTTTACCCTGCAAGCCACCGCAAGGGTGTGTGGCAGGGGGTGTATTAACACCAAGGGGAAAACTCCAAAATTAGGCCTTGGTTTACGCCCCTACGCGAGGTTACTTTTGATCGCAAGTTTTATTCTGCTCAGCTATCGCTCTAGGGAAAAATGAGCCTTTGTATCTCTCTGTCCTACAGGCTATCTCTCTTATTTTACGAGGATGGTTCTTATTATTTCTTTGACGTCGCTGGAGAAAGTACTCGTCTAAATCTTTCAAGAAGTTTTAACCTAGCACGTGATCGACGAAGACGTGAAGAGTTTAGGTCAACATTAGAATACTTTTTCGGAATTTCGAGCCAATGGCTTTTAGTTTAAGAGAAATAATTGTGAGTCCGAGGAACGAATTTTCCGAATCTGTGTGGAGTCCGATTAACCATTGAGTCCGGAACGAAATCCTCCGAGTCCGTCGTTGCTCGAGTCCTAGGAACCATTGAGCCTGAAAGGTCCGGAACGAAATCCTCCGAGTCCGAGGAACGAGATTTTTCAAGGCCGTGGATTCGTACGTGCTGGTTTCAACGGAACGAATTCTTCCGAAATGACACGACACTGCTGACGTCACCCAAACTGCGGCATCTCACCCTCTAGTGCGGCGACTCTCCCTTAACGATGCGGCGTCTCTCCCGCACCGCTCGTGAAAGATGCCGCAAAAAGGATGTTCACTATTCTTAGTTTATTTCATATTTATGGCTGACATTGCAGCGATTTTTTTTAACAATAGGTACCAAAACTGTAATCTAATAAATGAGTGTACCTTAAATGTTTTAGCACTACGTATGACTTGAAGAGCTAGGTGAAGATTTTCGAAAACAGCGGCAACTCTCCCGGACACCCTACGTATCTATAACTCCAAAAATACATAACGTAGAAACAAGTGGAATGTGTCATTTTAACCGCAATAAAGTGTTTAAGATAATAGGCTGGTTTGAAACCGATTCATTTGAACAATTTATTATATTTTTCTGATTTCATTTTTCCCTTTAAAAAACATGGCGAAATGACACGACACTGCTGACGTCACCCAAACTGCGGCATCTCACCCTCTAGTGCGGCGACTCTCCCTTAACGATGCGGCGTCTCTCCCGCACCGCTCGTGAAAGATGCCGCAAAAAGGATGTTCACTATTCTTAGTTTATTTCATATTTATGGCTGACATTGCAGCGATTTTTTTTAACAATAGGTACCAAAACTGTAATCTAATAAATGAGTGTACCTTAAATGTTTTAGCACTACGTATGACTTGAAGAGCTAGGTGAAGATTTTCGAAAACAGCGGCAACTCTCCCGGACACCCTACGTATCTATAACTCCAAAAATACATAACGTAGAAACAAGTGGAATGTGTCATTTTAACCGCAATAAAGTGTTTAAGATAATAGGCTGGTTTGAAACCGATTCATTTGAACAATTTATTATATTTTTCTGATTTCATTTTTCCCTTTAAAAAACATGGCGATGAGTGTAGACTATTTTTCAATTGTACATTTACATTTCTAAAAACCATCGTACAAAGTCAGTACAAACTCGAAGGTGAAGAAAGTAATAAAGTTTCATTTTTCAATGGTGAAATTTCAAATAGGGATTGAATTTTTTCCAAAATTGAGCTTTAAACTACAAAATCTTTTTAATGAAAACGTTTTCCTATCATGCCGACTGTTATTGTAGCCAAACTCAATACTGTAAGCCTATGACATTGATATGAATTCAAAGTCAGTTAGTTATCCAAGTAAATAAAAAATGGCATAACAAGCTACATATTTATTCAGTTTCAGATACTAAAAGGCTAGCAAGGGGAAGGAAGAAAGAGAATGGGAGGAAAGAAGAGAGGGAGGGAGGGAGAATGGGGGAAAGGACCTTACATTCTATATCCCTTCCTTCCTATCTCCCTCCCCATATCCCCCTCTCTCTTATTCTACATCTATATAGTCGTTTAGATTAGCAAAAGAATCCAAACTAAATCCCAGTCCCATTACGATTACGTAATTTCGCGAAAAATCCTACAATGATTTTAGGCAATCTATGCACTCGTATATATTTCACGTATGTGGGCTGAGACAGCAATTGATTCTCGAAGATTATCAATGACGTGGTCGGCAAGGCAACATCCCGTTCAAAAGCCGATATTTTCCCAAAATATGTTATTTTATTGTGTAATACGAAAGATTTCGAAAGGTAGGCGGAAAAACATGAATATAATAAGAAACTTCATTAATTTTCCTAAAAAATACTTTAAATTCGAAGTTTGCACGTGAATTTTCTCTAATTTTAATTTCCAAAAGAATAAAACCTACACTTTAAAAACTCGATTTTTACACGTTATCTTACGGGAAATGGAAATCGTCTCCTGTAGACGAACCCGAGTGTTCTTTCGTATTTTTTTCGTTATTTAATTTTTATATCTGAATCAAACATTCCTGCGAAATTTCAACCTTCCACCTAATCGAGACGTTTGTTAATAACGCGTTAAAAAGTGCTATTGATGACATCAGCGTCTCACACAGGCAATTGTAAAACTATATGTAAGATACTATACAGGGTGTACCGAAATTCGTGCCTAATGGCTACATCACGCGATTCTTGGTTACAAATTGAGACGAAAATACTCTTGGGTAAAATTTCCGCAGATGCATATTTTTCCAGAAAAATGCATTTCAATTTGCACAATGAGGCAACACTGTACGGGGAATAGAGGCGTTTCTTTTTCATGAACGTCAGTTAAAATTGCGAGGACATGGAGTACGTATAGTTGGAACGAGTACGCTGACATGTACTTAATTTATGGGGAGTGTCACAGCGTGGCATACGCTTCAGCGCAAATGTATGTTGCATTTTGCCCACACAGGCGATATCCGGACTACAAGGTGTTTTTTCGGCTGGACCGTCGTCTGCGCGAGACTGGGGAGTAGTTAGCACCACCTCCACGCGTTAATGCCGGGCGTATTCGACGTGTAGTTACTCCGGAGGTTGAGGATCGTGTGCTGGATGCAGTCCGCGTAACTCCGACGACGTTGGTACGCTGTATATCCCGTCAAATCGGACTGCCTCGCACTACTGTACACAGGATTCTTGGTCGGGAATATCTCCACCCCTTCCATTACAAGAGTGTTCAACATTTGACACCAGAGGACCATCGTCACAGAATGGCCTTTTTTGATTGGATTCTAGAACAAAGCACGGAGGAGCCGAACTTCATTGCGATCGTGTTTTGGAGTGATGAGGCCACGTTTACGAGGGAAAGCCTATTAAACTATCACAACGAACATCACTGGGCTCTCGAAAATCCTCCCGTCACACGCAACAGATCTTTTCAAATGCGTTGGGCAGTTAACGTGTGGGCCGGAATTATCAACGACTAGGCCCTTGTTTCCTTCCCGAGCGACTGTGTTCACGGTCGTATCATGTGTTTGTAAGGGATGTCTTTCCACAATTGTTAGAAGATGTGCCATTAAACATACGAAGGATTATGTGGTATCAGCACCACGGAGCACCGGCTCATCGTGGGCAGAATGTGCAAATATATTTGAATGCCACATATCCAAATCGTTGAATTGGTCGCGATGGCCCGCTAGGTCTCCCGACCTCAACCCCCTGAATTTCTTTCTGTGGGGTTACCTAAAGTCGGTGATCTACAATACGGAGCAGATGACGGACGTTCCTGATCTGGTAACGCGTCTCCATCCAGGCATTACGACAGTTACTTCCGACATGTTGGAGTGTATTAAGGTAGAAATGTTTCGACGTGCAGAAGCATATCTTTATGCCAATGGGGGATATTTTGAACTATTATTGTAATTTATTTTAATACAAAATAAATTAATGAATTACATTTATGATTATATGCACTTTTCTTATCACCTCTACCAGAATAAAAATAAATAAATCAAAAAATAAAAGCAAGCAAAAATTTATCTATAGAAACTGAAACAAAAGACGCGAACATATTTCTCATACAGTGTTGTCACATCGTTCAACTTGGAACGCATTCTTCTGGAAAAATATGCATCTGCGGAAATTTTATCCAAGAGTATTTTCGTCTCAATTTTTATCCAAGAATCGCTTGGTGTAGCCATTAGGCTTGAAATTTAGATCAAAGAAAAATGTTATAATCAGTACTTTTTATTAATAAGGTTACTGAAATAATATATTACTTGCACATGTATGGAGCATAATCCCGTTTTTGCGTAACTGGTATGGACAATGGTTTTCCGCATAAACGAAAGTCAGCATTTTACCCTGAGTATTTTATTTTAAATTTACCTTAAAAGCTCATAGGCATGCTTCTATATAAGGAAATGAAATTAATGTTCGACTTGGAGGTCCTTAGATGGTTTTGAAACTTAAAAGAGATTTACCTGAAGAGGTGCTTGCTTCAACGACGAACGCTTAACTTCGCGAATTTTGCTTTATAACTCACACGGAGATTCTACGCTCAAAATTTAAATTAGCCAAAGCCGATTTCACAAGATTTAGGTCTTTTCTGCGAAATAAATATACTAATTTCAGCGATTTAACCGATAGTGCAGACACGGAGGAATCCTGGTGCATGTTCAGAGATATGATGCGACAGTGTACAGATAAATTTATTCCGAGCAAACTGAAGCGTGATAGTGCAGAACCTATATGGTACAACCAGGAAGTAAGAAGCGCTCTCCGACGGCAAAGAAAACTACACTCTCGCGTAAATAACACATCATCAACAGCTACGGTCGAACAGATTACAATAAAAAGGCAGAAATACAAGGAGGCGCGCTCCATAGCCAGAGTAGCAATGCGGAATGCATTTAACAATTATAAAAAGAAGGTTTTACAGGAAAACTTGAAAGAGATCCCGAAAGCATTTTGGTCTTACGTCAGGGAAGTTCAACTATTGCGTCACTGCGATCGGAAAAGGTAAACGTAGTTCACGATAATACGGATAAAGCTAACCTATTAAATCATCACTTTCAGAAAGCTTTTACTCGTGATGACGATGAATGTGAAACCCCTATTCCTATGCATCAGGGCGATTCGATGGAGATTTGGTATTTTCGGAAAATGGCATCGCGCTCCAACTTCATTCAATTAAGTCAAATAAATCTCCTGGACCGGAGGAAATTCCCGCGCGTGTAATGAAAGAATTAGCTGCTGAAATCGCGCCGTATTTGAAACTTATATTCGAAAAATCCATTAGGGAAGAAGTAGTTCCTAAAGATTGGAAGGTGGCACACGTTACGCCCATCCATAAGGGTGGCGACAAAGAGAACCCCAAAAATTATAGGCCGATATCCTTAACTTCATTATCGTGCAAGATACTTGAGCACATAGTCTTTAGCTCTGTAATGCGCTATTTAAATAGTCATTCATTGCTTAGCGGATGCCAACACGGATTCCGGAGAGGTAGATCATGCGAAACGCAGATCGGCCTGTTCGTGGACGATTTGTTACGATGCGGAGAGAAAAATACTCAGGTAGATGCCATATTCATTGATTTCAAGAAGGCGTTCAATAAAGTATCTCATAGGAAATTAATTGGGAAGTTAGGACAATGTGGTATTAATCCGAAAGTTGTCGGTTGGGTGAGAGACTTCCTCTCGAATAGTGAAAAGATAGTTGTCATCGATGGGAAATACTCGTCCCCCGTTAATGTTGCTTCGGGTGTTCCTCAGAGAAGTGTATTGGGCCCTCTGCTCTTCTTAATCTATGTAAATAATATCTGCTAGGTTGTTCGTAGTAAAATTAGAGTTTTCGCCGATGACAACGTTCTATATAAAGAAAAAAAATCTATAGGATCATCAGTCACTGCTTGAAGACTTAAGAGCCATTTCAGCGTGGTGCAAAGAATGGCAAATTGAAATTAATTATACTAAATGTGCCGCAGTCACGTTCTGGAAAAGTAAGAACAAAGATTTAGGTTTCGAATATAAAATAGATGAAATGAGCATTCGACAAGCTGAGTATGTAAAATATTTAGGAGTAACCATTTGTCGAGATCTCTCGTGGAACATGCACATTCGTCGAGTTAGAGGCGCGGCCAACAAGAAACTGGCATTCATAGGTAGAATAGTACGGAACACTAATGAGAAAGTACGTGAAACATGCTACTTATCACTGGTAAGGCCTGGTGGAATACGCAGCGAGCATATGGGATCCGTACGAGAAGGGACACATAATTCAACTAGAAAGAGTACAGCGCAGAGCAGCCAGATTTGTAAAACAAACGAACATAAGGAAAGCGTCACCTCTTTATTGAGCGATTTGAACTGGGTATCACTGGAGGACTGTAGATTGGACTCAAGGTTGAAAATTCTGGAGAAATATAGGTCGGAATGTCTAAAAGAGGAGGTAGTGGGAATAATTGTACTTATATAGGTAGAAATGATCGGGACGATAAAATACGTGAGATCGATTGTAGGACGGAGCGTTATCTAGGCTCTTTTTTCCGAGGACAATATGAGATCACAATAGCGAATATCGAATTGCGTTAGACAATCTTTAGGTAGGATTTGGTGCATTGCACCCACTGCCACCCACCAACTTGGTGAATTGCAGGGTAACATGTAGATGTAGAAAATAATTAGAGCTCGATTTCTAGAGATGAGATAGAGTTTTTACGGAAACAAAATGCACTTCCGAACGGTTTTTCTAGCACTTCCCTATCAGTTACTTTCTTTTCATGAAAAATTGCATTTCCGTTAAAACGGTATTTCGTAAAAACAGGATTTTTACAGTATTTGGATTCAATAAAATAAAAGCTATAAACTGGCCTAGTAATGAGTGACATCGATATTCGCAATATTCCCCTGTTCTTTCCGCACATGAGGTACTTTTGTTTTTGCTTTGCGCAAAAGGCAAAGTAAACTCCAATAAGGCCCGATAACGCGAGCATGGATAAGAATAGACAACAGTCGAAGGCCGAGAAGGAAAGAAGATGCTGAAAAGGCGAAGGGCTCGGGTAATTATAGCCAGAATACGTGGACTGGTCATCGAACGCCAGTAACGAGTCTTCATCCGGTGTTCTGATATCAGATGGTTCGGGCGAAATCAATCGTGACGTGAAACCTGAATGAAAATGTCTGTAATTTTTCCAAAAATTCCAAATAGGTTAAATGATATTAAATATTTTTAGAAACTGTGAGAGAAATTCAGACAACAAAGAACTGAAATAAACTCAAACCGTAGCTTTCTGATATTGGATATAGCCACGAAGGCCCAACAATTACGAAAATAAAAAGGAGCCTTATGAAGACGTAACTGTCAATTGTTTACAGGTCGCCGGTAGTTGTTGTGGTGATGACTGCTGAAAAATATAATCTTTACAATACCTGTTAATGCATTATATAGAATCATGTTTCAAACAAAGGTTGTAGAAAATTAAAATTTCAAACACATTTATTCAAATGCGTTTTACAATAAACAAATATTAAAGAAAACAAAAAAGAAAAAGAAAATCTCCTTAACAATGCGTTCCGCGAAAAATATTTCAAACAAAAGTTTTAAACAATAATATTATGTATGAAGTTTATAATGAACCATATTTACATTTATGAAGACTTAAAAGCGATATTTGCCAAAAACCAAAACATGACTAAAATAAATATCCACTCCCGATTGAGCCATTGTTGCCAAAATCTAATCAGTTCTTCTTTCTAAATATAAAATTTTGTTTTGATATGTGCGTAAGTTATTGAGTTAGAACGCCCACAATATCCTGTCATATGCATACCGACAGACACACAGACATAATTGAGAAAATAGTCAAACCCTGTTCAGCGGGTCTTGAATTTTAGGCAATAGATGCAGCAAAATGCATGCGGAGAAAGCTAAGTTCAGACTGAGAAGAGCTCGAGATAAATTGTGGCAGAAAACTCTGCGCGCCAAAGGTTAAAATTTGCGATAGTCGTTCGATGAGTGCGCACTAGCAGCGGGTTATAGCTTCCGTATTGAAGTTGGTAAATTTAAATTTACTACATGGTGAAGCAAAGTTTATTAAAGGGAAAATCTTGAAATTATTTACAATATTCCTCATGATCGCCATTTTACCAACAATAAATAGAAAGCCAAATTTTGTAAGATGTCTTTCGACTTTAAGAAGAGTCGTCGATTTAACTGCGTACGAAGGTAAATTTTAATAGCCTACGCCCATTTCTTTCATGATAAATTCAGTCAAATAATTTTCTTCTCGATACATGATAAATATAATTAGTATTTTGTTATATTAATAAATTAATCTAAATTGTATAATGATTTGGAGTATACACTACGTAATTTATAGATCTACATAATTTCGCGTCACAATTGATTGAAAATTCGACACAAAGTATATCACTGTACCGACACATTTTGATCCATGGAAAAATAATATTAATAAATTCACAATTTTAAAGAACGCTTTTAGCATCTAAAGCACTGCTGTTATATTTCTGTGAATATAAAAATTGAATCGGAGAACAAAAACTCTTTTTTTATAATTCCTGTCCGCACACACCTTTATGCTACGGCAGCTCATGGACTCACAAAATCTGTTCCTACTTCGCAGAGTAAACTCCGTTCTTCCGAAGGCAGTGGATTGCTTCCAAGCATTTCCTTAGGAAGACCATCGATGCTACCTAACGGCATTTTCAAAAAGGAGCGATATAATTTCTCAACTCCGATAAACAGCGGCGGATATTATTTATTAAATTCATGTGATGCTTTGATTGCGGCTATGGTGAAGAGAAGTAAAGACGCACGCGAGGTAACGAACGATGCTAGAGTTTTTTTATTTGGAACCGCGAAAGAAATACAACCTTAACATAGAGAACAATCCGCTCTCCTCATTGTGTTTCTGGAGTAATTTTGAAATTCTTTTTTTAATTATCAATTCCGAAGGATTTCAGTTACAACTTTAACATATATTTTCCAAATCAGGTTGCATCTCATTCAAACGTTTTGGCATCTCTCTCATTTAGTTTGCTTGATGGTGGCTTAAACGATTTTTATGCAAGTTTGAATCACTTATAAGTTCCGCGTAGGAAAAACGTTATATCGAATCTATTTATAAACGCCGCGCTAAATTTTACGTATTTCCCTGTCCCGTGGTAATGCAATGCGGAATTTACGAGTAGTATACACATTTTAACCAAACAATTCATATTCTCAAGTGATTTCTATTGGCGAAATGTTTTTACCGAAATGCTTATATAGTCCTCTATATGGATTATAAAAGCAAAATCTCGAAACTTATTCATACGATTCTTGCTTGTAAATTATTTCATTCGTTTGGGGATTTGTACTGAAGGTATCAGCCCAGGTTGCGGAATACAGCGTGCGACATTTCAAAGCTACACAGAGAAAGCGACTGGAAGAGTAATGCAATTCTCATCCTCTGAGCTTCCGTTGAGGCGAAATGATGAAGTTCACCATACCTATTACAGAAAAGAAGTCCCTTCCAAAAAAATTCATCATGAAAATTTACAAGCAAATTTATATAGTAATAATTAAAGCTGTAAATAGAAACAGGTAGAACTGATCTCGAATATTTAAAAGAAACTATAAACATACGAACACGGATATACAAATCATATTACAGTCTGGAACTACTACACAATATCTCAAACTCAGTCATATTAACTTTTTCGATACATATAGGCCGCCTATACACGCAAGCGGATGCACATTTGTATGTGGGAAGCGCTAGATTTCATTGCAGCTTATCGTATATTTTTTATTAATTTATTTATTTTATAAGTTCAAAAAGAGCACTCAGGCCTATTACAACCAATAAATAATAAATGCTTATAAAAATATATAAAAGCAGTCAAATAAAACAAGAAGGAACTCAATGAAATACATCAGTATGAGGATCTTGCTTCAGAGTTTGGTTATATAAGTTTGGGAGGCGGAAAATTAAGGAGCGTTTTGTGGTTGAGAGCCGAGGAGTGCTGCAGTGGAATAAATCGTTTAATCTGGTACTTCTAGAGGTAATACGGAGGGGGTAACTGGAGAGAAGTTCGGGAGTTCTATATTTTCCATTTACAATGTTACGAAAAAACTTTAGGTCGATTGCCAGTCTACGATCGGTCAGAGGTAATAAATCAAGAGTGTGGAGAATGTGCGAAGAGGACGCATTACGAAGAGAATGAAATAGTTGAAAAAAGGAGATATCGCCGAACGATCCCCAACTTAAGGTCGAATCCACTTAAGAGTAATTGCCAACAAAGAAGTAGTATTACCAAGCGCTAGTAAAAATTGTCTGTTTGGCTAACAAATGCAACAAAATCACCGGTTGGATAGGAATGGGGTCGCTCGTCTCATCCTTACCTCTTGAATTTCTTTTGCGACTCGAGATCTACTCTGGTTCGTCGTCAAGAGAAGAGAGAAATATTTGCGTGCTCCTCCGTAGAAGAGGAAACCGAGACTGATTGCGAGCTCCCTTGAGGGTTAAGCTTGATAACTCGCATGATTATGCGACGCGTGAGTCCAAATAGGTCACTCAGTACGTATGCAGTAAATAGTGAATTTGATACGGCAATCCAAGGGCATGGTGAATGGCATTTATAAATCTCAAAATAATATTGTGAACACGATGAAGCATGTTTAAACAAAGAGGAAATATGAAAATAAAGGAACGGGAAAGGTGATCGCTCAAAATGCTATCCTTTCATAGGTAATATAAATCGTACTGAACTTCAGTGTTGCATAATATTAATTTTTAAGTCGTAATGAATAAACGATTATGTTGATATTTCGCTCAAACTACGGGAAGAACGAGCAACAGTTCGTCAATTTTCGGTACAGTTCAATAAATTATATTGGCCGCCCCTAGAGAGTTGGCCTCCGTTGTTCGATTAGAAAGTGGCCGCTCCCCTCTCTCCATTCAAGTAAGATCCTATATTCATAATATATTTACTTACCTCTATATACAAAATAAAAAATCCTTCAACATCATAACAAGATTTTTGAGTACTAGGCTCTCGCCCCTACTCGCTACGCGCGTCAACCCCGTTCCTCGATCCGCGAGGCAAATTCGTCTGCTGCCCGTTTGCAACACTGAAAATTATATTTAGCCCTATTTTCGGGCTTCTCTCCCTTTCTCCCATTCCCCTCCCTCTCTCTACTTCCCTATATGTCCCTCCCTCTCTCCCATCAAACCTCCCGCTTTCTCAAGTGAGGAGGAGAGGGAGAGTTAGGAGAGGAGTGAGTGAGGAGAAGGGAGTGAGGAGAGGAGAGGAGAGAATGAGGTGAGGAGAGTGAGGAAGTGAATGAGTGAGGAGGAGAGAGTGAGCAGAGGAGAGAATGAGGTGAGGAGAGTGAAGAAGTGAGTGAGTGAGAAGAGGAGAGGACAGAGTGAGGGGAAGAGAAAGTGAGGAAGAAAGGAGAGTGAGGAGGTGAGGAGAGGAGAGAGTGAGGAAGTGGAGAGATTGAGGAGAGGAGAGTGAGGAGAGGAGAGAGTGATGAGAGAAGAGAGAGGAGATTAGTTGATTAGGGGTTAAAGTCTACGAAGTTTTACCGTTTTATTGCGGACTTTTTGTTGTAAGACTGTATGTATGCATGTATGCATACATGCACACATACAGTCATACAACAAAAAGTCCGCAATAAAACGGTAAAACTTCGTAGAAATCTTTACGCCCTAATCAACTCAAAAACACGAAACTGGAAAAAGAACACCAAACCACCCAACAGTAATATAATCAACCTTTCGGGAAAAAATTTCACAAAAGAGGAACTCACAATTTTGGAAAAAGGTCTTAAGTACACCCTCCCTTACAAGAAACCTCCAACGGAAGACCTCGTTGCAGACATTGAATCCACAGTTAAATCATTACCCGAAAACACGAAGAATATCATTAGAAACTCATCCTTACTACAAATCAAACAGAATCTGTCCAAATCCTGGAATACAAAACACGTTTGCCACCAAGAATACAATACCATTAAACAACTAAATAACAAGGACTGCTTTTATTTGAAGGCAGACAAAGGAAACTCGGTGGTCATAATTGAAAAACATAAATACTATGAAAAGGTCAATACTATGTTAAAAGAAGGACCCTACACAAAAATTCCCAAGAACAAGAACAAGATGATCACAGACACAAAAAACACCTTAAAAACCTGTACCACAATAATCACGAAAAAATCCAAACCCAACTTCATAACTCAAACCCTATAATCCCTAGGATATACTGCCTCCCAAAAATACATAAAAATGACATCCCCCTCAGACCTATTGTCTCTGCCATCAACTCTCCTGCATACAAAATTTCCCAATGACTAAATGAACAGTTCAAACAATGGCCTCTTACTCAAGAGTCGCTTATTAAAAATAACACCCATTTCATCAATGAACTTAAAAACTTAACCCTCAAAAACACTGAAATACTATTTTCGTTCGATGTTGTGTCGCTTTTTCCCAGCGTGCCAATAGAATTAACACTAAATTTCCTCGAATCTTGGCTCAAAGAACGAAACTTACCACAAAAATCCGTCGACGAATACGTCCTATTAACACGCCTTTGCATGACACAAAATTTCTTCCAAATAAACAACAACATATATCAGCAAAACCAGGGCACAACAATGGGAAATTCTCTGTCACCATTCCTTTCAAATTTATTCATGATTAATTACGAAAAACACTGCAAAACATTATTCACATACTTCCCTAAAACTTGGTTTAGTTACGTTGACGACATATTCGCGGTTTTTGACACATCAAAATACAACATCACTAACTTCCTTCAAGAACTAAACGACCAATATGACTCCATTAAATTCACACTCGTAAAAGAAAACAAACTACCCTTCTTAGACTTATTACTAGCAAGACACAACAACAAGTTAAAATTCAATATTTACCGAAAACCAACACACACTGATAGATATATCCCATCTAATTCCAATCATCACATCTCACATAAATTAGCCCCTTTTCATTCCATCACCAATAGACTTCTTCGCGTGCCTCTCTCTACATCTGATTACCGTAAAGAACTCACACATATTAAGAACTGTGCAAAAACCAACGGATACGACTCTGAAATGATCGAAAACATCCTGCATAAACATAAACATAGGCTCCATGTTAAAACGCACACAACACTAACGGGGATTCTCGGCGCTGTCGGAGAGGACAGACGTGTTTACGAGGAGCTTCTTACCCCGAGAGCGAACCTTAACCCGGCCGAAGGCTGCTCCTTTAGCCGGGTGAGCCGAGCTAGCCGTATCGGTGTAGTGTTTTGTTTATTAGCTTGATGAAGGTATTCTAACGCTCTCTTGGAATACGATTTTCGGAATACTTTTAGTGACCGCGTTTGGTTATATACGACCCGGCCTGCTTGGACTCTAACCCATCGACATGTCCTCGGACAAGTCGACTCCCTCTGCGTCTCTTTCGCTGGAACAATCCGTTTCGGTTGACAGCGAGACTGATTCTGCCTATTCCCCTGCTTCCCTTGACCCCAACCCGGTGACTACTGGTGACATCCGACCCGAAAACCTGGAGAGAAGGACCATTCAGGAACCATCAACAACTGCCGCAGTGGCGGGTGAAGTCTCGGCCGGTCGGCCGCCGTGGGACATCCCCTCAACCTCAAGACAGCTGAATTCAGTGAGTCACGGCTCGTCCTTCACCTCCCCCCAACCCATGTTTCCTCCCGCTGTTGGAACCGTCAATATATATATATCCCCGAAACCTTGCTCGATAACCCGAATTTCATTGCATTAGTATGCGGCG
Organism: Tanypteryx hageni; assembly: GCA_028673005.1. Classification (NCBI taxonomy): domain Eukaryota; kingdom Metazoa; phylum Arthropoda; class Insecta; order Odonata; family Petaluridae; genus Tanypteryx; species Tanypteryx hageni. The sequence goes on along the minus strand of CM054115.1, from coordinate 71,111,135 downwards.
CTGCCTCAAACAATACAACTCTCCCAAAAACGAAAGAAAACGATTTCGTTTTAGTTCAATCACGTAAAGAAAAACGAAAAACTAACTCGCCGCAACTTCCGAAAAAAGTGATTGTTAGGGACCCCATTCCAACTAAAAATTCTTTCGCCCCCCTGTCGAAAGAATCGCAATCGATGGATATAGATCTCGCCCCGTTTGACTCTTCTAGCCAATGCAATCTCCCTCCGAGGCCATTAGTGAAAAAGACGCCGCCCAATGATACCGCTACTAATCCTCAACAACGCAATGGCATTTCGCCAATATTCATTCATGAAACCATCAATTGGCACAAACCGAACCGGGTATTATTAATGTTTGCACGATGAAACCGGTGGTAGTTATGCAGTCGAAGCAACTTAGAATCCAATGCTCCTCTATAAATGATTTCCGGGGGGTTATCAACCACCTCAAGGAAAAAAACATGGAGTAGGTCACATACAGACTCCCTGAGGAAAAGAAACCAGTCCTTGCAATCCGGGATCTGCCTATTGACTACCCACTTGATGCCCTCAAGCGTATTATTGAACTGAAGAATATAACAGTGGAAAGCCTACGTCAAGTACACACAACAAAACCTACCCGGGAGATGTTGGAGAAACGGGAAAAGGAACTGCAACTATACCCTGACGCCTTACCGTCTCCCTTCCCGCTACGACCAACTCCAATATTCCAAGTCATTGTAAGTAGTGAAGATGAGGCGCAACGCCTTTACAATAATCCGTACATCGGCTCCCTTAAAGCATTAATTACTCCCTATAAGCCATCCCAGGGACCTCCACAATGAACGAGATGCCAAAGATTTGGCCATACTTATAAATCCTGTGGTCTGAAAAGGCGTTGTGTCAAATGCGGTGACTTTCATGCTGCTACCGAATGTACAGTGATGAAACCGGAGCCAGCAAAATGCGCAAATTGTAGCGGCTCTCACCCAGCAAATTACAGAGGCTGCCCAACTTTCAAATCCTATGCGGATAAGCTGAGAGGGAGACGCCAGGACGCGGAGGCCGCTAAAGCAACATCTAATTTTTCGCCCTCTGACTTTCCCTCCCTTCCATCTCGCCAACCCTCTCCATCAGCCTCTATCCCGCCTCCAAACGCTCATGCTTCCTCCGCTTCCACTCACTTCTTTCCCTCTGCTCCCTTAAATGAAGACGCCCTACACTTCCTTATGTCGGCAGTCAAACGTCTATTTGGACTCCTTATGCGGCCTCCTCCCCCAGGGAAAACAAAGCTTGAAATCGTCTTTGAGGAAATTTGGAACATTCTTATCGGATACTTCAATGGCCCGTAGGAATCTTAAAGAGAACCTCATGATTCTCCAGTGGAACTGCAATGGAATCAAATCGAAAGAGGAAGAACTCCGAGCACTCATCGCTGTTCACCAACCGGATATAGTCACCATTCAAGAATCAAGATTATTGCCTCATCATTCAATATTCGTACCAAACTATCGTCAATTCAGGGTGGATAGAAGGGCAAACAACGGTGGCGTCGTCATTATCTTTTCAAGGAAAGGGATAACTTGCTCACAATTACCTAATCCACCTACAACAACGTTAGAGCTAGTTGGCCTCAGCGTACACACCGACTGAGGACAATTTACAGTTTGGTCAATTTGATTGTGATGAGAATAAAATCAAAGAAGGAAAAAGATATAATTTTTTTAGACAAACCTTGGAGTTTGTCCAGGGGAAAAACATTCCTAGCGTAAAGATAGCCATCATTGGCCCCTTCGTCACTCCAGCAAGGCTCCAGGAAACCTTCAATTAAATAGACACTGCTGTTAATTTTATCAGATCGAGTAAAGTTGAACAGAAGATTATCATGGGAACGATGGAGAGAAAACAATTTCGATGCGATTAGTACTTTAAAATTCAGGTCTAAGTGATTAGTTTTCAGCGTGATAAAGTCCATAAAAAGATAAAATGACTGATGAAATAGATTGCGTATTTATGTAAATCGAATAAAAAAAATAAACTTAAGAGTCATTCACGTTGATAATACAAAATAATGATTATTCACGTTCGGGTGAATGAATGATAAACCTTATATAAATATAATGTAAGCAAAGAAATCTTTTTAGATTTTATACAAAAAATGTTAAATTACTAAGTACAAGGAAAAATCTGGAAATAATGCTGTTTTGATGCATACGTTAAAAACCATATTTCGCAGCATTAAGTGTGAGAAGGTAAACTCATTACCTGCACAACTGTGCCAGGGTTTTCCACTATGAAAACCATGCCAACGCAAAATACTACGATGATTACACAGATGACCTTAATGATGATCGACGCCTTCTCTTCTCAGTATTTTACTTTAAGATAGGGATCGATGAAATCTTCGTAAATAACTCCAGCCATTGAGTTGAGACCGGTTGACATAGAACTGCAAAATGGAGGGCGATGCCATTTTTGTAACGATCACACTTTAATTTTGGGAAAGAACTTTTACTTGTAGAGGATAGTTCGGTTTGTTGTTTGAGTTTATTTCCAACTTAATATGTTTATTAGTGTCTTAAGATATTTGCATTAAACTTTCATGTGCGTTTTTTTGATTTTTTGCTTAAAACTGTCATATGTTTTGTCATTTGATACGATTCGATTTCTTTGCGGCAGAATTTTATTTTGAACAGAAGCAGTTTCATTTATTTTTATACATATTTATATATATTGTTTCAATCAAATTTATGTTATATAGATTAAATAAAGGTACATCATTTTGTGGAGAAACTTTCAGGAAACAAGAATGCTATTTAATTAGTATAAATGCAAATTTGTGCAACTTTTTAATTTTTTAGGTACTAAATATGCTCATTTTAATTAACCCAGCACGACTGCTACCTGTCTTTTTACTGCGAATCTACACAATAATGCTTAAGCACTGAAATCAGTTAAAACTTGTATCTAATCTTTCAGAATCATGACTTTGTTTATATCAAAGAGGACGGAAATTGATGGAATGTTGTCTTAAGATCTTAAGATCCTATACAGACAGGCATAAGCTAAAAAGTTTGGAATATTTTTTAAACGAACCAATATTCTGCTATGACCGAGGATCGAACTCGGGTCTTCTACTTGCCGAGCTGATATTGTACTACTGAACTATCGTTGCAGATAAATTTTCCTGTTTCTGAACGCGGATGTTTTTCTTAGCTGGGTCCGGAAAAATTAATCTGCTACAATAATTCAGTACTAGAATATCCGTCCGGCAAGTGGAAGACCCGGGCTCGATTCCCGATCATAGCAAAACTTTTTTTTCTCGTTTCAAAAATATTCCCAACATCATAGGGGACGTTTCATGCATTTTAAAGTTAAATACGGTAAATAGAGGAAAACTAACGATGTTTTAATGCTTTCTAACAAAAGAAGAGATTTAATTACGCACGTACCTTAAAGCTTCACTGAAGACTCCGGCCATGAATATACCTGGAAGGCCAGGCACGTATCTCGCCACATCCATCACGAAGTATGGTAGTACCTGGTCGGTTGCTTTAACGATCTAAATATTACGATCATCTGCATTTTAATTATCCCCAATTACTAGAAGACATATTTTCATTCAGATAAACCTGATAACACTAAAACCAGGTAATAAATAAAAATATTACCTTTAGAGTTTCAAGAATACAACTTATTTTAAAGCCGGACACACCGTAATTAAAGTTAAAATTTCCCTGTTCTTAGGAATATCAAAATAGCAAGAGTATATCGGTTGATTTAAATATTTTACTGGTGTTATATTTTTATAAATTGACGGCAGATCATGCAAAATGTTTGCTGGATAAAATTAACGTTATGCAACTTTAAAAACTAATATATTGAGTTAATTGTTTATTTATAGAAAGCCTTTTACAAGTAGTTTTATAATACGGCTTCCTTAACAAAAAGTAATGTTGAGCAACCAATTGTCTCGAAAGAACTGATCCCTGACTTGTTGGTATGTTTTTCAGTTTAAACATTAATTTCATCTTAATCAAAGTCACTAGCGGATGATGATTGGAATTTTGATTTTGAATCAATGTTAAAACATAAAAGTTTTTCTATTTGTCCTTAAAAAGTAAATATGCCATTTTCACATATATTAAAATCATTTTTAAAAATCTGGTGTATAATGTGAAGAAAGCATGTTTTGGGTTTCTTTGAATTGTCTAACTTGACATTTATGTTGTGTCCTATTGGCGCGCGTCAGGGGCACCTTGATGTTAGGGGCCCCGAAACAATGTTCGTGTAAAGAATCTCAAGATTATTAAATACCTTAATTTAAAAAGTCAATGGATCCTCTTTATGATTACATAGAAAAAGGATCGTTAAAAGATCACAAGAGAGGGTAGCCGTTAGGAAAGGCTTCACTATATATTTAGACTGCAGGCCCTCCGATAGCTTAACGCCGGGGCCCCCCCCATTTGCTTATCGTAAGGTTTACCAGAAGGCGTAAATTCAGCACTGTATGCATGCATGATATGATTATAAATTTAAGTATAACATTTACACATATTTACGTACATTTGCTGTTATAAGGTCGCAGTCGTAATATGAAGCGTAGATTAGTAGTCCAGCGTAGAAGCTGATGGCGGCGATAGCAGATACTCCTATGGAGAATATCACAATCATTCTAAAAAGAGTTGATGGGAATTAATGACTAGCGTGATAATATTTGTATTAAAAGATAATTTTTCGTAATAACAAAGGAATAGTGTATTTAATTTAGATTTCGAAAAAAAAAATAATGAAAATTATGAATAGCTCAGGTCAACTCAATTAATTAAATTCTTACATTAATGTATTTCTATTTTATACAATTCAATACACTTGCTGGTTCATGTAATTTTAGTGCCCTTTTCAAAATTTGTTTCGTATTCTATGTTTTATATAAGAAACGAAAAATACGATACATGATAAATTTTGAGAAATTGTTTAAATATGTACATGTTCATCCAAACTTACGACCGCAATGCGTATTTTGTAATGTGTTTGTAAGCTGAATATTCGTACGTTTGATTGATTTTTTCCATAAATAATAACATGAAATTCGTTAAGGCGGGAAATATTTTGCATGCTCAACACAGGGGTAACCAACCTATTCCATGTGGAGAGCACCAAGTTGTATTCCTGTATATCACGCGAACACTCAGGTAAACGTTCGGGCGAGCACCAATCCACTTGTGCGAAATTATTAATGATCATAAATACTAAAATCAACCCGACTTCATTGTTAATATTAAGGTTATTACATTTAGAAAGAAATCCACTGGTCTTATTAAATTAATGATGTAAGGAAGCACCATTTAAGCACCGCAGAAGAGCCCAACCTGGCTGCCTAAAAGAACAGCCAAGCTGCCAAAGAGCACAGCTCTAACAGGTCCATACGTTCGTGAGTGCGGGCGCTGTGTTCATTAATTGAATAGTGAGTCACAATTCATTAGTACGTGGAATGTTCGCAACTTGAATGTTCGTTAGCTGAGGTCAACCGGTATTCGAATTGAATTCTTTTTTAAATTAATCCAATTCTTAACCTATTAACTAGGGAACGGCCGACGGCCTTAGTTTAAAATCTAGCTTCAACTATCTCCAACTTAGATCTTTCCCTGCCATGGTATTTTAATGATTTTGCGACATAAACGCATGGTTTTTACTAATAATTTATTTGAAAATCAACAATTTGAGATATCGCTTAGAAAATTTATCTACAGCCATTCAGTAGATAGAAGAAATAACGAAAATCGATCTCTTGAAAATGGTCAAGAGTCAATAATGTCACGTGAAAAGAGTGAACTACCACTGGTAGATTAGTAGTCCAGCGTAGAAGCTAAAAGTGACAAGTCCGTCCCTGACAACTAAACGAGTCGACGTTTATCTCTAAATTCAAATCCGGAACTCTGAAAACAGACATCACCAGAAAACCGGCTGCTTTTACATTTAGAAGCATTCCGTTAATAAGATAAAATGCCATAAAACCGGAAAAGGCCAACTGGTAACAACCGCGTTTTCCGTAAGAATGTGAAATATAAAGCCGTGGTATTTCATTGCGCGTGAATGAGCATTGATTTTTCGCTTAAAATAATGAATAACTCTTAACGTAAATTGTTTTAAACACATGAACGAAAATTTTCGCACCCATAGGCCATTTGTCTATCGTGCCAAAAGGTTATCCAAGAGCCATTTTTGAGGAATAACACTTCGTTCAAAAAAGCGGAGTTCGGAAAATCCGGCGACATTTTGGTCCCGAGCGTCTACGATCAGTGGAAGTGTAGCTGTACTTCGGAAAGTAGAGCTTTCGGTGTAGGATCCTATGATGATAACTGTAATATTTTTCTCATTTGGCACACGATTGAAATATTTAAATTTAGAGAGGATGTTTTTCTGTCTTACCCAGAGAGCTAAACATCCTCGCTGTAGCACGGTCTGAGGTGAATGTCTTTTGGAAAGTTGAATTTTATGCAAGAGATGCAGCGAAACGAACAGGAGGAAAGGTAACTTAAGAGTGATAAGAGGTGAAGATAATTTGTGGCAAAAGGCTCGGCGCGTCAATAGTAAAAAATTCGCTTGTCTATCGAGGAGTGCGCTCTATCAGCTCAGTATAGCATCCGTATTGAGGTTGGTGACTTTTACTACTTGATGAAGAGAAGTTTACAAAAGGGAAAATCTTGAAATTATTCGCAATATTCCTTATGATCGCTCTTTTACCAACAATAAATTGAAAACGAAATTTCACAATATGAATTTCGACTTTAGTATGTTTAAAATTATTCATTATTCTCCTAGAAATTAGAAACTTGAACCACAGTACAGTCTCGATAGTCCCGTTCGTTCAAGGTTCCGCTTAATCTGAGGCGACACGCTTCAATCAAGGTCATTTTCTCTGGTCAGCCAACAAACAGTGGTTTTTTGAAGAATTCGACCCGAAAACAAGAGATATTTTTAAAAGGGAGAAATCATCCTCGTAAGGCTCTATTGATACTTGACAATGCACCTTCCCATCCAAATGAAGAAGAATTGATTAGTGACTGTATTCGGGCTCTGCTCTTACCACCTAATGTCACCAAATTGGTACAGCCGATGGACCAGTGTGTTTTGGAATGTTTAAAAAGAAACTATCGACGAATGTTTTTGCAATCGTTTCTTGAATCAAAAGCAAATGAAGACAGTATCGTCGGCTACTTGAGGAAGATTAATTTGAAGGATGTTGTATATTGGATAGCTGGATCACGGTTCCAACTGTCGTCTGAGACACTAGTAAAAACTTGGAGGAAACTATTGACGAACACTGAAACTCAGGACGAGATGGCAGAAGACAAAGCGTGTGGAAACTTGATTAGCCTTAACCAACAACTGTCAGGATGTGAACATTCCTTTGAGAATGTCTTATGAGAAAAGTTTGACCAAGATGAACAATACGAAACCAAATACGATTCCATAATTGAGATGGTGAACAATGAAGCAGACAGTAAAAACAGCGATTAAGGTGAACTAAACGACATCAAAGAAGACAGGGTGCTTCATACTGAAAGACTAGCTGCCCTTGAGATAGCATTACGCTATATAGAACAGCAGGAAGAAGCAACACCAACTGATTTTGCAGCAAAGAAGCGACCGCAATTTCAAAAACAAGAAAGCCTTGAATTTTTTTGCACGTTAAATTAGAAGGAAGTTCATTGATTTATTATAATGTAAATAAATATGTGCAATAGACTATCAATGGGGATGCGTGAGAAATCACCCTTGAAATGTCGTCTAGAAAGCTCTCGTGGATGTTTATTTGGAGAATAGCAACAAGCGATTAAAATAAACACATCTGGAGAGAGGAAGAAAGAAACATTGAGCGTGTGCAGTCGCGCACGGAATGCCGTCGTGAAGAGAGTAAAGAGAAATTGAAAGACTCTTATGTCAAGGTTAAAAGTTTTTGCTGATATGTTAAAGATCGAGCCGAATGATGAATAGACATAGACCACAACTAGCCCCATCTCTCACTTGGAAATCCAAAATCAAAACGGAAATTCATTTCCACCGATCTTTTCTGGGTGTAAATTGTACGTCGGATGGCGTGATGTAAAGTTCTCGTCAGATGTAGAAACTAAGTCAGACGGCGTTGAGTTAAAAAGTCAACAGCTTAATATAAGAAGTGAAAGAAATGTTTAGACTAAGTTGGAAAGTCCCAGCACAATGAACCAGTCATGCATTTTAGATGATGAGTATCGTTGTAAAAGAGAATTGGCATTTTCAAGGAATGATACTGTCGAAGTTCGCTGGTCCTCATAGTTAGTTTGTAGTTCCTGTGAATCGCCAATCGCCAATTAGCGTTAATATTTTAAGAATAATAATTAACTTCATTTAAGTATTTAAATGTAAGGGAGAGATCGGGATAAAGATAGAATCAGGAGCATTTAAAAGGAAAAAGTGTGCTCTTTTGAAAATCACAAAGAAGGTTTGAAGGATCCTTGGAGAAATGTTTCAGGAGGGAGTGCAGTGCAAAAATTGTTTCTAATTGCAGTGTGAGAAAAATGAAAATCTTATTGATGTTATCTGTGAAGGTAGAATTACAAATCTTGTAAACCCCAACATAGCTGCATACTAGAGCTGAAACCGGTGTAATCATTATAAATAGCTGATTCTTACATAAATAGAATATAGGATATATGATATTGGATATATATAGGATATATCATATAAAACCTAACGTATTTCTAGAAGAGCTACAGAGCTGAAATTTGGACGGAAGATAGGTCATTAATTATAATAAAAATCCGAAAATACAAAAGAAGTTACATTTAAGGTTTTTTTTACAACAAAGCAAAACACTCATAAGAAAAGAACTGAAAACTATTCAGGACTACTATATAAAATTGCTTTTTTAAAAATTATTTACACATACATAGTCGGGAGACACTGTACTATGAATAAAAGAATGAAGTTTATTTTTCAAGAAGATAAAATTCAAATTCATGTTGACTTAGCGTAACAATTTGATTTTAATCATAAAACAAGTGAAGATATAAAATATAATTTTATAACCAACTTTTATATAGTTAATACGTTAATATGAGTACTATAATTAAGATAACCTTTTTGCTTGCATGGGCGTAAAAATTCGCAAAAATTTCTACCTTCCAGCTGTTGAATGTTGTGCGGGTCTCTCTATTTAATCTTTTTACAGTTGAGAGAATGGCAGACAGAAGTAGAGAACTCAGTGACAAACATAACAATGTTTGATATATAAGTAGTTAGAGGTTTGATGGTATCTTTTGTTTCATTAATGAAAATACTGACTTATCCATTCATATTGCTTACACTCGAGCCGTTTAAAGAAGTCCGATGACAGCTAGAAGGGTGGAGGGAGGAGGAGGGGGCGTTGTTGCCAGATCATAGAGTGACCACGTGAAGACAAAGGGCAACGTAAGGGGCTTCTTCCGCGATTTCTATTATTAGCAGAGTTTACCTGCCAAACCTCTTATCCCCTAAAAACATGAGAGGACGAGTTAAAGCCTAACTCAAAACTTGTTATTATTGAGTTATTATGAGAGGCGACCCGACAACACTGGACGGGTTTGCAAGGGACAGACAGACAGACAAACGACTTTATTAGGGCGAAATTGAGACTGTGTATGCCCTTCTTACATTTAACCCTTTCGTCATATAAGTAATTACAATATTTACAAAATAAGAGGAATTAAATACATACAGATTTTAACAAAATACAAATTAATTACAAGTTAATATATTTGTTAGTAGATAACAGAGCATTACCAAAGAATGTTAGTTTTGTGGGTCATAAAAAACTGTGTATCGGTTATGTTTTAACACAGAAAAATTCCCACTGCGGAAAACACCTACGAAGAGAAGAGAGGTGTAAAAAACCGCGAAAATTCCTAAATAGTTCAGGGGAAGGAAAAGAAAAAAAAATCAATTATATGAGAAACAGAGAGAAAAAAAACATTCATAAATACAAACATATGTTTATATATATATACGGGTTACCGTACGGCCACTGTCATTGGTTGATGCTCATGGAAGGACTTCCCTCACCCCCTCATTCACGGAGCTGTCATCGGACTTCTTTCGCCGACTCGACTGTAAAATTAACGAAAATATATTGCTAGTTCAGAGTAATTCAGCTTTAGATACTAGTTGGAGTGAAACTTGAATATTTCATATTTTAGTCACCTAATTTAAATAACAAAAATAATAAATTGTTCTTTTCCTGATATCACATCAACGATCCATATAAAACCACTGCATAAGTATAGTTTGCTGAAGAATTGATAAGCTACAACACAACACTTTAAAATGTTTTATTTAAATTTGTTCAAATTAACATCCTTTATAACATTATTACCTATGTTAAATACTGAAAAATAGGATTATGATACTAAAATTTGAGTGCTTTTAGAAAAATGCAAGAACAACTGGTCTTGAAGGCCTATAATTAGAAAAGATTTCATCCAAAGTAAAAAATAAGTCAAGTGAACAGTTACAATAAATAAAATTATGTTCATGGCACAAACTACATAAATATAGTCATCTAAAGTAGTGTTCAAATGAATTTTCAATGTGAACTATTCCGAGAAGATCGCATTAATGGTTATTAATATTATTGCAATACGAATGTGATTATAATATAATAATAATAAAATGCATGTATAAGGCAATATTATAAGAGGAGCGATTAGAATTGAATAATAAAATTCATCAAAAGCTTACATGTACCTTGATTTTCCAGACGTATTTCTTAATGAAACTCATAGACAAAACAGTTTTTAGAATAATTCTAAATGAATAAAGATAAAAAGTTTTTAAGATAAATAAAAACTTACTATCAATAATAATTACGATAAATAAAAACCTACAATTATTAGCAGAAATAACACTTCAAAAAACCTAGGAATGCTGTATCAACACAAATTCACATTAAAATGAAGTTATCTTACACCATTAACAATTACAATAGTTTGTGTAATTTCTTTGTTATGATTGACGCGTCTATCTCCCCACGCGAATTCAAATACTCAATTATCGCAGTGTCAATCTAAGTATTTGGTGGCCGAGGTGACTAAATCACGCGATGGTGAGAAAGGGTGGTTCCCCCGCATGCATCTTCGGCTTTTTTTTCATATTAGACGGGATCCAAAACATATATTTATCAGATTCGCCATACATTAAACTACTTTTCTACATAGTTTCCACCATTATTGAGGCATTTATCATTATGGGGCACCAGTTTCTGTATCCCCTCCTCGTTGAACGGGCCTCCTGTGAAGACAGCCTCTTCTGCACTTCTCCTTTGACGTCATCATAGTTGAAGAAACGCAGGCAAGCAATGAACTTCAGATGCAAGAACAGATGAAAGTCACTTGGCGATAATATAAGTTTGTGCTGTAGGGAGGGTGATCCATTTTGTTCCCAGCCAAATGACGTGATGAGGGCTTGACTTTGAGCAGCAGTGTGTGGCCGAGCATTGTCATAAAGCAACACAACTCCGCGAGTAAGCATGCCACGCCTTTTGTTGTGAATCGCGCGACGCAGTTTCTTCAGGGTCTCACAATAGGCTGCTGAGTTTGTGGTTCTGCCTTTACACAAGAACTCAACAAGCATAACTCCTTGCCTGTCCCAAATACTGTGCACATGATCTTGCGTGTTGAACTTTTCTGCTTAAATTTCTGCCTTTTCGGCGATGAGGTATGCTTCCATTCCATGTACTGCTGCTTTGATTCAGGAATCGCATGGGACACCCATGTCTTGTCACCTGTGACGATATGGCTCAAGAACCCATCACCTTGCTCAACGTATCGCTTGAGAAAGGTCAACGCACTGACAGCACGCTTGTTTTTGTGCTCCTCGGAGAGCATCTTCGCCACCCAGCGCAAGCACTATTTCCGAAAGTCCAGACGATCTGTCAATATTTCGTAGAGAACAGTCCTTGAAATTTGAGGGAAATGCAAGGAAAGCGATGAAATTGTGAACCTGTCCTCGTGAACTTTTGCGTCGACCGCGCGCACCAAATCATCATTGACCACAGACGGCCAGCCGCTCTGCGCCTCGTCATGCACGATCTCACAGCCTCCGTTGAACTGTCTGACCCATTTCCTCATCATTCCATCACTCATGGCATTTTGACTATAGACCTCACAAATCTGACGATGAATGTCAGCCGTTTTCACATTTCTTGCATTCAAAAAACGGATAACAGACTGTATTTTACAGTCGACTGGCCGCTCGATCGTCTTAAACATGTTAAATGCACAGAATAATACGTAAACACTATCGGATGTTCTCATAATGGCGTCTCTGGCTTGCCAAAGAATGAAGGAAGTCAGCGCGCATGCACGAAATCACGACCGTAGCTCTGAAGCGGAAATATTCGCAAACGGTACATACTTTCCGAATATGCCTCGTATGTGTGTATATATATATATATATATATATATATATATATATATATATATATATATATATATATATATATATAATTATATATAGACGTTCCTTACAGAGGAGGAGGAGGATATAACATCATTATATATAGACGTTTCTTACAGAGGAGGAGGAAGATATAATATATAATGATAGGAGGATGCTAATGTTTAGGCACTTTCAGATGAGCTGGAGATTCGAAGTTTTTTTCTTAGGTAGGATTTTGCGCAAAACTGACTAGAAAAAACGAAAATCTAGAAAAAGTGCAAAAATTCGCAAATGTTTCAACAAAATTTCAAGGTTCATGAATTTTCGAATGTGCTACGGAGCTGAATTTTTTTAGAGGTAGGATTTGTAAAAAAACGAAATAGGGATTATAGAAATTTTGAAATTTTAATTTGTGTTGCAGTTAAAAATTCTGAAAATTAAAAAAATAAATCTATCATGTTCCCTATCTAAATTAACATTGCTCTGAAACCATTTCGTTAGTGTTTCACAATTGTTCGTTGCACAAATGACTTCACCATTTTTATGCTGAGGTAACATGCAATATCTACCTATTGCTGGTAGTTGTTTAATCGAGGGGCATCCGAAAACTTGTAGATCGATGACTCGGTCTCATAAAAGTGAGGAAAGGAATTTAACGTTTTGTAAACCCTTTACAAAGATTAAATTATAGTTTGAAATATATTTGTTTAAAACTCTTTGGAAATCCTCATGATGAACTTCCCCATCATCTAAAGCATATCTGTGATGATTATGAGCTAACAAAGTGTTTTCTCGTTTGAATGATAAATCCTTTGGGCAATCAAAAACCCACGATTGAAAGCAATTGCGATCGGTGTCGCAAATTGCGAATTCTCTGACTATGAATTCATTACCGATATTGAGATACACTTGAAAATCCACTATACATTTACTCAATCGTAGCACTTGTAATGGAGTGCGGTTTACGGGAGTTTTACTTCCATCGCCAGGGACCGACTCCATAATTCACACTTACGGTTTGCGAGGTAATTAAACCCAACGCCAGGGACCGAATCAACCACATACACACACAGAGATGAGCAGTTTACACGGTTTTAACCCGATGCCAATGACTGTCACCTCTTTCACATTCATCCGATAATTTTATCAGATGCCAATGGCTGTCACCTCTTTCACATTCATCCGATAATTTTATCAGATAGAGAGCAATGTAAGGGAATTTCAAGTCTCAAACGTTCGTAGTCGAGTTTTCTTCCCTCAGGCTTTTCCAAGTTATCGACGTTTTTGATACCGATTACACCTGCCACTTCAATAAACTGTTTGTAAAAATAGTCTACGTTTATCTGTTCGTTGTCTAGATTGTCAAAAGCCAGTGCTATACATTTCACACATAGTAACAAATTATTCCATTCCTCAGCATTCAAGGTCACCGAGCATTGATCACCTCTAATGAGCACATGTTTTTTTCCAAAATAATTTACTAAACTCACGGGAGATTTGAGCAGAATATTTTTTGTCCCAAATTAAAATAATCAGATATTAATTTCTCTTGACTAACAAATTCACACCAATCGGTATAGTTTAGTTCAACCGATCCCTTGTTCACTTGAGTTAACTGTACGATCACTTCACAGAATCTCTCGGGATCGAAACCGATGCTGACAATTCTTGTTTTAGCAGAGTTCAAGAAAAACACAGTTTCTAGTAGCAACTGGGTGCATCTTCTTCTGTACAGTTTTCGGCTGTCTGTTAGACTTTGAAGTGGGTGATATTTGCAGACTTGATGGAGGTGAGGGTCGCTTCTCGGGGGTTGCAGTTTTCAGACCGGATGGTGGTGGCCGTGAAGTTACCCGTCTGCGTTTAGGAAGGACGGGAGACTCTGCACTTGCTGGTTTCTGCATGACAACTGATGATAACTAGGTTGAATGCCTGGATATATGCTTTAGGAGTAGGCGGAAGGGAGTGAGGAGGTGGAACATTCGGCATTGGTCGAACAGGGCTCTACGCCGACCTTCAAGGTTAAGAATTTCAGCCAATGAGATAAGCAGTACGCATTTCATAATGCGCAATCACTTTTGCGTAAGCGGTGGCACGAATTCAAGCAGGAAATGGAGGGGAAGGAAAGGTCATCTGGTGAAGGGCAATCTAAATCTTTCCTCATGCTTATGAAAGTGCGTCCGGTGAGGTCAGAGAGGAAGCTAAATTTTTCGTCGTCGAAGACGTAGAGGGCGGTGGCGTCCTTGATGATAGTTTCCAGGCAGGAGAGCAGCTCGGTGTAGGGAATGAATCCGTTTGCGAACGATGTCTCGTTACACAGGAGAACGTTGCTCGATTTCGCCTTCCTGCCTCCACCGATCCATTTGTTCGGACTTTGGAAGCTGCACCAAAAGTCTCTCTCGGAATCCTCCTCCACCGCAGCCAATTCTTTCACTCTTCGGTCCGAGGCCCACTCGAAGTCGATGTTGGGCCGCATCTTGACAGTTTCGAGTCAAAATCTCGAATGATGACTATCGCGGGTAGCGGTGCTATTTATTCTCGAACAGCAACTCTGCGACCGAGGATGGCAACGTCTTCCTTTCCTGGTGCTCCCAAACTCTAGGTAAAAGAGTTGAGCGACTAGGCAGTCGTTGAATTGTGGGAGAGAAAATAGGTTGAGGTATTGGGTGAGGGTTTTACCAGTGGACTTGTAGAGTCCATAGAGAAAACAGAACTCCCCGCAAACGTCTGAACGAAAGCTCTGAAGTTGAACTGAATTTCGAGCGAGAGAGAACGGTTCTAGAAATTTTGATATCGAATGGACGAGTGGTGGATAACCATACGAATCGAAATATTCTGCCTTTTGCTTATTTAAAATGTGCACCGCGATCCAATGGCTTCCCGGTCGAGTAGAAGCGTCTAAATTTATCACGTAGATTCCAGGCGAGGGTGAGGGTAAACTATCTGAAGGAAACACCCCACGAAACACTTTTCTCGTAAGTAGATCGCGACTAAGTAAATTGTATATATCTAACGTGTTCATCGCTTATGCAAAATTCGTGATGATGTTTCGACTTTTATCTATTTCCAAAGAGGCGTCGTATTCCGCGTAAACGATGCACGTTATGGTTTTCTCGAGCGGGTTTTCGAAGCCAGCTTCGATTCTCACGGTACCCCTATTCATCAAACCGACATATTCTTTGTTACCCGAACCGTCAGGTGTTAGATCAAAAGCTAAAATGAAATATCCATGTGCGAACATGTCCAAGGTTATTTGATTACCTTTATCACCGTGATGCACGCCGATTCCCGAAAACATAGAACGCTATGCTTGCGTCCAGCATTTTTGATTGGTGAAATTTGTGGAAATGCCTTGCGGTGGCATTCGCTCACCGTTGACGATGAGAAAGAAACTAGCCAAAGAATAATGAGAGAACGCAAACGGACTTTTGTCCCTCCTCCCAACGTACGCATCGTTATCGAACATGCTGAAAACTATTTTTTTCGGAAGCTGTCCTGTTATGACGTTATCTACAGAAATCGTTTGATTTCCTCGAGGGACGGTGAACGTCTTAACTTCCACTCGCTTGAAAGGATATATCGCGTTGCTTTGCTCCAACGCTCTGGAATCAGCCAACAAAATTGAGGGGTTTATATCGTTATGCTCGACGTATAAAGTAGCATCGAGGTTTTTCAGCGCGGAAGTACCCGCAGCATCCTCCTTGATGTAGAAACTCGGTTTTGCGAGCGTTAATTTAACACCTACGTCGACCCCATTAATTAAGAGACGCTCTTGGTTAAATACGTCGACATGCAATTTACTGTAGAGCTCCACGACCCTACTGTTAGCAAATTTAGCTTTTCTCGTAACAAATCCTACATTTGCGTCATCTTGTTTATTGATATCCTCACCGCTATCGAGCAACCACCCATCACAAGCCAAATGAGTCTTCGTCGCATCCGCACCATAACTAAGGAGATTTTCTAAAGTGCTACGATAGTGATAATTACCTTCCGAGGATGTAGCTTGCTTTCCGCTTAAATAGACGCTGCATTGCTCGATCATCGAATGCAAGACATTATTCACTACCTCGGGTTGATTTTTGTCCCCTTGCCCATAGTCTGATCCATCAGCTTTGACAAATTTCACCCTGATTTGTAAATAAAAACTGTTCAAATTTTGGTACGATTCTCCCAAATCTTTCACTACGAATTCGATGGTCGATTGATTGTCTAAGGAAGAGATCGGTTTGTACGGAATGAGGCGCTTGCCTAAAATATTCGTTTGCAAAGCTGGCCGACTAAATATGTCGAGCGAGGATAGCATGTGTTCCATCTCGGTTATGAAGAAAATATGTCCGTATTGACGCGACGTCTCTTTCTCCTCGAATGAAGTTTTTTGCGTTTGATGTTCCGTTTTATTAACTTTGGTCTTTTACTTATGCGTAAACTCGATCCACTCATCTTTTTTATTTTTTCTTCCGCCATTCTCTTCAAATTCGCTCCAGCCTCACCCAATCGATTACGCAATATTTCCTTAATTGGTCTCGTTCCCAAATCTGAGAGAATTCCGACCCCCGTACTGGCCGCCTCCTTACCTACCGCTTTAAGACCGCTTTGGATAAGTGGTTTAGCGAAACGAAAAAGACCCGCGAGAAAGCTTCCTAATCCTCTACCTCTCTGCACACGATAACTGGCGCGGTAGACGGGACCAATTTCTCCTACGCATTAATTAACGTAATACGTCCTTTAACATCTCGAACGATAATGATTGCTTTTTTGGTTATTGCAACACTTTTATAAAGTGTAAAACTAAAAGAGAAGGTGTAGCTCCACCGAAGAAAGGATACGGTTTGCCGTCTTTTCCTGTGAGTAGTATTTCGACGTTCTCGATTTCTTTTTCTCTACGGGAAAGTAGTAAACTGGGTTGAAAAAATAGTGTCTTTCTTCGTTTACGCTGACAATTCGCAAACATCTGCTGAGAGAATCACCGACCAATTGCGGCTTGATTAAATCCGTATATACGAAAATATATCTCGTGTCAATACTGCGTGCGATGTCCCGCTATTTCCTATATTCTCCTCCTTTGGTGACATCTATCGAATAATTTGGATTTTCAAATATGACATAGTTTATTTTCTCCATCATTTCTCTTACAGCGACTTTCGCTTCGCTACACAAAAAATCCTTTTTTCACGGACCTCATATAATAGTCGCAAAAATTCCTCCAGAGACCTGTAAGATCCTGGGGGAAAATCCACACCCAAGCCATTCGGTAATATTTCAACGTGGAAACATAGCTTTTATCATCCATTCGCCGAAATCGATTTCACCCGATTTCTTCGGTTCTAAAACCGAAGATATTAATTCATCAGCAGACCCGTAAGTGCCAGGAGATGATCTAATCGGTGAATTCTCTGGTATTTCTATGCGTACATTAGCAAATTTTTCTAAATTTTTCACATCTTCAGGTATGTCGACGCATTTGTAAAGAAAATAGACGAAATGCAAAATAATATCGTCAAAACGAGCATTCAAATCTTGGGAATTCATACTGATGATATATTGCAACAAAGATTCGTATTTTCCCGCAGGAGGTGCAATAAGCAATGAATCTGGTGGAATTTCAACATAGACGCCTATTAATTTATCCATCTCCTTAATCACCTTCGTTCCTAAAGACATCTTTGCATTTAATTCTACATTCATCATTGATTTTGATTCTAAGACTAAATCCAATAACTTATACGAGTCATTTTCATCACATTTCAACAAATTTCTTTTCTCATCAGCTGATAGTGATCGTAACATATCCTCTAACGAGTTGTAAGTTCCGGGATGGATCGTAACTGGTAAATCACCGGGAATCTCAATATGAACTTTATCTTTAGGACTAGTCATATGTTCCTTCAATACATCCAAAGCGTGTTTTCTTTTCTCAGTAGGTAACGAGTCTAGCATATGTTTCATAGATTTATAAGTTCCTGGAGCTATCGTGATCGGTGTACTATCATCCATTTCGATATTGACCTGTCGTCTATCCCTATTCATTTCCTCCCTACGAATCCTTGGATGCAAAAATTCAGCCAAACCCACTCTCCATTCTCCGCTTCCTAAATCCACTCGTTGAGATAATTTCGTCCAAAAATGAGCTATTGTATTATCTTCGAAAAACTCGCGAGAGCTATCACTAAGGAGGGTGAGATAGAACTCGTTCATTTTAAACGTCTTACCGTCGAAGCCTTAATCCAAGAATTAAAGGAATCCGAATATCCTTTCCACTTGACGAAATATTCGAGACTGCGACCTTTTCCTCTACGTCTCAATATTTTATCTATTTTAAACTCGGTGGCCTCGGATACGATTGTTCTCTTTATTTCTGGTTCGTAAAAGTATCCCTCAATACTCTCTCCGTTCATATCTTCCAACTCGTACGTAGTAACAATGTTCCCCGTAACGATAGATTTAATTTTAAAAACTTCGGTCGCATAGTTTGACGTATATACTTTTGCGAACGCCATTCTCTCTTTGCTGATTCTTACGTAATCTCCCGCGGTAAATCTCGGCTTTATCTTTTTTTTCCTCTCTCCGAGACGTGTCTCGATCAGTCGTTTCCCCACCTCGAATGCATTTGAGTCGTTTACTCGGGAAGGAGCTATTCCGATGGTAGAATGAACGTCATCGTTATATCCCTTCATAAGTTTCGGTAAGACGGTCACAAAATCGTAAGTGGAATATTTGGTGAAATATTTGTACATTTTAGTCTTGAGCGTTCTATTGAATCTTTCCACAACCGAAGCTTTAACATCTGGATTGTGAGTGTAATAAAACTTTATATTTTCCCTTGTTAGAAATTCCTGAAATTTTCTATTCCTGAATTCGGTACCCTTATCGCTTTGCAATTTTAACGGTTTTCTACCGCTCTGCTTAAATATTAACCTGAATGCCTCCACAATGTCTTCCCCAGTTTTACTTTTTAGCGGAACTGCCCACGCGTATTTAGAGAACAAATCGATTACTGTCAAAATATATCCATATCCCTTATTGTATTTTTTCAAATTTCGCATATCGTTCAAATCGCATTGCCACGTTTCGTCAATGTACGACACGTCGTAAAAGTTTCTTTGAAAGCGTTTTCGTAGCGGTCTATGCAATGTGTACGCGTCCTGCGAATTTAACCAGTTTTGAACTTTACTTTTCGATACCTTTTTATTCAAAGCTTTCCACAATTTATCCGCAGTGGATAAACCCGCAGGATTTGCAGGATCGCCGTAAATACTTTCAATTACTTTATCGGGGTCCACGGTGTCTTTGGTTTTCGAACCCGAGATCCCCGACGCGGTAAGCTTCTTCCCCGCTTTGATGTTATTTTTTCGCTTAACGCCTCTGCGCGGTTTAATCTCTCCATCATACCTTCCCATGATTTATCTAACGCTGCACTATCTAACTTTATGTGCTTGGTTAGAGATTCCAAGCTCTAACCGGGGGGTCTCTTCACCGTCTGTCTCCTCACTCTTTTTTCTTTCACGATCGGGATACTAATGGGCTTTCTCTTCTCTGCCGCAACGTTTAAATAAGTATCCAACGCACGTTTGTATAGATGCCATTTATCTACATCGCTCAGATCTTTCCTGTTTAAGATGTTTTGCATTTCTTCGTCTAATTTAGATATTCGTGCTTTCGATCGTTCTCTATCGAGAACTTCGGGGTCGATGAGTAACATCTTTTTGAGACTCATTTGTTTATCAGACTGCCTATAATTCCGCTGAGAATATAACCGATGAGCATTGGAAGGAAACCGCCTTTCTGAATCAATAATGTCCGCTTCTGTTTCAAGGACCCTTTCTTATCACCGAGCGCTCTCAGCGTTTTACAATGCTTCCTTAGATTTTTCTTTAAGGTAGGGCTTATTTTATGATTCCCGTTCAAAGTGTTGAAGCAGCAATCGCACAAGACTTGGATAACCTCTTCGTCTACGTTTTTTAAAATCGCGTTACGCAACTTAGGCTTGGCGCTTTTCAAGACGTGTAGCAAATATTTATTAGATCTCAGCCTTTTCATCATCGATCAGATGTGATGGCGCATATACGGTGGTATTCTCATCCGGGAATATACGCGTACTGTATCGCAAACGATCGTTCGTCTCTTGTGAGAGGTCCAACACTAAATAACCGTAAGGTTCACAAGTCGCTTCCTTATATACCCTCGTCAACTCCCGAGAATTTTCCGGGTAGACCTGTCTCGCCAAATTTCCGAATTGCAGTTTGTCGCGAGGATTACGAAACGCTACAATATATTTAGCATTGAGAGAAATATTTCTCGCTTGAGGACTCTGATAAAAAACGTTCTGAGTAATGAGAATCACAGAGATATTAAAATGATGAGAACCTTTCGTGAATAATTCGCTGACCTGTCTATTGTACGCTTTGTGCATCAAATCATCGATGACCAATAGAGTGGGAATTCTGCTTGGATTCTCGAAAGAAGGAACACAATTTTCAAATTCAACACCCTCTATATCAGGCTACAGCACCACACTACGCGTTCGATCTTACCATCTGACAGCTGCGGTAGATTACGTAAAAATCTCAAAACGAACGTTGTCTTACCACAACAGCTAGGTCCGGTGCAAATACAGGTGAAGGGATGTTTCCACCTCAGTGACATAACACTAACTGAGCATATTTCCTTAAACTAATTTTTATTCAAGTTTCATCGTCAGATTCGAAAGCCTCTTCCCAAGTTCTCTTAAAATTTGGAATTTTGCAGTTTCCCAAAGCTAAGGTATTTATGCCATCCTCGCATATGTAGCGCTTATCATCAGAGAAACTCATCGCTAATTTATTTGTTTCAACGGAAAATATTTCATGTTTCTTACTGCGAATTACATTCATTTTTCTGAACTGTATAGAGTTATCCATAAAACACTTTACATAGTCATCAAATGTTAAGCTGTTTTCGATCACAGATTTAGCAATACCCTTCGCCTTTTTCTTGTCTTTTTGCTCCTTTACTTTATAGGAATAAACTTGCTCCTCAATCCCACAAAGTGCGTCATTAGTTGTCCGTCACACTCATCTTTAAATTTCCCAATCACCTTTTTGTTTTTATCGCAAAAGCAAGGATGATCGCGAGGGTAATTGGAAGTGTCGTATGTATCGAGGTCGGTCAGCATGTCCTTGTAAAAGTCTTCAGTCTTAATTTCATAAATAAAGCTGTCCGTGTCGGTATAACATAAATTTACCTTTTCACCATATTTTGGTTTCATAAATTTATAGTGGAAATCGTACATTAATGTCTTACTTAAATCTAAGACACAAAACCCAATGTAAATAGGTTTATTCATCTTAATTACTGTATCTCTCAAGTGGACGGCGACCAAATTTTCGTTGAAAATCGTACGATCCAGGAATGTAGACTTAGAAATCCAACCTTTTCTGGTTAGACGTTAACTCTAAACGCATTCTTTTTCTCACATTTTCCATTGTTTTCCCAAATACCGCGTTATTCATGAGTTTGTAAAAGTATTTTTCAAACTCATTATCAGCGGTTTTTCTACGTTCTGTATTTAACTCAATATACGATTTCAACCATGAAGATTGATTAAATTGGATGATGCGATAAATGGTCTTGAGTCTTAGTCCCAGGGAAAGGGCCTGCTTAAGATTGACGTAGTGAATTACATATTTCGTCTTTTCTTCTAGAGTCGTAAGTAGTTTTTTATGTATACTACCCGGAGGAGTCTTATTTTCAGGACATAATGGTAGATCAGTGTGTTCGCAGTGGAGCTCGTGGGGGTATTCCAAATCAACTTCTAAAATGTACCCAATGGAACTATCGTCGGGTATGGATTCCACATCAAAATTTTGAATTTCTTCGGTAGAGAGCCACCGAAAACCGCTATATGGAAGGGACCTAGAGAGAGCCCATCCATAGAGATTGTTAGCATCCAAATAAATGATAAAGCGAGACTCAGAATTAGAGTCGAAATTTTCTAAATATTGATTATTTGCCACGCTGTATCGTTTAGAGCATTGGCTTATCCCACCACGTATACCTTCTCTACCATCAAGATCATATCATAATCAACCAAAAGTTCGAGCTCGATTTCAGTGTGTTTGAGCATAGCGTCAAACGTCAATCCAGGAGTGTAATACCACGCTGGATCGAGATTATATGCTCCTAAACACACGTCTCGAAAGTTTTCAAATACATCAGCCAAAAGTGTAACGTCTGTTTTGAGATATACATCGCTATAGTCACCCAAAGTCTTACATGCAAAAGTCTCCCAGACTTTCAACGCGTGCGCATAGTTCTCGTCAGAAATTCCGTCTTCAGTCAATCGATTGAAAAACTTTTCTTTTGGTGGCAAACAGGTCTCGTCCAGTTTCGTCCAACTGTCCGTATAATCATAAGGGTACACACCCTTGCGTCGAACCAGATCTAATTGATCACCGAAAACCTCACCGGTAAGCTTAAATTTTTCGTGAGGAAGGTTATCCGCCAATTTGGAAAGAGAAGAAGCCATGAACCTGAAGGTATCTAAAAACTGAAAAATTTTCACTTATCGCCTTAGAGAATGCGATATATTTCTCTTCTGAATTTGGGATTACGTGAATCTTTTTGTCGTCGTAACCCAACTCGCTGACAATGATGTCAGAACCGTATCCGGAAAGGTTGTGGATGAAGACCGGAAGAAAATTGGGCATTTTAAATTGTAAATTACAAAAATAAGGCGCAGGACCTCTATATTCTCCGGTAAGGTGATCGTGATCCCTCACACGATCCTCGCCTAGGGTCTTCCTGCAGATGTGGCAAGTGGTTAATTCTTGAAATGCCTCCTCTTGAACCGATGTTAAGGATGTCATAGGAATCGCATTTTTGTACACAACCTCGATTTTCTCTGCCTCTTCCTTCATTTTGTGCATGAATACTTTTGCAGCATCCTGCCCACGATATAAAACTGGTTGAGTGTAACCATTATATGAAACAAGAATGTAGCAGAAACTGAACGGTTC
The DNA here is from genome assembly GCA_028673005.1 of Tanypteryx hageni. NCBI lineage: Eukaryota > Metazoa > Arthropoda > Insecta > Odonata > Petaluridae > Tanypteryx > Tanypteryx hageni. The sequence continues at coordinate 71,087,707 of CM054115.1, read as the reverse complement.
ATGTTTTTGGTAAGGGCTTGAATAGGAACATTGAGGCGTGTTTACACAAGTATCTACCTTTCGGAGAAAGCACTCAAAATCTGCATAAACCACGAAAGGAACCCGAAACATGTGACTGATGTTTTTAAATTTCATCCATTTGTTATCCTCCGTGGGTAAAACGATCTTTGCAGGTGACTTGACTCTACATTTAATTTTATGATCTTCCAGGACTTCCCGATCACGATAGTACGCGAAGCACCTTTTGCAAATAAAGATTTTATGTTCATATTTCGTTATTTGTGATCTCACTAACCTTTCAAAGTTTTTAATGTAGCAGTAATGGGAAATGTTCTCATCTGTCAAGTACAAAAGGTCCCTATGATCTTCTTGTTCCCTATCAACAATTTTGATCGGATAGACATTGTTTTTTTCGTCTAAGCCAAAAACGTTGATCGAAATATTATTCACCTTCTCAAATTTGGGAATGTCGCATAATCGTACGGGGTAGAAGATGCAATCCCAATTGTACCCATTGCGGAAATCTTCATTATTATATGAGGATGGCCGTTGAGGATTTTTCGGAATATTTTTTGACCAAATCGCATACTTGAAACAGTAATAATCAAATTTTTTTATATTAACGATCGCTTTTGTTGCTTTTATTTTATATGGTAATTCAATGAATTTGGATCCCCTCAACGGTACGTATTTGTTAATTCTTATTTCCACTCCCTTCACACGTTCAAGACCCCATCCTGATCCTTTCTCCTGACTCTCGGATTTTTTTTTCAAAATATTCCCGAACAATTTCTCTAAAATTTCCTCAATGTCATCCATCTGTAATACCCGCGTGTTTTTAGTTTTAAATAGCATATCCTTAATCTCTTCACCTTTCTTAAATACCGCATGCAAAATAATATTAATTTTAAGGGCAGTATTGGTTAATTGCTCCCTAACTTTAGAAATGAGAATATCTTTGTTTTTTGGAGAAAGGAAACGACGTCTTTGCTTTCCTCATCACCTCCTATCCAGAACGTTTTCAATCTATTTTTTACCGCCGATTCGATTTCTGCGATCTCGCCTCCTCGTTGAATTATTGAATTCACGCGATGAGAGGCGCTGTTCTCGTGATGAATTCAATTTTTAATCTCATAATACTGTTGACAGAACCTACAGAACCAACGTCCTCTCGCACTATCAACTACTTCACACATTGCCATGTATGTCTCCATATCATCAACACCTTCGTCATTAAATACTGCTAGTTCTGTAATTTTATTAAAACCCTCCTGAATTTCCTCGAGAGATGTTAATGAACCGGATTTAAAAAGTTTTAATATCTCAGATACAGAAGACATTATGAAAAGAGGTAAGGAGGGAATGTAGGTGTAGACCGATGGTAACTATGAAGATAAAGCGTTTAATCTTTTAGTGCGACTCGTAATACTTTTTTAAATATTTTACTTGTGAGTAAATACTTACCTCAAAAGATAGCACCGATAATATCGCTTTTCTTTCACACGCAGTGAATATAGTGCCGGAAATGCGAGAAATCTACCTTTTCCAAATAAACAACGTCCCGTAGTAAAACAGCCACTGGAATTCTGAGAGATTTTTCGATCATTTATACCTTTCTCTAATGCGCGAGGTAAACTACCAGATGTCCTCCAACCATATCCGGGTAAGTCGAAGCAATTCGCGTCTTCATACTTGGCATATGCTACCGTGATCAAGTCACGTTTATTGGCAGGTCTCCTCTCATAAGGCGCTCACGTATCCGGGTAAGTCGAAGCAATTCACGTCTTCAAACTTGGCAAATGCTATCGTGATCAAGGCACGTTTATTGGCAGGTCTCCTCTCATGAGTCGCTCACATTAATATTCAATAACACATCCTCGAAATTGGCAGAAAATGAGTCAAGTCACGTTTGTGAAGAGGCCTCACATTAATCCCTCTACTTAATCTTCGGCAAATGAAATGAATTCTCCACCGTGCATTAATTCTTTAACATCACGAGCGTGTTACTCAATTGTAATAATGCTTTCCGGCCCGCATTCAAGGTAACGTACCAGGCTATATAAGCCTTTCACTTGGTTATCCGCCATACGGCTAAAGAAAGAGAAGACTGCTTCCTCGGTGAGTACGGTTCCTCATATTTTGCGTATACTGTCACTCATACTGCTTTCTCGCACGAAAGTAATCTGAAATGCATTTCTCTAATCTTTTAACAGTTAAAAAAGTGAGAAACAATGGATTTTATTTTAAGAATTAACGGAGTATATTATAAAATTTCGTTGAGTGAGTATTGAAAATTTTTATTCGCGTCACACGTCAATTTTATTTGTTTAAACTAAACAAATTTGTTGCAGTGTATAATATATTTATTTTAATTTCTAATCATCATAATACTTCAATCATGATTCTTATTAAATATGAAGATTATTATTAGTTCTTTTTATTTCCTATTATAGTCGAAATTCCGCAGGAAATAATAGAAGGGGAGGAGGTGGAGGAGGCTGAGGACGTGGAAGAGGTGGAGGAGGTGGAGGAGGTAGAGGAGGTGGAGGAGGATGTTGTTATAATATATGAAAAAATAAATAAAAATTCCTAATTGTCTGCTTTATTAAAAAATAGTCCATACCTGGCACAAAAAAGTATGTGATTTGATTCAAACGGACCCTTTTTAAAACAAGTAAGAACCAAACGGTATTAGACGTAATGGAGCATGTGAGAGGTTTCTTTATACCTGGAAGAGGCGGTGGGCGTAACATGCATAATGGAGCGGTTTAAAATGAGGTGGGAGGAGGGTGGAGAATAAGAAAACAAAATAGCGAATAAAGAAAATGATTATAAAAAGCAAGAAGCATATTGTGTATTGCGGTTCACATACGTCTAAGGATAAATTTTGTTAACTTTTTTATTTTTAAAGATAGGTGGCTGAGACATCGTATTTGGGAGAGGTCCTAACCGGGCCATGTTTTGCGGGTTGCATCACTCTCAAGGGCAACCCACACCTTTGCCTATTTTCAGGGGCAAAAGTGTTTTTTCTCAAATAGCACCTTTATTTATAGAGATAGCCGCTTGGTGTGTTGTATCAAATTTATATATTTTTTAACGCTCCTTCTTCTGACTTTAAAAAAAATTCATATCTTCCATAATTCCTTTCATTTAACAAAACTCCATCAAATATATGATCAATTTACATTTCATAAGATGTTTGTATGATAGTAATTGAATAAATAAAACAAATGGTGACAGTAAAAAGCATTTTATTATATCAGGAATCAATTAATATAAAAACAATATTTCTCCAACATTTTTTAATAATTACTTCCCTGTACTTCCAAATCCTTTTTTATTTCTATCTGTAGCAGCCAATGAATTTACTTCAATAAAATTCACGTTATCTTCGATTTTTTCAAAAATTATTTGACATTTTTTCTCTTATTCTTATATCAAAATCGTTGTTTGAGTGATTATAGAGCAAAAACTTGATTTCACCCCTATAATCTGCATCTATAACTCCTGCACCCACTTCTATTCCATATTTTAAGGAGAGACCTGATTTTGATGCTAATCTCCCATATAAACCAGCAGGAATCGAAATGCTCAATCCTGTTGAAATTAATTTTCTGCTTCTTTTCGGCACACAAATATTTTCTGCACTCCTAATATCATATCTAGCAGAATTGGTATAACCTCTCTTGGGAAAGGAAGCAAGGGAATTCACTTTAGTGATCATCACGTCCATTGTATAAAATATCTAAAAATTATAGAAAATAAAACAAAAGTAAAAAATTAAAAAATTTTATTTTATAATATTGGATTGCATTTTAAACAAATTCCATTTCATATTTTTTATTAATAAATCCTATATATTTTAATTTGTATATTTCTTTTTGGCTATTTATTTCTGCAATCTCCTCCTCTAATTTTTCAGGATCAAATCGTTTAGGTAGAAACACTTTGAACTCTTTTTCGTTTTATTTTTTCAGCGTAGTTAATATCGATTTCCCAAATTTAGTTGTGATACCCTCCATTTTAATAATTGTATATTCCGTGTTACTTGGAAGATCTTTGAAATTTTTGAATGAAATTTCGTTACTTTTGTTGAACCTCCTTTTCACATCCATCTAAAACATATTAATGTATGAGTTAAGACAAATACTTACTGACTTTATATTAATTATTTTAGGTAAATAGTATATTACTTACGGTTATCTCAGACTAGTCTTCAAAAATGATGAACTTGCAAATGTAGGAATGGCAATCTCAAAACCGCGGAGATTAAAAGCCGATGCACTGCTTCACCACAGATTCAATGATGAACGTACGCCTATTAAGCTCTTATACCTGAAGATCGCTCAATTTATCCTTGAAATAATTTAGATTAGATAACTATTGCGTCATTTTCAAACTACGCAATAGAGCTATAGCCTCGAACGAGAACAGGTATGCTGTGGTTTCTAGTACCCGTATCGTTACTGCGCAATACAGTGTCCTTGGAGATTTGCCATAGCCTTAAGTTGACCAGGTGTGCTGCGGCATTGAGTACACGGGTCGTTTCTGCACAATACAGTGCCCTTGGAGTTTTGCCATAGCCTTGAGTTGACCAGGTGTGCTGCGGCATTGAGTACACGGGTCGTTTCTGCACAATACAGTGCCCTTGAAGTTTTGCCATAGCCTTGAGTTGGCCAGGTGTGCTGCGGCCTTTAAGTCGGAAGATGGAAGTTGGCTGCAGGTGTACTTGAGTACACGTGTTCTGACTGCATAATAGGGTGACCTAGACATTTAGCTTGGCCATGACCTGTGCCAGAACTGCTAAAATCACCCTACTAAGAGTTTATTTCTAAAAAATTCACGTTTAAATAAGAATAATCACATTATCATGGAGCTTTCGTCTTTAAAACAATTTCCATCTATTATCTCGGAAATACAAAATGCCATTTTCTTTTATGCACAACTGAAATAGCTTGATTTAATTACATAAATATTGTCAAATAGAATTAACTTCTTGACCGTAAAAATCAAAATTAGAGACACACAATGAAAAAGGGGGAGGAGGAAAGGCAGGAAAAGGGAAAAGACAATAAAAATTATTAACTTACAGGTTACAGGTAGCAACTAATAATGAGATCATTGCTCCCGAAATACATATTTAGTACGTAAACTCATTTTTAGAGATCTTGTGTGCGTGTATTCGAGTGCTTGCGTGTGTGACTGTTTTGTCTGTTAGGTCGTTTCCGTTGCCGTAAGGCACATAAACCTACAGGCCACTGTTTCCGATACTAGATCCCTGGCATGGTTTAATCTCCCTTAAACCAATTATTGCCGGTGGTGTAGTGGTTAGGACGCTGGCTGCTACTCGCCCGATGAAAAATCATCTAATACGAATCCTGCGCGAGTAGGATTTTTTCTCAAGGTCATCCGGCGCCCTGTTTGCGTGGTTTGAGGAGACCGCGCAAATTCAGCTGTTCCGTCCTTCGGAAGGGACGTTAAGCCGTTGGCCCCCCTGGTGTTCTTCGTAAGAGCAGGCAAATGCCGGCACCGGGTTTCCCTCCTCCCTTCTGTGTGTGAGTCCGGTGTGGAAGGTAACGGGAAACCACCACACCGTGTATGTATATTCCCTAGTCAAAACCAATTAATTAATTAATTGGTAGGACCTGTCGCAAGACAGAACACGAATGATGAATGAAACCTATTATCATTTCCTCGTTCCTTTCCCCTTTTTTCCTTTACCTCTTGGCGTGTACGTGTGCGTGTGTTTGTGGTTGTTTAGTAGGTTCCTGTCGCGGTCGTACTGACTCACAAACCTTCTAGCAACGGTGTGATATTTTTGGGTCCCTGGCAAAGAGTAATTTCTCGCAAACCCAGTCCCGTTTTCTTTCAACCTTTAGGATTAGTGCATGTGCGATTGAGTGAGTGATTGTGTGAGGGACATCAGGCCCCTGGCGTGGAGTAACAACCCCCAAACCTGTAAGTTTATAATTTTTATTGTGTTTTGCCTTTTCCTGCCTTTCCTCCTCCTTATTCATTGTGTGTCTCTACTTTTGAATTTTACGGTCAAGGAGTTAATTCTATTTACTTATTTATTTACATATATATTTCAAATTTAATTCTTATCATCTGTAAAATTTAAAAATACAGAAAGATAATGTTGCAAATTACTTAGCACAGCAAGAATGCCCAGTAACATAATTGATGTTATAGTTGTGGAACAAACACCTAACATGCCCGATTTTTCCATTTTGTTTCGGCGTTTAACCATCATCCTGGCTAGTTTAAAGCGCAATTCAAAATAGAATAATAATACTGGAAATTATGCTATAAAAATTCTGAATAAACTTGTGAAATTTTTATTGTTTTGAGCATATTTATATTGTGCATACACTCCCTAAGGACATCATAACCTTACAGAGGTGGGAGGGTTTATGTACTTTTATGAAGCTTTGCCTGCGGGGGATAATTCTCCTGGTAGGACCATCCAAGATGGAAAGGTCTAAGGGGAAGTGTCAGACTAAGAAGCAGTCTTGGGGGTTTTACATCCCCCTGTGCAAGGGTAGCAGCTTGCACAGTACCTCTGTAGGTGGTGATCATGTGGATCTGAACAGCTACAGATGGGTAATCACTCTTGTGAAACTTCGATGAGGAAATCAAAGGGAAACTACCCCATTATATTTCCCATGATAGGCTGAAAAGCTTCAAATACCTCCATGGATCTCTCTGGGGTAAAATATTCCGGAAGTAAAATAGTCCCCTAATCGGGTGGGGACTACCCTAGGGGATTCACAGAGGAAGTGTAACATTAATAAGAAGAAAGCAAGTAGTGACAAATTAAGAATAGGCGCATGGTATGTTAGGACTATAAATTCAGGGGGAACACTAGAGAACTTAAAAATGGAAATGAGAAAGATTAATGTAGGTATAGTAGGTCTTAGTGAAGTTCGGTGGGAAGGAGAAGGGGAGATAAATTCAGACGAATTTAAGATTATTTACTCGGGAGGAGAGAATTGGGAAAGTGGGGATTATAATGAGAAAAGAGATAGCTGAAAGAATTAGCAAGGTAGTGACATTTAATGATAGATTTATAGCTGTAAAACTTCAGATGGAGCCAGTTGAAATGCTTATAATTCAAGTGTATATGCCAACAACTAATGCTGGTAACAACAAAGTACATGAAATGTATGAACAGATTATGGAGATATTGGAGGAGGAGAGGAAAGGAAGGATCACCACCATAGTAATGGGAGACTGGAACGGTGTAGTCGGAGAGGGACAGGAATATAACATAGTGGGAAAATGTGGACTAAAGACGAGAAATGAAAGAGGGGAGATACTTGTGAAATTCTGCCATAGAGATAGATTGATTGTAACTAATACATGGTTTAATCATCACCAGCGGAGACTTTACACATGGAGAAGCCCAGGAGACCAGAGATGACACCAGATGAATTACATACTAGTCAATGAAATATTTAGAAATAGCATTAAAAAAGTGAAAACACTACCACGGGAAGATATCGATTCCGACCACAACCTTTTGGTTGTACACAATGTAGACTGAAGAGCATTAAGTAAAACATAAGAGTTAACAAGAAATGGAACTTCATGACAGAGTTGGAGGAAAGGTTGGGGGAGAGAGCTAAATAAAATAGGAACAATGTAGATGAGGAGTGGAGATACTTCCATAGCAACATTAAAGATGTAATGGAAAAGAATGTTGGAAAGATAACGAGTGAAATAAACAAAAAACGCTGGGTCACAGCAGCCATGCGAAAAATGAAAGAGCGGAAAAAGTGTAAGAACATAAACACTGAGGAAGGCCAAAGAAAGTACAAGGAGTTAAATAATGTTTTGAGAAGGGATACAGATAGAGCCAGAGAACTGTGGATAAATGAGAAATGCGAGGAGATTGTCGAGTGTGAAAGAATTTGTAGAACAGACCTCATGTATAGCAAAGCAAGGGAACTATTCAAGAAAAAGGCAAGAAAGATAGGACGTAAAAAAATCATAAACAAAAGTGGTAAAATAGTCTCGGATCCAGAAAATGTAAAGAATGTCTGAAAAGAATACGTTGTGGTGCTGTATGACAAAGAAGGAAAGCAAAGAATTATTGAATTAAATGAAAAAGAGAATGTGGAAAAAGATAAGCTAGGACCAAGTATTCTCGAGTCTGAAATTAAAAGAGCAATTGATGACATGAAAAGAAGGAAGGCTGTTGGGAGTGATGATATACCAATGGACGTTCTTAAGGTTTTGGTGTCGAAAGCAGTTTAGAACTATCAAAATTATTTATCCAAGTATATGATACTGGCATATGGCCTGAAGATTTTTTAGATGTTGTTATGGTACCACTGGAGAAAAAGAACAATGCAAAATGTTGTAAGGATTACATAACTATTAGTTTAATTTCTCATACAGCTAAAGTTCTAACCAGAATAATAACCAAAAGAATTGAAGGTAAAATAGAAAAGGAACTGAAATACAATTAGTTTGCTTTCAGAAGAGCAAGAGGGACTAGAGATGCTATAGGATGCATGAGGATGATGATAGAAAGAGCGCTAGAAGTCAATAAAGGTATGAGTTTTTTTTTGTAGATTGAGAGAAAGCTTTTGACCGAGTGAAATGGGATAAAATGTTGGGTATTTTAAATAAAATAGGAATAGACTGGAAAGATAAAAGACCGCTTAAAAACCTTTACTTTGATCAAAAGCCCCTTGTAAAAGGCCGATTACGGCTGTTTAGGGGCCGCATGGAAATAAATAAATAAAAATAAATAAATAAATAAAAAAGATTAGAGTCCGGGTTGAAGGAGAAGAAACAGAAAGTACGTCAATATGGAGGGAAGTGAGGCAGGGATGTCCTATTTATGCAGAAAAATAACAGAAGAAGCTTTGATAAAAGTGAAAGAATTTAAAATAGGAGGTGAATGTATTACCACCATTAAATATGCAGATGATCAGGGATTAATAGCAGAAGACGAGAAAGAACTTCAGAGAATGGCAGACAGACTAGTAGAGGTTGGCCAACAATATGGAATGAAGATCAATGCAGAAAAAACGAAAGTCATTGTGGTTTCAAAGGAACATAAAGAATTAAATATAGTAGTAAATTGCCCAAAATTGGAACAGGTAAGTAGTTTAAATATCCTGGCAATATCTAAGCGTAGGATGGAAGTAGTACACAGGACATCAGAAGTAGGATTGAAATGGCAAAAGCATCATTTAACGAGAAGAAGGAGCTTCTCACAAGCAAGAAAATAAATTTAGACACAAGGAAGAAATTAACAAAATGCTACATATGGAGCATTGCTCTTTATGGTGCAGAGACGTGGATGACAAGGAGAAAGGAGGAAAAGAGAAAGTTTTGAGATGTGGGTATGGAGGAGGATGATGAAAGTGAAATGGACATAGAGGAAGAGAAACGAAGAAGTATTAGAAATGGTGGGGGAAGAAAGGATGCTAATAAAATTAATCAGGGAAAGAAAAGCAAATTGGATAGGGCACATATTGGGAAAACGATGTTTACAAAGAACGACCTAAGAGGGCATAATTAACGGAAGAAGAGGAAGAGGGAGAAAAAGAATAGGAATATTAGAGAATATAATGCAGGAATATAGTACTTATAGAGATATAAAAGAGGCTTCCATGGCGAGAGAGAAATGGAGGCAGCGATTCAGCTGAAACCATTCTTCGGACAGCAGCATGATAATGATGATATTTATTATTTTTAAAAAGGTGATATATTAATTAAGAAATTTGGTGAAATGGAATAAAAATAACAAATTGATAAGGCATTTAAAATGTGGTTGCGTATCAAATGAAGTTCAACAAATGAAATTATCCTGTCGTTATGAACTATTCTCTCTTCTCCAATAAGTGGTGATTTGATTCCTATAGACAAAAAACTACAGTTCACTCGACATCTGAGAATTAGCCGAAACATTACTTAATACTACAAATGTATGGAATTGCTTTACGTATATTTTACTATTTACTATGGTAAACTTGGGAAAGAATCGAGAAAGTTGTACATGTATTGCCTTAAATATGTTGCTTCATTTTACATTTTTGCATTTAAATCTCTGGATATTGTATTGGCGGGATACATACCCAGAACATCATCAGGCTAACTTTATTGTTTAAAATAAAGAGATATTGAGGATAGTAATGGGTTAAAATCTAGATAAATGCAATTCTTCTTTCTAAACATAACGTGCATACACCTTAATGTCACATACAAACTTAATTTGACATCAAGAGTTTAAATTACTAAAATCCTAAGTTATTTCTCTAATTCTGCAATTAGCATGCGAGAATTTTCAAAGTTGTTATTCCTCTGAAAACGACGGAATCCATGATTTCATGAACTTTACTCATTGGAAATCCATATTGTCCTGTAGTTAGGAAGGATTCTCATAACGTTTAGTTTTCTCATAACATTAAAATTCTCTTTGTACTGTTTATTTGTTTTGACAAACAAAATGAACTTCCTGGGATCAAGTCGTGATTCAGCGACATGAAGTCATTACAATTGGCAAAATAGTTGGTGAATTCATACATAATATACTTATTTTTTCAGACGACCGTTTTTATTCTCCAGTTCGTATGTTTCCTTCGTTGTCACCCTGATTACCTGAAAAACGATAAAAATGGCAATTTTATGTCATGGTCCACCTATTGAAATAAGTAAATTTTAAATATTATATGGTGATTCAATTATACAAGGTAATGATATTTTGCCTCTCGCTTCGATTAACTATATATTTAGAAGCGTTTTAAAAGCCAATATCTAAAAAAGGACATGGGTCGTGCCTTTACTGAAATGAACGGCATAAATGTAACAATTTTACAAATTAGAATTTTTTACGACACTTTTCTACTTCTGTTCGTAATTTTTTCTTATTGTTTTAATCCTTTGGCATATACGGCTAAAAATTATAGCGAACTATCTAATAGATTGGTTTAGATGCTCGAATTACTGTTCTGAGTCCTTAAAAAATTAATTTTTTCCAATCGTATCTATGGACAGTAAAGGGTAACGATAGAATCTACTAGCGGCAGTTGTAAAAAGAAAACACCGCTCTCTAATAATGAAATAGAACAGTTACTGCTACATGAATCCGAGGGTCACACGTAAATCTAGAATTTTGTTGTTATAAGTTTACACTGGCTATATCCGACAGCTTGAGCCTCAAGAAGAGTGAAAATTATTATGAATTGTATATTAATAGCTATTCTTCTTTGACATTATTAGTTATAAAATAGTTTGGACAAGTAGAAGCTGTTTTATGATTTATTAAATGGATCACAAATTTTTAAAGCAGTGGTTGACAAATTTATGGTAGACGCGGCACTCTTACAAAACTAAAGAGAATTCCACGGCACCTCAGCCTCGAAGGATATACACACGGGCATTACAAACTTGGGACGGATAAATATGTTGTACTACACCATAATCAATTCATAAGAGAAAACAATTATTGTCCTAATTACATATCAGCTTTTCCAAGTCTTTTACTTGAAGTAGGTGTACATCACCTTTAACTATAATTAACTTGCTTACAGAGTAAGGGTACATTTTTCGCTCCTGTTCTATTATTTTGATGTAATTTTTTCAAGGAAATTTCTTCTCTGCGAAAAAATGTGGGGGTACCTACATGTTGATGAAATTGAACAAAGGGTTTGAACAGCTCTGAGTTAAAGAACCTTCCGCGAAAGATTGGGGTTTCGCGTGAATCCGTGAAAATAAATGTAAAAGGAAAGATTTCCCTACAGTTCATTTACCCTCAATCTTATATCTCTCCCTCACACTCAGTGGCACGCGACAGTGGGGGCCTGAAAAAGTGTTCGTCTATATAATCTCAAAAATAATAAATGCTTTAATTTAAAAAACAGTAGAAGCTCTCTTATAAAAACGATCGTTCAGAGATGTAATAAAAGAGGGTAGCGTTAAGAGAGGTTTCACTATATATTTAGATGGAGGATCCCTTAATGTTTAGCGCTATGGGCCCCAAATTTTTAGCGCCAGTTGCCCCAGGAGGCGTAAATCCTCCAATTTATGTTAGTAATACACCAAAATCAACTTATAGGAGAAAAAAATTGTTGCTCTAATTACTTAACACTTCCAAATCTTTTATTTAAAGTAGATGTACTTCATCTTTAATTTTCATGAACTGGCTTAGAACATTTTTTCGCTCCAGCCCGATTATTCTGAGGTAATTTATTCAAGGCAATTTCTTCCCTACGAAAAAATGTGGGGGTACCAAGATATTGATGAAATTGTCCAAAGGGTACAAACAAAAAAGAGTATGAACAGCACTGGGTTAGAGAATAGAGCCCTATACCATCTAACTTACCATTTTTCAAAAGGTTATGAATTTCATCCAGCTCCTTCACCACTTCCACCGTCTCCGGTGCTTTCCGCTTTGCCATCTCGTCTCCTCGCTTACAACGGTTTCTGTAATAAGGATGTATGACAGGTGTGAGGAGGTCGATGTGAACGTCGGCTGGATCCGTGGGGCCGGTCAGCGCTGATGCCGTCAAACCAATCGCTAGAGATACAATGAGGCCGATCAAGGGGTAGAGATTGAAAGAGACAAGAAATAATGGCATGGGTTCCTCAACAGCCGGCAAAGTCTCGCTCGTCACTGTCGCTTCCGTTACTGATGGAACGAGGTGGGAACTGCAATGAAAAGTGCAATGTTCCATTTTTATATTTTAATAAAAATTTAGTTTTTTTAACTTCCAGAATAAATGTTTGCGAATTTCAACTTACGTCGCGTTAATCGCATCCTCCATAGTAAAACCTGTGCTCTGAGGTAATAATGCGCAACCTTCCGTTGAGACGGGCTTTTTCTCGAAATTGATTTGACCGTTTGCAATAGCAGCCTGAGTTCCAAAAACCAGGTAACCCATTATTATCAGTCCTGCGATACCACCTATTAAAGTCCCCTGAAAGATAGAACAATTAATGAGTGATTTTTGGCGTTTTTATCTGTCAGTTTAATGCACTATAAAGAGCATATTTCAGTTAATAAGATTGTGATGAGAATAAAATCAAAGAAGAAAAGATATAATTTTTTTAGACAAACCTTGGAGTTTGTCCAGGGGAAAAACATCCCTAGCGTAAAGATAGCCATCATTGACCCCTTCGTCACTCCAGCAAAACTCCAGGAAACCTTCAATTAAATAGACACTGCAGTTAATTTTATCAGATCGAGTAAAGTTGAACAGAAGAGATGGAGAGAGAACAATTTCTATGCGATTAGTACTTTAAAATTCAGGCCTAAGTGATTAGTTTTCAGCGTGATAAAGTCCATAAGAAGATAAAATGACTGATAAAATAGATTGCGTATTTATGTATATCGATTTAAAAAAATAAACTTAAATCATTCATGTTGATAATACGAAATAATGATTATACACGTTCGGGTGAATGAATGATAAACCTTATATATATATATATAATGTAAGCAAAGAAAACTCTTTAGATTTTATGCAGAAAATGTTAAATTACTAAGTACAAGTAAAAATCTGGAAATTATGCTGTTTTGATGTATATGTTAAAACCATATTTCGCAGCATTAAGTTGTGAGAAGGTAAACTCATTACCTGCACAATTCCGCCCAAGTTTTCCACTATGAAAATCATGCCAACGCAAAAAACTCCGATGATTACGCAGATGACCTTCATGATGATCGACGCCTTCAATTCTGAGTATTTTACTTTAAGATTGGGATCGATGAAATCCTCGTAAATTACTCCAGCCATTGAGTTGAGACCGGTTGACATAGTACTGGAAATAGAGAGCAATGCCATTTTTGTAATATTTCTAACTTAATCTTTTTATTGGGGTCCTGAGATATACAGCTTACCATAAAACATTCATGCACGTCTTTCCGAATCCCTTGCTTGAAATTGTTTTATTTCATGTCATTTGATTTGAATCTATTTTGGTACGACAAAATTTCTTTTTGAAAAGAAGCAATTTCATATATTTTTTATATTTAAGTATGTTATTTTATTCAATTTTTATCTTCTATTGATTTACTACCGATAAACATTTATTGTTAGCCAAAAATAATACTATTTAATTAGTATAAGGACAAATTTTCAAACCTTTTTAATCCTTTATATGCTCAGGATGTTTACTATCTTTCTTTGAATTTATAATCGACAAAAAAATATTAAACATTTAAATATTGTTAAATGAAAAATCTAACTCCCTAAAGGTGAAGTTCAAATATTAGTGACAGGAAAAAGGGGAAAAAAGAAAGGTAAAAATAACCTCCACCTTTACCTATTTACCATTGAAATATGTCTATACTTCGATATAATATATTAGAATCATGGTATTTTAGGTTAGTTTCCAAAGGAATCAGCCTTATGAAATGATCCTGTCTGTCTATATGTGTGTATGTCCCCTACTTTTGCTCCAATTTTCATGAAACTTGATATGAGACTCTTGCAGCCAGGGCACACCACCGAGCTAGATTTCATTTGTGTTTGATTCCAGGAACTTTTATTCCCTATTTGATTTACATAGGAATTCTAAATTCTATCGTGCAGAGATTTTTTTAAAACATTAAAATATCTTAAATTTGTGATATCGGAGCGAGGTTTGTACTGTTCTAAGGGGAAAAAATTTAGATTCTAATTCTTCTAACCGAATGTTGATTATTGTTCGTATTTTCTTGAATTTCTACTAAAACAGCGTTTTTGCGTTTTAAATCGCATTTTATCGGATTGTTGCCATAAAGAAGATTATTACCGAACTAAGCTTAAGCATATAATAGTGAAAATTGGATTATTTTTTTCTGCACATTGTTTTTAGTATGATGATGCTTATCCATATATTTTCCAATTTTTTTCTGTCATTGATAAACTATGATTTACTAATGGTATTTATGATATGAAATTTCCTTAGAATGACTATCATATACTAAAACATTTCCTGTCATTATAAGTAATCAATTCGGAACGTGAACTTTGGAAAACCAGCCTGCATTAGTCTTGGTTTGGACTTCCTGTTATATTATAGAGGATGTTTCATGAGTTTTAAAGTTATATTAATGTTAAATAGGCGAAAACTGTTTTTTTGAGCGATGATGTTCTACATTTACGTCAGCCATTCTAGTGTTGCTCGGAGTACTGCTCTATATTTACGTTTTCAAACTTTGCGCTCCAGCAATACTGCCGTTCATATACGTCTGCTATTGGTTCACAGACATTTCGTCCAACGACATTTCGTCCAACGACATTTCGTCCAATGGACATTTCGTTAAATGGTCATTTCTTCCAATGGATATTTCTTCCAAAGACAATTCGTCAAATGGATATTTCGTCCAATGGATATTTCGTCCAAAGTCAATTCGTCCAATGGATATTTTGTTCGAGGACATTTCGTCGATTGTTTATTTCGTCCAGCGACATTTCGTCCAATTAATAATATATACATTTCGTACAGAGAAATAGGGATGTGGGAACGTTGTGAGACAAGGACACTTCATTTGGTATAGGTAATATGGGTGTCTATCGTGTAAATTAAAACGGCAGAAAAGGGGGAAGAATGGGGGGACAAGGAAACTTAATTAGATATAGGCGATATGGATGTCTATCGACTCGGAATTATATGGGTGTCTATTGATTCCAAATTAAACAGATTTTATATAAGCGTAAATTAAAATGGAAAGTACTCTCTGGTGAGTTGCTTGGTATTAATCAAATTAACATAAAACATTGAATGTATAAAAAAGTAACAAAAACAAACTTTATTCAGTTGTTGATAATCTCACCTTCCTGGCTATCATTGACATAGGGTAACACATGATAAAGAAATATGAGCTGCAAGACAAGAAGAAAATAATCAATAAATGTTTACAAAAGAAACAAAACCAAACTATATACATCTGTAATAATTTCATCTTTCCAACAATTGAAGGGTTGAGATTTATAAGTGGGCCATCGACCAAACTACTAAAATTGAGTTTTCTCTTCCTTATATACGTTTATGCGGGAAATTCAAATCTGCCTTTGGATTGACTCTTAGCCCACTTCTAACACTGAAAATGTGTATTAAGAATGCTACTTTGACAGAATTATAAGCGGGCTATAGTGTAAACACTACCAATTTATTAGAATTAGAAGTAAGGCTAAGACTCGTCAACCATGTGACCAAAAGAATCAAAATGAAAAGTCTGCATGAAAGCTTCCTTAGCACTTTTCTGTATACATAAACGAAGACTCAAGAAAATGCAAAAAACAAAAACAACTGATTACCCAAGTTTGGTCTTTGAGGAAAGGAGGAAGGATGTTTAAAAAAAGATTTCCGATAAAAAAAGATGAGGATAGACAGCATATTTCTAGATTCCCATATGATCAAATTCATCATTCAAGAACATGCAATACACACCGGAAGTTCCTGTCTCCAACATTAAAATTGAAGAAAATGTACTCACTGTACATGGAGGAAATACCAGTTGACGCACGATTCCCTGCATACGCACGAACCCCTGCATACGCATGCACCCCAGCATACGCTCGTACTCCGGCATACGCACGTACTCCGGCTTTGCGCGTGCATTGATAGCATGATGAGTCCGACCTGCTGGTTGGCGCCGTCGCATTACCAGCTTGGCTATAAATGCGAAACAAACTTTTTTAAATGAGAACTTAAACGGCTTTGGCCTCATAATCCTCCCATCAAGCGAGGACGCTTGTTTGGAGGGAGGGCTTCCGGCGAATCAAGACTAGCGATGGGTCGGCAAGAGGATGTCCAGAAGTTCCACATTCCCGTCTAAATGCATCCGGTCGACATGGTCGAATCTGCTACGACCAAGTATCAACCGTAGAGCATTGTTTTGCACTACTTGCAGCCTGTATAGGGTGGTTTTGGGCACCCCTGACCAGACCGGAGCTGCATAAGTGATGATGGGCCTCACGCAGCTCAGGTAGAGGCGTCTCTTGGTATCGGCCGACAATACACCCGGGCGCAAAGTCGGACGGATTCTGGCTAATGTCCCGAGTGCCTTGCGGCGGACACTCTCGACCTGAGGCTTCCAGAGAAGCCTCCGATTCAGTACTACCCCCAGGTACTTGACCTCTGGGCTACAAGGTATTCCCTCCCCCATCACCGACAGGTCGACTCCAGGCGGCGCTCCCCTTCCGGGATGGAAGATGACGGCCGCGGTCTTGCTGGGATTAACCGCAATACGCCATCGACGATACCAGGTGACCAAATCGTCGACGGCCCACTGCAACGACTCTACTGCCTAGCGCTTTTGGAACGACCGCGACAGAAGCGCCGCATCGTCTGTGTACAGGGCAAGACTGGTGTTCCAACCAAAATCCCTGGGAGGAACTTGGGTAAAAATATTAAAGAGCATCGGCCCCAGGACAGATCCCTGCGGGACGCTTGTGCAAATGCGTTGAAGTCCCGATCCAACCTGGAGCCAGAACACCCGAAACATCCTGCCCTGCAGGTACGACTCTATGAGTCGCACAGCCCAAGACGGAAACTGGTGTCGAACCATCTTCAACAGGAGTGCAGAGTGCCACACGCGGTCGAAGGCCTTCGAGATGTCGAAGAAAACCCCTGCGACCGCGTTATTCCTGTTGAAGGCATCATTGATGAAGTGGGTCACCCTTCCCAGTTGGTGGGTAGTGAAGTGCCCCCTTCGGAAACCAAAATGCTCTTTCGGGAGAACGTCTTTCTCCTGGAGAACTTCCTGCAGTGGCTTCTGGATGAGAAGCTCATGGATCTTTCCGAAACCCGCCCGGAGCGAGATCGGCCGGATGTCTCCGGGACTGATCTCCGTCCCTGGCTTCTTTAGAAGACAGATTATCCTTACCCTCTTCCAGGCAGACGGGAATATGGAATCCCGACGCAACCGCTATAAACAGCGGTCAGGAATTCTACAGCAGCGACGGGAAGTTGTCGCAAGACGAGGTTCGGGATGTTGTCATCCCCTGGAGCCCTCCTCAGCTGGAGATGGCGAATCTCCTTGATGATGTTGCCCTCCGAGAAATGAGGGAGCTCCTCGGCTAGCAATTGCGATGTCTTCCTCCACCGCATCCGACTCGTAGCCGGGTTCGGCGGAAATACCCCCTCAATATATTCCGCCATGAGCCCAGCTTTCTCCTCCAGAGACCTCGCGAACGTGTTCCCTTGAACTATTAGGGGATCGCACCGCTGGTTACCGCATAGCCTCCTGCAGGTTTTCCAGATGGACTGGTGCTCCAGGAAAAGCGTGGAGAGATGTAGCTCCCACGCGTCCGAGTGTACTTCACGAAGCATATCTCAGGCCGTCCTGTTTAGGCAGTCCAGCTGGATCCTGAGGTCAAGGGTGTGGTTGCGCTGCCAGCGCTGCCGCACACTGTTTCTCCAGAAGAAGGTTTCTTGGACGGCACGGGGAAGGGCGATGCATACACCCGTTGCCACGACGATCTTAGGTATCGCAGCCTCCATGGCCTGCAGGATGGTTGTTGTAAGGAGTTCGACCATTCGGTCTGCCTCCACGCTCGTCCTAGGCGGTGAAGGCCCAACTGGCAGTCTTTCCGCGATAAATTTGCCAAAGTGCTGCCAGTCAGCAAGGTCCATATGCTGCGACGGTGGGACTCGCACCGGTGAGTTCCCAAGGAGTAGCAGAGTCGGATTGTGGTCGGAGGACATGAAATACATGGATGCCCGAACGTTGTTAAAAACAGCAACGTCAAGGACATCCCTGGATGGAAGGAACGTTGGTTTAGTGGGTGCAATCACCATGAGCGTCTCCTCGTCCGCCAAGTCCTTTAACCGCATACCCATCGTATTGGCTACCCTAGAATGCCATCTTGCGTGCTTGGCATTATGGTCGCCAAGGACTATGGAGGGGCAGCCGTTCCCGACAAGATCCATGAACTCGCCCGGATCCCACGCCCTCCCCGGCAGGTAGTACGCCGAGGAGACCCTGATCCATCCGGCGCAAGTTCGGACTTCGACGGAGACGGCCTCCATCGATCTGTAGGATCGCGCAAGACAGGGACGATATTCCACAGATCGTTGGATCAACAGAGCAGAGCCTCCACGCGCCTGGCTCGCGGCCGGCTGGCTGGGCCTGTCCGCACGATTGATCGCCCAACCAGGAAACTTCCAGGCATCTTACGGGCGCAGGTGCGTTTCGTTGACCGCGGCGACGATGGCGTTTTTCTCCTGAAGGAACGCCCGTAGATCTTCCGGCTTCTCCTTAACACCACAGACGTTCCATTGTGTCTGGATGCTGCATCCCCTAATCGCCATTATTGGAGGCGGGGATGCGCTCCTTGACCAACTCCTCCAGAAGAGAGAAGAAAAGTTGACCGGACGTCGAGGAGATGTAATTCCTCAACGCCCCACAGATCATGGCCACCGTGCGCTAGAAATCGGGTTCCCCTTCGGACCGGACTGTCTCTGGTGCGCTGCTCTGTGGCGTGCTACTCTTTGCGGCCTGGGACGGGGCCACCTCGGTGCTTGCAGACCGAGTGGCTTCCATTGTCCTTGGCATGGCTTTAGTGGGGAGGATGGTGGCGGGGCCTTTGCAAGAAGCCGCACTCTCCACTACGGCGACCACTTCGGACGCCGCTAGCTTCTCCTGCTACTTATTGGCCCTGCGCCTCTGCTTACGCAGAGCGCTTGCGGAGGAACGCTGTGAGGCTGGCTTCTTCCGCCTAGCGACGGGTCCAGGAGTCAGCCCAAAAGGTTCACCGGAAGCAGTGGACGACTCTACAGTGGGAGGGTCCAGCTGCTTACTGGGTTCGGCAGCGGACTGCCGGACCGGGACAATTGCAGGTGCCGACTGGGTCGGCGCACTTACTCCGCCTACAACCGCCGGGTAAGAACGCGAGACGTCCGCCTTGGTGGAAGGTGCGGACTTCATGCGGAGGAGGGCCGGCGCAGTCTTCGGTGCCTGCTTCGGCAGATGGTCACCCTCGCAATTCGCCTGGGGTGATTGCATTTTGTGTCTTGTTCTTCATTTTTACTTGGAGGTGTTTTTTTCCTGTCCTGTTGACAGAGTCACTGATTCCTTTGAATCAGTATTATGCATTGGTAATGTTCGGCGTAGAGAATTAGCGACCTCTTCGCCCGTTGATTTATAATCATCGCAATCAGCCCCCAGATGCAAATCTGATAAAATAAATTGATATCTACTTGGCCAATGGCCACCATACTGCTCAGTGCAGCCACTTTTCAGACATCATAGATGGTTCCAGACATCTATGCATGTCTCATGGCACAATATTCTTTAATAACCTTGCCATGTAATGTCCGTTGGTAATATTTGCCACGGTTAGTGTACTCCAGCCCCAATTGGGGTAGGCTACTTTAAAATGTTTATCTATGTACTACCTTACACAGTGTTCTTTTAAATATTTTTTTAATATACTGTGTATTTCTTGGTGCTCTACTTAAAC
Organism: Tanypteryx hageni; assembly: GCA_028673005.1. NCBI lineage: Eukaryota > Metazoa > Arthropoda > Insecta > Odonata > Petaluridae > Tanypteryx > Tanypteryx hageni. The sequence goes on along the minus strand of CM054115.1, from coordinate 71,067,296 downwards.
AATGTGAGGCAAGCTTAATCTATTTTCCAGTCATCCAATTATTAAATCTCTCTTGTATTTTCATAACTGTCGGTCAATGCCAGGGTTGGCACCCCGTTTTTTCTGGTCGTTCTCGCCTAATGGTTGCTATTAATTTTCAATTTTGCCCTATTGGCATATAATATTTTCTTATTGATTTGTAACTTTGTAATAATATTGTGTTAATGTACTTTGGAACTTTTGCAATTAACTTTGATTTCTTATGCTCTGCTTCAAGATGGTGCGTCTGTAAATTCTGGAGTGAGACTTAGTTTGATGAACTAAACAGTGAGTGAACTCATCGAAAGTGAGGGAGGATGCAGCATTTTTCCATTATTGACAATTTATCGAGTTCCCCATCAGTTTTTCGTGTTCGCCAGAAGTCCAGCAAACGCACGAACTACTGAATACGCACGAACCCCTGCATACGCACGCACCCTAGCATACGCTCGTACTCCGGCATACGCTCGTACTCCGGCATTTCGCGTACGTACAGAGTTCCTTCTTTTATAGCAACAGATATTAGCCCGGAAGAGGACACCACTAGAAAGACCCTAGAACCAATTACCGTTCGCGAGGGCAGTGCCCTCTACTCGAACTTCACCGCGAACTAAAGGTGATTCCCGATCCGACAACCTCGCCACAAGGAGCGAGCAGAGAGAGAGATAGACGGAGAGTGAGGGAGAACGAGCAAGGACTCAGACACGAGCACAGTTGAGCTGCGGCCCAGCAAAAGATTACCCAGCGAGTCGATATCTTTCCATATCATTTGTGATTCCTCAAGTGGACATGTCTATTAAGTATTGTACTATATTTCTGCTTTGTATTATGCAACTGCAATATAATTGTTAGTATATTTCTTGTCATTTTGCCAGTGTATTGTATTTGATTTTCTGTGGCAGCAGCATTGGCACCAAAAGGTATCTTATCGTTTAATTATTTTCAAGTACTTTAAGGATTATGAGAGAATAATGTAAAATGAGACAGTTTCGTCTCAAGGTGTACATGTGTGTTCCAGTGAAGAAACATTCATGGTGCTGTGGCTGGTAGGTCAAGCAAAGAGAGGGACAAATGAGGTTTGTTCTGATTTGTACAAAGTACTGAAGGTTCTCGAAATAGAGAGGGTCTTACCAGTACAGGACCTGATTTTCTGCAGTGATGGTTGTGCTGGCCAGAATAAAAGTTTTTTGTACTAGCTCTCTGGTCTTTCCTTATACAGAGAAAGTTTGCAAAAACAATCAGACACCAGTTCCTTGTCAGTGATTACACATATCTGCTATAAGCATGACTTTAGTCACATTGAACCCTGCAAAAAAACTCACATTAATCTTAACCATACTCCAGAAGATTCGGCAAACATCATTCGGAATACTCGTCACGAGAAAGCGTTCCATGTTCTGCCGATTAGTGGGAACAATGTTTACGACTTCCAGATGCTAAGTAAAGAGGATTTCCAAAGACCAAAGAGTGCAGAAAATGTACGAATGAGAGAGCAACAGAGATGAGATTAGATGCTGACAATCCATTCCTGGTCAAGTACAAAACAACACCCTCAGGTATTGAAACCTACAAATCCTTTACAATAGCTAAACACGTACGCCCAAGATTTTTGCCGGGACTTAAGAAGAGATACTGAGGTTCAGTTCCCAATAACCCTGCAAAATAAAGGACTTGAAGAGCCAGCAAGATTATAATCCACATGGCAAAACGAATTTCTGGCACTTATATTTTGAACATTAGGATAAATTGGCCCAGAAGTAAACCTCCCATGAAAGATAATAGTCAGATGAAGATGAGGCAGAAGCAGAGATAGATGACTGGAATGACCAAGTACAAAAACAGTAACTAGCTAAGAAAAAAGGAAAAAAGATGATATACTGTATCTTTCTTTCTTATTATGTCCGCAATAAAGTACCGCACAGCAGGACAGTGACCTAGCAAACAGCGCTGTTTTTTAGTATTTGCAATCAGATAATATTGTAAAAAGAACAATATTCTGTAATATTTTTATTATAAATATCATATTAATGTAGCATGTAATTTTGATAATGTCTGAATACTCAATAAATGTTTCATGTCCAAAATTCACATTTTTAATAAGCACACTTATAATCCTGTATAGTCCAGTTTAAGTAAGCCTTAATTAAATATTTCTTTTGTTAACATATTTTCATCTTTCTCTCTTGTTTGGTATTACTAAAGCACGTATCTAATCTTAACTAGTATAAAAGTGACACCATAAAGCAATTACATAGATTACATAAAATTATATTGTAAAACAAATGTTTGTTTTTGCTCTCCTGAAAATTTGAAAAGTGATGAATATCCGACTTATAATTTTCAACCTTTCAATTATTGAAATACTGTAATACGTAATAAATAAATGTGAGTTGCGAGGTATAAAACAAATTAACATAAAACTGAATTTATTAAAAGAAAATTTAGTCTTCAATAATCTCATATTCCTGGCCGTCACTGCCTTCGTTAGAAAACAATTTTATTTTGAAGGAAATTGTTTGTAAATATAATTCAACTTCATTATTTCTTTTATAATTGTTATAATTTTCAACAATGTTTTTAATTTGTCTGTGATTTATTAGATAATTCTTTTTTTTTTTGATAACTGACATTGGAATGGCCGCCCGCGAGTTGCATAATTACGATTTCATTTTCTCTGATCTTTTTGAATGTTCTCAAGGAGCAGTGCCCTCTACTCGAACTTCACCGCGAACTAAAGGTGATTCCCGATCCGACAACCTCGCCACAAGGAGCGAGCAGAGAGAGAGATAGACGGAGAGTGAGGGAGAACGAGCAAGGACTCAGACACGAGCACAGTTGAGCTGCAGCCCAGCAAAAGATTACCCAGCGAGTCGATATCTTTCCATATCATTTGTGATTCCTCAAGTGGACATGTCTATTAAGTATTGTACTATATTTCTGCTTTGTATTATGCAACTGCAATATAATTGTTAGTATATTTCTTGTCATTTTGCCAGTGTATTGTATTTGATTTTCTGTGGCAGCAGCATTGGCACCAAAAGGTATCTTATCGTTTAATTATTTTCAAGTACTTTAAGGATTATGAGAGAATAATGTAAAATGAGACAGTTTCGTCTCAAGGTGTACATGTGTGTTCCAGTGAAGAAACATTCATGGTGCTGTGGCTGGTAGGTCAAGCAAAGAGAGGGACAAATGAGGTTTGTTCTGATTTGTACAAAGTACTGAAGGTTCTCGAAATAGAGAGGGTCTTACCAGTACAGGACCTGATTTTCTGCAGTGATGGTTGTGCTGGCCAGAATAAAAGTTTTTTGTACTAGCTCTCTGGTCTTTCCTTATACAGAGAAAGTTTGCAAAAACAATCAGACACCAGTTCCTTGTCAGTGATTACACATATCTGCTATAAGCATGACTTTAGTCACATTGAACCCTGCAAAAAAACTCACATTAATCTTAACCATACTCCAGAAGATTCGGCAAACATCATTCGGAATGCTCGTCACGAGAAAGCGTTCCATGTTCTGCCGATTAGTGGGAACAATGTTTACGACTTCCAGATGCTAAGTAAAGAGGATTTCCAAAGACCAAAGAGTGCAGAAAATGTACGAATGAGAGAGCAACAGAGATGAGATTAGATGCTGACAATCCATTCCTGGTCAAGTACAAAACAACACCCTCAGGTATTGAAACCTACAAATCCTTTACAATAGCTAAACACGTACGCCCAAGATTTTTGCCGGGACTTAAGAAGAGATACTGAGGTTCAGTTCCCAATAACCCTGCAAAATAAAGGACTTGAAGAGCCAGCAAGATTATAATCCACATGGCAAAACGAATTTCTGGCACTTATATTTTGAACATTAGGATAAATTGGCCCAGAAGTAAACCTCCCATGAAAGATAATAGTCAGATGAAGATGAGGCAGAAGCAGAGATAGGTGACTGGAATGACCAAGTACAAAAACAGTAACTAGCTAAGAAAAAAGGAAAAAAGATGATATACTGTATCTTTCTTTCTTATTATGTCCGCAATAAAGTACCGCACAGCAGGACAGTGACCTAGCAAACAGCGCTGTTTTTTAGTATTTGCAATCAGATAATATTGTAAAAAGAACAATATTCTGTAATATTTTTATTATAAATATCATATTAATGTAGCATGTAATTTTGATAATGTCTGAATACTCAATAAATGTTTCATGTCCAAAATTCACATTTTTAATAAGCACACTTATAATCCTGTATAGTCCAGTTTAAGTAAGCCTTAATTAAATATTTCTTTTGTTAACATATTTTCATCTTTCTCTCTTGTTTGGTATTACTAAAGCACGTATCTAATCTTAACTAGTATAAAAGTGACACCATAAAGCAATTACATAGATTACATAAAATTATATTGTAAAACAAATGTTTGTTTTTGCTCTCCTGAAAATTTGAAAAGTGATGAATATCCGACTTATAATTTTCAACCTTTCAATTATTGAAATACTGTAATACGTAATAAATAAATGTGAGTTGCGAGGTATAAAACAAATTAACATAAAACTGAATTTATTAAAAGAAAATTTAGTCTTCAATAATCTCATATTCCTGGCCGTCACTGCCTTCGTTAGAAAACAATTTTATTTTGAAGGAAATTGTTTGTAAATATAATTCAACTTCATTATTTCTTTTATAATTGTTATAATTTTCAACAATGTTTTTAATTTGTCTGTGATTTATTAGATAATTCTTTTTTTTTTGATAACTGACATTGGAATGGCCGCCCGCGAGTTGCATAATTACGATTTCATTTTCTCTGATCTTTTTGAATGTTCTCAAGGAGCAGTGCCCTCTACTCGAACTTCACCGCGAACTAAAGGTGATTCCCGATCCGACAACCTCGCCACAAGGAGCGAGCAGAGAGAGAGATAGACGGAGAGTGAGGGAGAACGAGCAAGGACTCAGACACGAGCACAGTTGAGCTGCAGCCCAGCAAAAGATTACCCAGCGAGTCGATATCTTTCCATATCATTTGTGATTCCTCAAGTGGACATGTCTATTAAGTATTGTACTATATTTCTGCTTTGTATTATGCAACTGCAATATAATTGTTAGTATATTTCTTGTCATTTTGCCAGTGTATTGTATTTGATTTTCTGTGGCAGCAGCATTGGCACCAAAAGGTATCTTATCGTTTAATTATTTTCAAGTACTTTAAGGATTATGAGAGAATAATGTAAAATGAGACAGTTTCGTCTCAAGGTGTACATGTGTGTTCCAGTGAAGAAACATTCATGGTGCTGTGGCTGGTAGGTCAAGCAAAGAGAGGGACAAATGAGGTTTGTTCTGATTTGTACAAAGTACTGAAGGTTCTCGAAATAGAGAGGGTCTTACCAGTACAGGACCTGATTTTCTGCAGTGATGGTTGTGCTGGCCAGAATAAAAGTTTTTTGTACTAGCTCTCTGGTCTTTCCTTATACAGAGAAAGTTTGCAAAAACAATCAGACACCAGTTCCTTGTCAGTGATTACACATATCTGCTATAAGCATGACTTTAGTCACATTGAACCCTGCAAAAAAACTCACATTAATCTTAACCATACTCCAGAAGATTCGGCAAACATCATTCGGAATGCTCGTCACGAGAAAGCGTTCCATGTTCTGCCGATTAGTGGGAACAATGTTTACGACTTCCAGATGCTAAGTAAAGAGGATTTCCAAAGACCAAAGAGTGCAGAAAATGTACGAATGAGAGAGCAACAGAGATGAGATTAGATGCTGACAATCCATTCCTGGTCAAGTACAAAACAACACCCTCAGGTATTGAAACCTACAAATCCTTTACAATAGCTAAACACGTACGCCCAAGATTTTTGCCGGGACTTAAGAAGAGATACTGAGGTTCAGTTCCCAATAACCCTGCAAAATAAAGGACTTGAAGAGCCAGCAAGATTATAATCCACATGGCAAAACGAATTTCTGGCACTTATATTTTGAACATTAGGATAAATTGGCCCAGAAGTAAACCTCCCATGAAAGATAATAGTCAGATGAAGATGAGGCAGAAGCAGAGATAGGTGACTGGAATGACCAAGTACAAAAACAGTAACTAGCTAAGAAAAAAGGAAAAAAGATGATATACTGTATCTTTCTTTCTTATTATGTCCGCAATAAAGTACCGCACAGCAGGACAGTGACCTAGCAAACAGCGCTGTTTTTTAGTATTTGCAATCAGATAATATTGTAAAAAGAACAATATTCTGTAATATTTTTATTATAAATATCATATTAATGTAGCATGTAATTTTGATAATGTCTGAATACTCAATAAATGTTTCATGTCCAAAATTCACATTTTTAATAAGCACACTTATAATCCTGTATAGTCCAGTTTAAGTAAGCCTTAATTAAATATTTCTTTTGTTAACATATTTTCATCTTTCTCTCTTGTTTGGTATTACTAAAGCACGTATCTAATCTTAACTAGTATAAAAGTGACACCATAAAGCAATTACATAGATTACATAAAATTATATTGTAAAACAAATGTTTGTTTTTGCTCTCCTGAAAATTTGAAAAGTGATGAATATCCGACTTATAATTTTCAACCTTTCAATTATTGAAATACTGTAATACGTAATAAATAAATGTGAGTTGCGAGGTATAAAACAAATTAACATAAAACTGAATTTATTAAAAGAAAATTTAGTCTTCAATAATCTCATATTCCTGGCCGTCACTGCCTTCGTTAGAAAACAATTTTATTTTGAAGGAAATTGTTTGTAAATATAATTCAACTTCATTATTTCTTTTATAATTGTTATAATTTTCAACAATGTTTTTAATTTGTCTGTGATTTATTAGATAATTCTTTTTTTTTTTATAACTGACATTGGAATGGCCGCCCGCGAGTTGCATAATTACGATTTCATTTTCTCTGATCTTTTTGAATGTGCTCAAGGAACTTCCAAATGGAGGAATGGTGAGACAATCATCTTTTGAAAACGGGATTGCCAGCCTTCGACGGCATGCCGTCGAAGGCTGGTTCGTTGTTCTTTGTATTCCGTTAATAACTTGCTCGTAGACATTCCATAAAGCAGGCGCAAATCTTTTTCTCCCTCTGGCTGGTTGGCCTCTGATATATGTTGTCTCGATGTATGTCGCAAGGTCTTCAACCGACAGATGTACTGTTGTCAGCAGGTCGTCAAAAATGGTTTCAACATCCGCAATTGGCACAAAATGTAGTGGTCATGAGTTTCTGCTCATCATTTCTGATGTTGTCCACGCGGTTGATATACATAGGACATATATATTGAACGAAATGCCTTTGGACCAAATATCTATTGGACGAATTGTATTTGGAGGAAATGTCCTTGGACGAAATGTTTTTGTACAAAATGTCCTGGAACACTATTGAATCCATCCCAGTATGTGCTGCCATCTATTACGTTTGTGTTAAAACTTTGTAGTCAATGCCTTGCTTTGCATAAGCGATAGAATTTGGTTTTCTAAACCACGTTGTAGCGATTCTTGCGAGTAGAATCCCCTCGAGTGATCATTTCGTTTTCAAAGTGGAGTATAAATCTTGGATGCGAAGATATAAGTAACTATTTGATGACTGTGGAGTATGATGTACAGCAGAGGTCGGCAATGCGGCGACCGCGGGCGCCATGGCGCCCGCAAGACATTTGTGTGTCGCCCGCTAGCCAAAAAGAGAACTCAAGTCAAACAATTACGGAAAACTCTCAGAAGACCAATAAGTTGCGGAACAAGGTGAAGAATAGAACTTTGTAACCAACATCTAATTCTTACATCACACCAAGCCGAATCGTATGTCTGTTACAAAATAGCATCGTCAAGGTCAGGACTTATAAGCGAACAGAATTAGGACATACATTGTTGGATCAAGACCCCTCTCTTGTTTATCCACGTCCTTTTCCAGATTACTCGCCGAGAGTAGGAGAAGCCGCTATCGTGTTTGTGTGATTGCCCTGTCTGTGCTGACAATTCATACAAACGTTCTCGTACGAACTGTACGAAAAGATAGGGAATTCTCCGCCCCTAGTTTATGCTAAGTTAAGGTGTCCTCTCACTTTCAATCACTATTACGGGTGCAAGGCTAACTGAGATCCTTGTTCTCAACCCCTCGTGTACTATAGCTCCGTTAGCCGGTTCAGGCTTTTTGGAGGTAGGCGCTCGATACGGGAAAACTATTTCCCTATGTCGCGTGAAACTCCCAAGTTCTTGTCAAAAGTCGTTGGTTTCGGAGTTCTGTCCTCCGTCTTGTAGCATAACTTGGCTCGAGTTATTGTTGTGAGTCGTTGGTTTCGGAGTTCCCTTCTTCGCTTAGTATGCAAAGTACAGGGTTTGGGAGATTTTTCTTCGTCTCTTACAATATCAGCCAGTGATAGCTCATTCCTCTCTTCATTGGTTAAACAAAAATCAATTTAAATTGACCAACAGTTCACAATATTTCTGATATTTTCCCAATATTCAGTGTGTTGTGTTTATTAATTCATTTGTAGAAAATTTCATCCCAATTATGAGTAATAAGAGGCAAAGGACATATTACTTCAATGTTGATTGGGAAGAACAATTCTGTTTTATTCATTTGAAAGGAAAGTGTGTTTGTTTATCGTGCAATGCTTGTGTCGCACTTTCAAAGAAAAGTAATATTTAAAGACATTTTAATACGGTCCACGGAAATTTTAATACTAGTTATCCGTTGAACTCGGAGATCAGGAAAAAGAAAATTTCTGATATGAAATCTATTTTAACTAAACAGCAGAGCATTTTTACCAGACCAGTGCAGCAATCAAAAAGAGCAACGATTGCATCACTTAAAATTTCGCATTTGTTGGCCAAGAGGAAAAAGCCTTTTGAAGATGGCGAGATTGTAAAAGAAGCCATGTTGGCAATTGCTGACCCACTTTTCGAAGATTTAAAAAATAAAAATTAAATTACCACAGCAATCAACAACATTCAGTTATCAGCAAGAACAGTTACAAGAAGAATTGAAGTTATTGCAACCAATATGGAGAAAGAGTTGTCAAATGATTCGAAAAAATGTATTTTCTTCTCGTTGCATCTGGATGAGTCAACAGACATATCAGACACTTCTCAATTGGCTATGGTTGTGAAGATGGTGTATGATTTTTGAGGAATGGAAGAATTTCTTACAATTCTTCTATTAAAGGGACGAACAAGACGTGAAAGAAAGTAATATACCATTAATGAAGTTGACCGCAATTACTACAGATGGTGCACTTTCGATGACAGGTTGTAAAAATGGATTTATTGCGCTATGTAAAGAAGACCCTCTCTTTCCAAAATTAATTTCATATCACTGCATTGTACACCAGGAAATGTTATGTGCAAAAGTTCTTCATTTTTAACTTGTCATGAAAACAGTAACAAAAATAATAAATTCCATAAGAGCCGTACCAATGCAACACCGATTGTTTACACTGCTTTTACAAGGTGAAGATGCCGAATTCGGTGATCTCCTTTTGCATACCGAAGTTAGATGGCTCAGCAGAGGCAAAATATTTGTGAGGTTTATAAATCTCATAAAAGAGGTAAAGGAATTTCTCACGTCAAGAAATTAATATTATGCACAGTTGGATGACAAAGCTTGGTTGATGGATTTCGGATTTCTTGTTGATATAACTATAAAATAGAACGAACTGAATATGGAGATGCAAGGGAAAAATCAACACATTGCAAAAATAATAAGTGCAGTAGATGCATTCAAATGTAAATTGGCAATGTGGAAGTCTCACCTAGAGAGAAATTCATTATCACATTTCCCGAATTTAAAATATATTATTGAGAGTCTCACTGATGAAAATGTTACCACTGAACTATTTTCACAACACATTGAAACTCTCCTGAAGGAATTTAATTTTAGGTTTCGTCAGTTTTCTGAAGTAGAACCCATTATAACATTCTTTGCTAATCCGTTCAATTTTATGGACAATGATATGCCTGTTAATATTGGAACTTACTTTAATATCGTTAACACCGAGGACTTAGAAATAGAAATAATAAATATGCAGGTCACGGTCACATAAAAATGATGAAAACATTTAGTTGACGAAAATCGCTATCCATTATTAAGAAAATGTGCCCTAAAAACAAATTCTTACTGTTCTTCAACATACACTTGCGAGTCCATTTTTTCAAGCATGAAACACTTGAAATCCAAGTACCGATCGAGACTCAGCGGTTACAATTTAGACAACTGCCTAAGATCAGGTATCTCGAGTTATGTGCCAAATTATAGCAAGTTGGCTGAAGATATGCAGTTCCAAGTTTCTTATTGATTTATTTTTCATGTTTTTATAATAAATTCTTTATTAGTTTTTCCCTTATATATACAAAAATATCATTTTAATAAATATAGGTACACATCTACTATTGTTACTTCACTTCACGCCCCCAATAATTAAAGTTGGGCCCTCATAGGTAAAGACGTTGCCGACCACTGGTACAGAGAGATATCAACTGATCTTGCTTATGCCCCCTTCACGTCGTCAGTAATATAAATTGCGCCCTCGTAGATGAAAAGGTTGCTGACCCCTGATGTAGAGGTACGTGATTTTTCAGATGATTGTGAAAGGGAGAGTGACTGTGACTTATCTAAATCCGAAATAGTGAGTGAATCAAGAGAAGAGGAACCTGAATATTTCTCGCCACCAGAAAAGAAACAAAAAATCACAATAATAAAGGAATAAACGAATATTGGTCAACGAATCCTCTAATTGTAACACCAATGTTTCGAAAAATAATTTCTCTTGACAGTTTCTCACACATACTGCGACTTCTCCATTTCTCAGACAATAAAAATCAAACTCCAGGAGACGGACTGTATAAAATTTCACCTCTAATTCATAACTTTACGAAGAACTATCAATCAATGTTTTAATGTTAATATGAAATATAATAAATAAAAATACCTCTAATTGCGAAAAAAGAACTCACTCCCGGCGTATCCCAGTGAAGAATATACCTACTGACCAAAAGGTTAAAAACTAATAAAAGGATATATTTAAATATGCACGTACCTTAAAGCAGCACTGAAGACTCCAGCCATGAATAGACCAGGAAGGCCAGGCACGGATCTCGCCACATCCATCACGAAGTATGGTATTAACTGATCGGCTCTTTTCACGATCTAAATATTAGGAACATATGCATTTTAATTTTCCCTCAGTTATTAGAAGATATATTTTTATTTAGGTAAAACCGATGAAGCATAACACTAAGTAATAAATAAATATATTACCTCAGCGTTTTTATATATAATAAGAAAGAACATAACTTATTTTGAAGTAATATACACAGTAATTAAATTAAAAATTTCCTTCTTCTTAGGATTTTAAAATAGCATTTCCGCAAAATTAAATATTTTGCTGATATCATATTTTTATTAATTAACGACAAATTATGAAAATATTTTGCTGCGAAAATAAATGTTGTGCAACCTTAAAGATTCTAATAATTGAGGTAATTGTTGATTTTTAGAATGTCGTTTAAAAACAACAGTATCAAAAAGTTGTTTTATAGTATAGCTTTATTAAATAAATTAATGTTTAGCAGCCCGATTAATCGGAAAGAACTGATGTCTGACCTGTTGGTGTTTTTTATTTAACCGTTAATTTTGTGTTAGTCAAAGTTCAGAAATAAAGTAACTTAGTACAATTCCTATAATACTTTTTATTAGAGTCCCTCTAATAAAAGAATTGTAAGAATTTTACTTAGTTACTTCATTTCTGAATTATGAATTTCTACAAAGTAACCGCCGAAACAGTTGACTATTTAGTCAAAGTCACTAGCGGATTATCTACTTTGAATTTTGATTTTGAATCAATCTTAAAAATATGAAAACTTTATTATTTGTCGTTAAACAGCAAAAAAGCCATTTCAAGCATACTATATTCAATCCAAAACATTCACATTATAATCTTAAGAAATCATGTTTTGGTATTGCTTGAATTCTTTCAATGGACATTTGTTACTTCTTGGTCTTCGGATAGTAAACTTATAAGCATTATTTTAAATTCAGTGAAAAATATCTAACAATAAATTAAAATTAGAATATGGATATATCCTAAAAAATAAAATTTAATTTTAATCATAGAAAAGCTGTTATTCACGCAGTGGCGGAATTAAGATAGTCGTGCGTCAGGGGCACCTTGAAGTAAGGAACATCGAAAAAATGTTACTGCATATAAACTGAGAAATATTTAAAAACGACAAAAGTGTGTAGTCGTTAGGATAGATGTCACTATATATTTCAATTGCAGGGTTCCCGATTGCTTAACCCCAGTGGCCCCCGTTTGATCGTCGTCAGGTGCCCCAGAAGGCATAAATTCACCACTGTATGCATGCATAATCTGATTATAAATTTAAATATAAAATTTACACTCATATTTACTTACGTTTGTTGATATAAGGTCGCAGTCGTAATATGAAGCGTAGATTAATAGTCCAGCGTAGTAGCAGATGATGCAGATAGCAGAGACTCCAATATAGAATATCATAATCATTCTAAAGAAAGTTGATGAGAATTAATGACTAGCGTAGGGTGACCAGATTCTTAGATAGCAAAACCGGGACATAACATGATTTGAACAGGAAAATCCCGGACAGAATCGAGAAAAATCCGGGACAACCTGAATATTCGTATCTTTTTAATTATATGTACTTGAATTAAAAGTAAATAAGCCTCGTAAATACGGAGCGCAATTTTATTCAACGTATTAACAAATAATTTCAATTTAATGAATAAGTGAAAAATATTACAACACAATATATCACGATTTAAAGGTAACAATTACTTTAAGATCAAATAATAAAATCAAATATATAAATAGCGTAGAAGATAAAATAACACCATATGGCCTCTATTTTATTTAATATAAATTTATATAATTTATCATTAATGTTTTTAAACTACGGCTGCCTGTCTCATTCCAATTTTTATTATTTTTAATCATCGGAAAAAATTTGAAAATACATATTTAATTTTAAAACATAATATAATGGCATTCATTGTCTTAACGTCAAAGACGTTTTGTTTGTCAGGTCTTACAAAATGTATTTTTGAAACATTCTTTCAAAATGTGCATTATGTGAATAAAACAAAAACCAAAAGCCACACCATTTCTTCATCTCTGTGGTCTGCTCTTGAATTTCAATGCCGAAAAATATGAATACCACCGATCGTAACAAGATTTAATAAGCAATTTTTGTATTTTCCAACAAAATGTGGTTCCGATTAAACATATTTTGGAAATTTTTGTGGCGAAGAGATTTTGTAAGGCAGAAAAAAATCCGTGACAAATGGGTGTCCCGAAGAACTTTATCGGGACAACGTTAAATCAAAATCCGGGACCATCCCGGAATTTCCGGTACTTCTGGTCACCCTAGACTAGCGTGATAATATTTGTATTAAAAGTTAATATCAAAGGAATAGTGTATTCAATTTAAATTTGGACAAAAAATAATGTAACTTAGGAATATGTCAAGTCAACTTAATCAATTAAATGATTACAATAATGTATTTCACTTTTAAACAATTCAATACACTTTTACGTAATTTTAATTCCCTTTTCAGAATCGGCTTCCTCTTCTGTTTTATATAAGAAACGAAAAATTAAATACAACACGAAAAATTTTGAGAAATCGTTTAAATGAGTACATACTCGAATTGAATTCTTTTTATATTAATCCGATCCTTAACCTAATAATTAGGTAACGTTGGCGGAGCGGTTATAGTGCTGACTTTCTACGCTGAGGTCCCTAGTTTGACTTATTTCATTGTCCCGGGCTTATATCTAGTGAGTAGGACATGTAAATCTACATTCTGCCTGTCGGAAGGAACATGAGCACTTCTCTTGGCAAGGTATTTTAATGCTTTGCAACTTAAATGCAAGGTTTTAATGTTAATTTCTTTGTAGGTCAACGATTTGAGATATCACATTGAATTTTTTCTTCAGCCATTCAGTAGATAAAAGAAAAAACGAAAATCGAGCTCTTGTAAAATGTCAAAAGTCAACAATGTCATGTGGAAATTGTGCAATGTCAGTGCCAGGGAAAAGGCATGAGGCGCAAATAGTAGTACCTGTACCTGCCTCCTATATGAATCCAAAAAGTGTACGATAGACTGGCGACCTATTTACGTAGAACATACAGCAGCCTCAATTATCTATGCCTTAGATATACTTCAACATCCATATAAGAGAGCGGATACTTTATGCTTCAATAAGGTGACGCTGACAATTTATAGCAGCGAATCTTAAGGAGTCAAATTATTTACATTAATATGCCATTTTGAACCCGAGAGTTAGGCGCTTCCAATGTATCAAGAGACTACTAAATATTCATAAACTGTTATATTGTCTGCTCTGGTTACTTGAAGTGATTCATAAGAACAAAATAGATATAGTTTATATAAAAATATAAATATAGCAATTAAGTCGTCTATAAAGTAGGCGATAAACGTCACCGTACTAACACTTGTGCCCGTCGGATGCTGGGCATAATGATAAATCTCTGGACCATTGATTGATCACAAGCGACGTAGGTAAGATAGGCAAAAGCAGATCCAAAAACGGTATTCCAGAATGAGTGTCGGATGGTTGGGTCTGGATCCATGCTGAAAGCATCAACAAACAAATAATAAATTATCAGTGTGAACAGATTAAGGGGAATTATATAGCACATTTTCTCGATGAAATATGTCCTTATCTTCCATAATACTTACGTAAAGAATTCGATTCTACCGCTCCTTTCATTTCTTTCCCACACTTCCCCAACGCCGCCTACAGCGCTAGTTCCTATCCCAATCACAACAAGCATACCGCCGAACATCATCACGGTCTGCAGAGTGTCGGTCCACACGACGGCTTTTAGACCTCCCTGATGGAACCAAGTAGAAAATTCAATGTATTAAATAATGTTTTAAATATAATATTGTTGGTTCTTCAGGAATTCCAAATCTAATCCACGCTCCGAAATAATTATCTCAAGATCATTTCTTGAATTAATGCTTTATGTTAAGGACGACTAATAACGTAAATAATGGATTTACCATTGTGGAATCACATATCTAACGTTTTTTAGATATAATAAACTCATTAAATTGTGTTGGAGTGACCTATGAAATGAAAAGTTTAAATATGCTGATTAATTCTTTTGTAAACCACTAGAAATATATGGTTTTTGTAAATTTGATTATCGGTATTGAAGATTGCAAGATAGAAATTTATAATTGATAGATAATTTTTTATTCCATCGTTTGATATTACTGCTTACGTTTGTAACTTGAATCAATATGACACATTAAAAGAGTAATAGTTTGACAACTCACCAGACTAGTGTAGAATATGCAGACGAGACAAACTAACGGTGTGATAAGATGAATGTTGATACCCGAAACTGTTGAAAGATAAGAAAATCATTGCTATTACCTGAAATTTCGATTCATTTCCATTAATTTCAATTAAGTTTATTACTGATAACGGGAATTTAGATGGATAAGGTTTAAAAAATATTTTGTATTTTTTGTTCAATATCTGAAGCATTTACGTCAATTCGTATATAATTACCGTATATACTCGTGTAAAACACGCACGCATACTTTTTGCCATAAATCCGACTTTTTCGTATACACTGTGTATAACGTGCACCCTAGATTTTAAGGGACATAAGAACTTAATTTTAGAAATATATTGTCTTGATAGGAAATAACTCGAGCACCATAAATAAATAGAGACCCTCCCCGGCTTATCCAAGATTAGATTTAAGGAAATTCGACTTTACTTAAAATCCTCTGAAAATTCCGAGTAGCGGAAATTGGCTAACAAGGCAAAATGTTTCAGTCTTTAAAGGCAAATGTTTAATGAAGTTTAAAGATATCAATTTATTTGAAATTTATCAAAATATATGTTACAATTATTTACAGAATGCTAAATGACTAGAGATATTTAATGACAGTATTTAATACGAAATTTCAAAGATCGTTCCATATCGCGGTCGCCTTCAATGCATAATTATTTCGTGCTGAAGATGATGATTAAGATGAATGAATGAATGATTGAAGATAAACTTTAAATTACTTACATTGATAATTTTATATAATATATTCATTAACTAAAAAATATTTCAAGTTACAAATACCTACAGTGAATCCTGCGAAGTCGGACACCCATGTAAGTCAGCCATCTGACATAGTTAGCCTCATTTTTACGGAACAGGTAAAATCTTATAAATTTACATATGGCCAACCCTTTTTAACCTGGCCAACTTTCTATCTTGTATGTTGTTCATCTTCTCGCATTTCGTGCTGTGCTTTTGTATATATTCCAAGCTTTCTATGTTGGCTATAGAGAACCGGTTTGTACCAGGGCATCGAACCGAAACAACCCAAAACCGAAACTGAGAAAACCCGTTAATTTAAGTGGAGTGAAACCGAACCCGAACCGAAAAAAAATTTTCTGAACACGAACCGAAACCGAAAATCGTTATTTATTTCATTCCAATTTTTCGGTTCGCATTAACAGTGGGAGCGAAAGAAGGATTTTTCTCTTTGCTTTTCTATGAGTCCTTTTTGAAAGCCTCACTTTTCAACACCGAATAAGGCAAAGACTTATTTGAGAATACATGCTCCTAAGCCTTTGGAGAAATGCATTTTTGTGATAATATCAGTCGGTTCAATGGTGGAATCTTCCATGGGCATCTCAATACATAGAGATAGGGTCAAGGATACGTCCAGCTGAGGTTTCTCAGAACTCTGTTAACGAGGCTAGAGGAAAGGAACTTAGTGATTCTTTGAAGACAGCCGCTAATCATCTTGGTACCCTCCCCCTGAGCCTGCCTTGTGTTTCACGATTATTAATTTGGAATTTTCTTAAAATTAGAGGTTATTGTCACCATAAACTGTCATCCCTTCTCCATATGCATTGAACGCTAACATTCTGGTAGTATTTCTCTAAAACTAATGCAGGAAGGATCGCTCCGAAGTTGTGCTTTTGAGGTATTCTTACTTCTTTTAAATGGTACTGTGTATACATATTTGTAGTCTTAAGAAAATCTGTGTAATTACATATCGTACGGTTTTTGTAATATTAACATCTAAATTATTTAATTTAAAATATTGTTAAATAAATAACTCTCTACGAATTGCATTCTACATAGAAATGTGAATTAATATTATTGTACCTGTTCAAGTACGTGCATTAATACTGTTGGCATAAATTCATTATAATAATGAGAGTATCTGCTTATATTGGAATGTGGAATACTGGAATTGTAAAATCAAATACATGTGGACCTTTGAAAGAATAACTACTGTTTTACATCAAATTAAACACAAAAAATAATAAAAAAATTAATCGCTTTTATGCAAGGTAAAACAGAAAAAATAAATATTAAATTCTATAGAACAGTACAGTAGGTGGTAGCTCATGAACACTTTGGCTCCAAGTTGAACAGTGTTAGAAAACTCCTTCAGCCAAAAATTATAGGATAAGCCCTATGCATTTTGCCCACTAAGTGGGCATCTTCAGGGGAGAACCTGCCTTGGCAGTGAACAGAGTTCAACTGCGACGAAATTAGAAGAAAAGTTTATAACGAAGACCGAAAAACATTTGAGGATCGAAAAGAAATTTGTGCGTCAATATTGTTAAGTTCGGTCAGTTTAAGAAAAGTTTTGTTAAATTCAGTATCGGTGTTCATGAGATTGTTTCTGTTTTTATAGATATGTAGATTTTCTAAAGAGTTAAGTGAATGGTTGACTGAAGTTAACAAGGTTAAATCCTCTAGGTGTATACTGTGTCCAGTTTCGAGGGTATGTGTGGCTACGCTTGATTTCTCAAAACGATTGTGTTTGTAATGGGCCAAGTGTTCTTTGAATCGTGTTATTAGTTTTCGTCTGGTATGTCCTATGTACATTAAATTGCAATGTGAACATTGTATTTTATAAATTCCGGATATGTTCAGATTCTCAGTTCTGTCCTTGGTGCTATCCAGTAAGTTTTTCAAACTATGTGGGTTCGTGTATGTTATTGTGCAATTCTTATGTTTGAAAATTTTATTCAAGCCCCTATTTAATATGGGACAATACGGTAGTTTTATATATTTATTGGCATTATTGTTGTCAAGTTTGAATGTGGTGGAGTTGGACAACGTTTTTTTAAGATTGTGTGATCATTTCTTCTAATTTCGTCGCAGTTGAAATTTGTTCATTGCCAAGGCAGGTTCTCCCCTGAAGATGCCCACTTAGTGGGCAAAATGCATAGGGCTTATCCTATAATTTTTAGCTGAAGGAGTTTTCTACCACTGTTCTTTAGAACAGTATTATACAGTCTTATAAAATTGAATAACGAAAAATGAAAGAAGGGAATTCATACAATGTTTTACTGTTCGTTACATGGGAAGGGACGTTTGCGCGATGTTACGTGCGGATATCTATTTTTGTCTTCTTGACTTGCGATAGTGAAGACGTATTTGATACGAAGGCTTCCGCGGTGTTTTCGTACTCCTTCCATGTTTTCCGGGTTTCTACCGCGTGTTGATGTTTGTCGTGACGACTGTTTCGCCACCGTTCCAGGTGGCATCCTCAGGTCTGGTCGTTTGAGCCTCTTGATGAAGATGGGGAGAAGCTTGTCTGTCCCCATTTTCCACTCCCAACTCCTTCGTGTTTTTGAGTGGAGGTGCTGCGTTGACCGAATGTCTTCCACATTGGTTGAGGGAGCCGTCTCCCTAGTTGGTCCTCCTTTTCTTTGAAGGAGGAAGGTCCTCGATCAGGTCCGTGGCGGATCTGGGTCGCCGATGTTTATCCCAGCTAGATGGTCTGCTTTCCCCAATGGCTTGCAGCTCCGTCGACGCCTTATGCTGCAAGTCATTGTAGAAGCGGCGCGCTGCGTCGCGCATCCGCTCGGACAGAGGTTGTATCCCTGTGATGTCGTAGAGAGCCGATGTGGGGATTGTCCATCCCAGGTTGAGGACGGTGCGCAGGCAGGATCGCTCTGTTACTGCCTGGCGATTTCTTCCTGCTGGTGTCAGTCTACCGCTCCAGGCTGGAGACGCGTATGTCATGGCGCTGTAGACTATGACCTGGTAGAGCCGAGTCTTGCGTCGAATGGTGATGTGAGGTGAGCGAAGGAGGGGCGCAAGTGCCACCCGGGTGCTGCAGGCCATTCTAGCTGCCCTTGCCGCGTGTTTGGCAAAGTTGAGTCTGCTGTCGAGAATTACCCCAAGGTAGGTAACCTCGTTCTTCCACTCAACTTGCTCGGCGTCGATTAGGACTCCATCCGGGTCATCACTATTCTTGGTGCAGAAGATGATGGTCTGGGTTTTACCGGGATTGATGTCCATGCGCCAGGTCCTGTACCAGTCCAGAAGTCTGTATATGGCGCGCTGGAGGTAGTCGGCGGCTTTGGCCTTCTGCAAGGAGCGAGAGATGAGGGCCGCGTCGTCCGCGTAGAGGGCGAGTATCGTGTTCCAGCCGAAGTTGGATGGAATGTCTGCTGTAAATATGTTGAATAGCATTGGCCCGAGGACAGAGCCTTGCGGTACGCCGGATGCTATTTCATTTGGTGATGATGTGGCGCCTCCCCAGGAGACGCGGAAGGTTCT
This sequence comes from Tanypteryx hageni, assembly GCA_028673005.1. Classification (NCBI taxonomy): domain Eukaryota; kingdom Metazoa; phylum Arthropoda; class Insecta; order Odonata; family Petaluridae; genus Tanypteryx; species Tanypteryx hageni. The sequence goes on along the minus strand of CM054115.1, from coordinate 71,047,657 downwards.
GCGGTGGAGGTAGTTGGCAATGAATCTCCTCTGCCACTTCGGAAATCGGAAGCTGTTCATCTTCATCTGGAGTCCTCGATGCCACACTCGGTCGAAAGATTTGGTGATGTCGAAGAAGGCTCCGGCCGAGGCACATCGCCTGTTGAATCCCTCCGTTACGAAGTTGCAGACTCGAGCAAGCTGATGGGTGGTGGCGTGTTGCGATCTGAAGCCGAATTGCCACGGCGGTAGGACGGCGTTTTCCGAGGCAAAGTCCTGGAGATGCCTGAGGAAAATTTTCTCCAGCAGTTTCCCCAGACCGTTGAGGATGGAGATTGGGCGGAAGTTGGCAGCGATGTTTGGCGGCTTCCCGGGTTTCGGGATACAAATGACCTCGGCAGTTTTCCAGCTGGACGGAAAGTGTCCAAAGTGGAAGCAGGCGGAGAAGATTACGACGAGCCAACCAGCGAAGGACTCCGGAATCTGTCGGAGGACGTCGTTTCTGATGCGGTCTGTACCGGGTGCCTTGCGAAGACGAAGGGTCTTTATTCCTGTTCGAATGTCGGCTATTGTGACAGGCGGCGGTGCTGGATCGTCAGGAGCATCGACGTCCTCGTCGTCCTCTTGCTCCTCCTGTCTTCCTGCATCCGGCGTGAACACCCCTTCCAGGTATCCCGCAACATGTTCAGCTTTTTCCTCTGGCGTGATGGCGGGTCCGGAGAGCGTCTGTAGGGGCTGATCAGCAACCGTGTTGCCGCGTAGGGCCTTTGCCATTCTCCAGAGTGAACCGTCCTCTGGCGATAACGAAGCCAGCCTCTTCTCCCACTGGGATTTGCGGTGTTGTTGGATGTGGTCGCGGATGCTGCGCTGCATGTTCAGCATGATCCGACGTAGAAGATGGCAGCCCTTCTTCTGATAGCGGCTGCGGACCCGGTTTTTTGTTTTGATTTCCCGGAGGATGCTGGGCGGAAGGTCCAAGTAGTTCTCAGGGGAGACTACTTTCCGGGGAATGGAAGCTTCCGCAGCAGCCGTGAGGCGGCCAGTGATGTCAGCCACGCAGTCGTCGATGTCCTGAGGGGTTTCTAGAGAGGGGACCTCCTTGGGCAGGTCGCTCGTAAGTCTCTTCCGGAACCCGTCCCAGTCCGCCTGGGAGAACGCCTGGCACTCCCTTGCCGGCAATTGGCGCAATTTAGCGCCGAGGTGAAAGATCACCGGGTTGTGATCGCTGGAGAGGCACGGGAGGGCGGTGGCGTTGATGGAGTACGCCTGCCCTTTGCCGAGAAGAATGTCCAGGATGTCTCCGTTGCCATTGTGATGGACTATCGTGGGTTGGTAGGGGAAGGAGACTCTAATGCCGTTTCGGTCGACCCAGCGGTGAAGCGCCTCTCCCCTCGGGGAGGTGGAGTTCCAGGTGGGGTGTTTGGCGTTAAAGTCGCCAGGGTTGGCATGGAGGGTTCGAAGACAGCGTCGAAGTCTTCGGTGAGGAAGGGTTTTCCCGGAGGCAGGTAGCAGGAAACCACCCTTGTCGGGACGCCTGCAATCTCGGTGACGATGGAAGTGGCTTCCATGGAACGCAGGGTGACGTGCTCCTCTGAGGCTGGAATGCCGTCTCGGATCAGGATCGCTGTCCCTCCCCCTCTAGTGGGACGGTCGCTCCTGAAGATACGGAAGCCCGGGATGCGGAGATTTTGGAGCTCCGGTGTTTTGCGGGAAATGCCGCCGCCGGCATTACAGCTCGTGATGACGCCGTACGGCTGGGCTCTCTTACGGTGTGCTGCCATTTCTGGGTTTCAGTAGGCGAAGGTGGTGAAGTGCCTTGCTCAGCAAGGAGAGTTGGCTGGTGAGTGATGTGGCGATGGCGGAGAGTGTGTCGATGACTACTCCCATGGCGTCCTCCGTCTCAGGCGTTGGCAGGACCGGTGCGGCTGCTGGGAGGCTGTTCCTGGCTCTCCGTTGGCGTGTTAATGGGACGTTAAGTTCAGCGACAGTTTCGGCGGTTTCCTGGATGGGAGTTGAGGGAACTGTTCGGAGGTGATGTTGGGAAGGCGGACGTCTAGTCGCCGCCTCTGCGTCTGACGTTAAGGGAGAGGCCGTCGTTCCTCGTTGCCTCGGCCCCATGCGTTGGTTTTCCCCAGAGACGGGTGCGGTGCGGGTCTGGGCGCCGGAGGTGATTGACTGGCAGCCTTCTGCTTTCCCTGCGGGCGCTTCGGTCCCGCCTTGCGATAGCGAAGTTTCTTCAGCGCGTCGGCGTAGACCTCAAAGTCTTTGGAGAACGGTGGGTGATTCAGGCCGCAGTTGCAGCAGACGACGGCAGATTTGTCCCGGATCGAGCAGGTGCGCCCCTCGTGTGCTCCCGCACAGCGGAAGCACCTGGGCGCCGAGTAGCAGTGGGCTGAGGAGTGTCCAAAGCGATTGCATCTGAAGCACATCTGGGGAGTGTCCTGCCGGTACGATGAGATGCGCACGCGGCAGTTTCCCAGAGTCTTCAAACGCGCGATGTCCTTTGCAGGCCATTCTGTGGTGGGAACGACGGCAGCAACGTAGACGGCCAGCTTCTCCTTCCCTTCGTTCTCATTTGTTGCCATCATCTGTCGGACCTTTTGGACAGAGATTCCGACTTCGTTTAGGTCGTCGAAGACGTCCGTTGGTTCAATGGCCGCATCATATCCCCGGATGACAAAGCTGACCAGCTTCTCGTCCTTGTTGCCCCAGGTGGAGAGTTGAGCCCCTTGTGCAAGAAGCATGGTGCGGATGGTGGCGTAGTCCTCCGGGGTTTTAAGCTGCAGTCGGACTGAGTCACGCTCGCTGGTGAGGGTGAAGGATTTCTCCTTTGCAGCCCCTCTGATGGGCAGCCGGAGTTCCCGGAAGTTCGTCACATCGTATATGATGATGGGAGGCGGGCGCTTGGGCGCAGGTCCCGGGCGAGGTGTCGGCTCGGATGTGTCCATCTCGGTGGAGGTCCCCGCTAGGTCTGTGTCCCCGTGAGTTATTAGCCGGGCAAAGCTGTTGCGCAGCGGTATAAATAAAACGCACTGGCGTTTGGTCAGGTTTTCTTGCAGTGTCCGGAAAGCAGCCGGGCGGCGTAAGTTAGCGCGGGGATCCCTTGGATGCAAGCTGGTGGAGCAGCTGGGGCCCGCAGAGCTTGTGCCGGAGGGCAGGTCATCTGGGGCCTGAGAAGGTCCAGCAGATGATGGCCTATGGTCCTGTAGAGTTTCGTTGGAAGTGGCAAATTTTTGGCCCTGAAAAGGTCCGTTTTTGCCAACTTGAGAGGTTGCCTGAAGCAATGGCGGTTGTGATGGTGATGACTGCGGTTCGGAAGCTCCAGTTATCTCTAGAGGGCACCTCTTCACCTCGCCCCTGGAAGAATCCTGTGTTTTCCCCATTGGGAAAAGGATGTTGGTAAGTGTGGCCGGTAAGCTACCGGGCGGAGTGGCGATAAGCTCGCGTTGACTATCCACGTCTACTCCTGATAGCCGAGAGAGCAGTAAGTCACGATAAAGCAGAAAATTCTCTTACGGCGGTCTGGTCGTTTGCAGAAATCCGGCCGTTATTTATACCCACATCGGTCGGGTGTGGTGTGCTCTGATTGGCTGTTCCATTCATGGTTCCTATTGGCTTATGGAATGTACTATGATTGGTTGTTCCATTCATGGTTCCTATTGGTTTATGGAATACCCTCTTCCATGTGTTAGACAGAGTGTATCCATCCTCTCTATTGCTCGCCGAGGGCCCTGCTTACTGGTCTTCAGTTTACTGAGTCCATAAGCCGGTTTTTGCACTTTACGTGCTTTTTAATTCAAGCGTCCGCCGCACGTTACTGTGGCGCTCTTGCTGCGCGAGAGTTCGCAATGCCTGGTTGTTACGAGACAGGGGAAGGCTAACCTATTCCTTCTTCTCACCTGTCCCGTATTCGAGTGGGGGCTGGTTTTCTGCGACCAGTCTCCGGTTGTTCTTGGCCCTGAAAAGGGCCTGGATTCGAGTTTTCCGTAGGAGAATTGAAAAATTTTCCTTATGGAACGGGACCCAAGGGGGTCTTTGGATTCGGTTGCCCTCGTAGGAGGGAACCTCCAACTCGACTCGCGTGCTAGGTCGTCGTCGCTTTCGAGCGACTCCTCGTTCGGTCGAATCACCCCTATGCAGTACAAGGCGTTGTGCGCCAAGAAGGCACCGGTTGCTGCCCCGGTCACCATCGAGGCCCTCCCTTCCACTTCTGCCCAGGGTCAAAGTAATAATGCCTCCCACGAAGGCTCCTGCGGAGTAACACCCGCGGTGGTACCCCTTCCGCCCTCGTCGGTTTGGGTATTGCAGCACGCCCCCTCTCAGTGTGGCCCCGAAGATGCCCCGGTTGCCACGGGAGAGGTCCTTCCCTCTTCAGTATCGGCCCAAGGTGCAAAAAATGCCGTCGCGCAGACTGGCGTAAACGGCCCTTTGCAGGGCCATAAACCCACCGCCTCAGAGGAGGCGATGAAAGTTACGGAGGGTGTCCGCGGCAAGCGGAAGAAGGCCGCCTCGGCAAAAAAGCTTGCCCCCTCTCCAGCTGAAGCCTCACTGGCAGCGCGTTCGGCCCCGATCCTCGGTGCCGAGGCCGTTGCCAGCACGGACGAGGACGGGGATTTCACCCCCGTCACAAGTCGCAAGGCTAAAAGGAAGAAGCCTTCCTGCCCTCCTGCTAGTGAGGGAAAGAGTTCTGCCCCTGCGGGGCAACGCCCCGATAAGGGGGCAAAGTCGAGGGTCCGCGTGTCACCGATCACGATGTACGGGATCATCTCCCACAAGTGAATTGCTGCCGACCTTGCTAAGGTGTGTGGCGATGATTTTGAGATGGAGGTTCGCAGGGCCTCCACCAGGATCATCGTTCACACCCCAGACCACCACCGTGCGGCAACAAATATCCTGGACGAAGCTGGCGTCCAATACCATACCCAGCTACTGGAGTCTGTCCAGGGAATGCGCCTTCTGTTGAAGAACGTTGGGAAGGGCTATTCCCCGGAAGATGTCGCGGCTGACCTGACGGCGAAGGGATTCATAGTCCGAGGCGTCCGTCAGATGACGGCCGTAGAGGATGGTAAGAAGATTCCCATCGGCCGTTTTGTTGCTAACCTGGAGAGGACACCTAGGGCCCTTCCGGCGTCGGCCATCAAAAAGATCTGTCACTGCTCGGTTAAGATCGAGCAGTTCAAGAGCAGCAGGGGACCGTTGACCTGCTACAACTGCCAACGGTATGGCCATGTGTCGCACGCCTGCAGGTGCGACACCAGGTGCTTCCGGTGCACGGGACCGCACAGGGGATCTGACTGCCCCAAGCCTCTCGATGAACCGGCGAAATGCGCTAACTGCGAGGGCGACCACCCGTCCTCCTTCAAGGAATGCCCAGTATACCTTGAAGCGCTGCAGAGGTACGAGGAGGGGCAGAGGAAATCTGTGCATAAGGCGTCTGGGAAGGCACCTTTGCACTCTACGCCTGCCCTTCTCAAGATGAAGGTCGCTCCATCGGCTAAAGTGGACCCCTCACGGCCCTATGCCGCAGTAGCTGGGGGGCACTAGCAAGCCGACCCCGTCGGCGACTGTAGTTACGCCGGTTAAGCAACCTTCTGCTGAACCAGGCAGGCAGGCGGACCCCTTAAGGAGCCGTCTTCTGCCCCCGAAGCACCTCTTCGGCCGACTCCTGGTCTCGTCGTCAGTGAGGAGGAGCCGGTTCCTCAGAGGCCCTCCGCCAACTCTCTGCGTAAGCAGAGGCGAAGGGCTATAAAAGTACTTGAGAGGGAACGGCAGAAGACGGCCGCCCCGGCCGGTGTAGAAGTAGAGAGTGTGGCCCCCAGCAAGGGCCCCGCCACTGCGCCTCTTCCCGAGGTCGCCCTCAAGGTTTTTGAGGTCATTCGGTCGGCAGAGACCGTAGTGGCCCCGATTCAGGGCCCCAAATGTAGCACGCTGCTGAGCAGCGCGTCAGAAAGCGCTCGGTCCAATGAGGACCCCGACTTTTGGCGCCCGGTGGCCATGATTTGTAAGGCGTTGAGGCAGTACATCTCCTCAACGTCCGGCCAACTCCTCCAAGAGAGAGAGGAGGAGTTGGTCAAGGAGCGCGTCACATCCCCCAATAATGGGGACTAGGAGATGTAGCGTCTTGGTCCAATGGAACGCCTGCGGTGTTAAGGAGAAGACGGAAGAGCTCCTGGCGTTCCTGCAAGAAAAGAACGCCATCTTGGCCACCGTGAATGAGACCCATCTCCGCCCGTCGGACGTCTGGAAGATCCCTGGCTGGGTGATATATCGCTCGGACAGGGTCGGCCAGCGTGCGACGGGTCCGGGGCATAGTGGGTCTGTCCTACTCATCCATCGGTCTGTTGAACATCGTCCCTGCTTGGATCGAAACTACAGATCGATGGAGGCTGTATCCGCCGACGTTCGGACCTGTACCGGGTGGGTCAGGGTCTCCTCGGTGTACTACCCACCGAGGAGAGCGTGGGACCCGGACGAGATGATGGACGTCGTCGGGGATGGCTGCCCCTCAATCGTCATTGGGGACTTGAATGCCAAACATCTCAGTTGGCATTCTAGGATCCCCAATTCGAGGGGTGCGCGGCTAAGAAATTTGGCCGATGAAGAGGGGCTCACGGTCCTCGCCCCGACCGAGCCGACCTTTCTGCCGTCCAGGGATGTCCTCGATCTTGCCGTTGTCTGCAACATCAGGGCATCCCTGAGTATGCAAGCTGTCTACGACATGTCCTCAGACCATAATCCGACCCTGCTGCTTCTGGGGAACTCGCCTGTGCGAGTACCACCATTGCAGCGCCTGGACCTTGCTCGAGCAGACTGGCAGCACTTCCGTGAATTCATCGCGGAAAGGCTGCCGGTTGTGTCTACACCGCCCAGGGCGCGTGAGGAGGCAGACCGAATGGTTGGCCTCCTCACATCCACCGTCCAGCAGGCCATGGAAGCTGCGATCCCGAAGGTGGTCGTAGCCAAGGGTATACGCATCGCCCTGCCCCGTGGCGTCAGGGACACCATCACCTGGCGCAACAGCGTGCGGCGGCGGTGGCAGCGCCTCCGCACTCTGGACCTCAGGATCCAGTTGGACTCCCTCAACAGGACCGTCCGAGACATGTTGAGAGACGTGCGCTCGGACGCGTGGGAGTTACATCTCTCCACGCTTTCCCTGGAGGATCAGTCCATCTGGAAGACCTGCAGGAGGCTATGCGTAACCCAGCGGCGCGACCCCCTGATAGTTCAGAGGGACTACGTCGCGAGGTCTCCAGAAGAGAAAGCCGGGCTCATGGCGGAATACCTGGAGGGGGTATTCTGTCCTAACCCGGCTACAGCTGAGTCGGATTTGGTGGAGGACGAGATTGCGGATGTGCTGGGGACGCTCGACCGCGGTCCCCTGCTGGAGTTCCCTCAGTTCTCGGGGGACGATATCATTGCAGTGATTCGTCGCCTCGAGACGAGCAGGGCTCCGGGGGACGACGGCGTCCCCAATATCGTCCTGCGACAGCTTCCTGTTGCCGCAGTAGAATTCCTGGCCGCCATTTACAACGGGTGTGTCGGGATTCCATACTTTCCGTCTGCCTGGAAGAGGGCAAAGGTCATCTGTCTCCCGAAGAAGCCGGGGATGGAGGTTGGCCCCGGAGACATCCGGCCAATCTCTCTCCTGGCCGGATTCGGGAAGACCTTTGAACGTCTTATCCAGAAGCCGCTGCAGCACTTTCTCTAGGAGAATAAAATTCTCCCGGACGAGCAGTTTGGCTTCAGGAGTGGGCACTCCACTACCCAACAACTGGGTAGAGTAAGGCACTTCGTCACCGACGCCTTCAACAGGAACCACGCGGTCGCGGGGGCTTTCTTCGACATCTCGAAGGCCTTCGACCGCGTGTGACATCCAGCACTCCTGTTGAAGATGGTTTGACTTCAGTTCCCAGCTAGGATGGTGCGACTTATTGAGTCGTACTTGCAGGGCAGGACGTTCCGGGTGTTTTGGCTCCGGGTCGGATCGGAACTGCGACGCATCTGCGCCGGCGTTTCGCAGGGATCCGTCCTGGGGCCGATACTCTTCAACATCTTCACCCAGGATCCCCCCAGGGATTTTGGGTGGAACACCAGTCTTGCCCTGTACGCTGACGACGCGGCGCTCCTGTCGCGTTCCAGCAAGAAGTACGCGGCTGTAGAGAGGTTACAATACGCCGTCGACGATCTGTCCTCCTGGTATCGTCGATTGCGTATTGCGGTTAATTCCGCCAAAACCAGGGCCGTCGTCTTCCATCCTGGAATGGGAGCGCCGCCTGGAGTCGACCTGTCGGTGATGGGGACGGTCGTCCCCTGGAGTCCAGAGGCCACATACCTGGGAGTTGTGCTGGACCGGAAGCTTCTATGGAAGCCTCAGGTTGAGAGTGTCCGCCGCAAGACACTCGGGGCGTTATCCAGAATCCGTCCGATTCTGCGCCCGGATGTCTTGACGGCCGACACTAAGAGACGCCTCTACCTGAGCTGCGTGAGGCCCATCATCACCTATGCAGCTCCGGTCTGGTCTGGAGTGTCCAAGACCACCCTCTACAGGCTGCAGGTAGTGCAGAATAATGCACTCCGGTTGATACTTGGTCGTGGTAGATACGACCATGTCGACCGGATGCATTTAGACGGAAACGTGGAAACCCTGAACATCCTCTTGCCGAGTATGTCTAAGGAATTCTACTGCAAGGCAGCATTATCAACGCACGAAGAGGTGCGAATGCTAGGCTACATCAGGGCTAGGTGGTGGGATCGTTACAAGCGGCCCATTGCCAGCCTTGATGTCCAGGATGCCCTCCCTTCAAACAAGCGTCCTTGCTTGTAGGGAGGGATATATGCCCATTTATGGGCTATCGAAGTGCGCTAAGCTAGTTTTTAAGAGTAGTCTCGCATTAGCAGCTTAGCTGGAAATGCGACGTGGCCAGCCTCACGCTGGAAGATCATGACATCTGCATCCTCTCTATTGAAATTACTCGGTTGTTTTAGAATCTCGATCGATTCCCGTATTATCCTGGGGAAATATCGGCCCTCTCTATGGATAACCTTGGTGTTATCGAAGTCAACGGTGTGTCCTGGCTCGGACCACACATGTTCTGATACGGCCGAGAGGCGGAATTGTTTTTTCTCCACTGCCCTCCGATGCTCTTTTAATCTGCACTTGACAGATCTCCCCGTTTGGCCGATGTACGATTTGCCGCAGATGCATTTGATCTGGTAGACCCCCTCGTACAAGTGTGGTGGTAATCGGTGCTTAGCCTTTGGGAGGAGATCTGAAGTCTTTCTGACTGATGTGAACCTGGTTTTCACATCATACTTCTGTAGTATCCTGGCAATCTTCTCGGTGGTGCCGCTGACGTACGGCAACATCGCATATACTGCAGGTTTCCTCTCCCGCTGACAGTCAGTCAGTCAGGCTGGAGAGAGCTTCATTTAGCAATATTTTATTCTTATTATTGTTGTTAAATAAATAATTATTGATTAATACTTTACTATTTTTATACCATGCGTCTTTGTCTGTCTTCTTGTAGAAAATGATAATTATTTTGTTCGGTTAAGAGGAATTTCTACATTTAACAAAGTATACATCCTCTTAATCTATGGTAATTGAATTAACTGTAGCACTAATAAAAATAATGTAGCACTGAAAATTTTATTTACCTTGGCTTAAAGCTAGTGCAGGAATATAAATCACTAGAGGAATATACAGCAGCTGTAATGAAAAATAATCGATTTGTAATAGTAAATATATAACTATATTTTAGAAAATATATAACTATATTTTAGAAAATATATATTATTTTTATCATTATATATACCGCAATATATATTGGACGAATTAATTCATAATCTCAAACATTGTCATTTTTTGTTATAATACATACTAACACTTATTTCTGTACATGACTATTTCATAAAACAATAAAATCGAAATATATTATACAATACAATATATACAAGGTGTAGTTATCGTCGAAACGTTAAACATAATTCACGAAAGTAAATATTCACTCATTAAAAAATTTTTTAGAGACCTTCATTATTCAACGACCGATTTCTTTCGGAACGGTCCCGATAAAAGTTATGCATTTTCCTCTATTTAACGGCCATCCCTTTGAATGAACGTTTTTCTTATAAATCGTTCATAGTCGCTGATTAAAAGTTTCCCATTATATGTATAACTTTTAGTAAAAACCTTCCACTTACGTATTCGATGAGGAACAGGATTGATCCAAGGAGTCGAACCTTCCTGTCGAAACGAATCTCCAGGTACTGAAAATATCGACGCGAATTAAGAAGAAAGTACGGAACGCATTGGCCAAAACCGTGGCGAGAAACCATCACTTACCTCGTACGACGTATTCAGCTGTAGCTTGTAAAATACCGGCATGAATAAGATCGCGCATGCGACGCATGCGATAAATAATCCCAGTAAAACGGTGGAAAATTGGGTGCCATAGACATACATTTCAGCCGGAGCTCCCAGAAGGGTGATTCCTGAAACACAGCTGGAAGGAGATTAGTGTAAATTCAACGTAGAATTGCGTATTCTTCAATACCTGAAAGCTTACAACGCTTCAAATTTAGATCAAAGAAAAATTTTACAATCAGTACTTTTTATTAATAAGGTTACTGAAAAAATATTTTACTTGCACATGTAGATGTACAGCAAAATCCCGTTTTTGCGTAATGGGTCGGGGGAATGGTTTTCCGCATAAACGAAAATCAGCATTTTACCCTGAGGATTTTATTTTAAATTTACCTTAAAATCTCATAGGCATGCTTCTATATAAGGAAATTAAATTACAGGTCTACTTGGAGATCATTAGAAAATTTCGCTTTATAATCAAAACAGAGAATCTACTTTACGCTCCAAATAATTACGGCTCGATTTCAGTCACTTTCATTTTGTAAAAAATTGTTTTTCCGAACGGTATTTCGTAAAAACGGGATTTTCATTTTATATGGATTCAATTAGATTAAAGCTATAAACTGACCTGGCTATGAGTGACATCGATACTGGCAGTATTCCCATGGTCTTTCCGCCCATGAGATACTCGAACCTGTTGTTTTGTTTTTGCTTGGCGCAAAAAGCAAAGTAAACTCCGATAAGGCCCGAGAACGCGAGCATGGCTGAGAATAGACAATAGTCGAAGGCCGAGAAGGAAAGAAGATGCTGAGAAGGCGAAGTGCTCGGGTAATTGTAGTCAGACGACGTGGACTGGCCATCGAACGCCACTAACGAGTCTTCATCCGGTGTACTGAGTCTTGCGGTGGTAGCCATTTCAGATGGTTTGGGCGAAATCACTTGTTACGCGATATCTGAATTAAAAAGAATGACGTTAATTCACTTTTATGCATCCTCAAACGTAAGTCATTAAAATCTGATGTGCCCACCACATGCCTTTCTCCATGTCTGTAATTTTTTATAAATTCCAATTAGGTTAAATTATATTATATATTTTAAGGAACTGCGAGAGAAATTCAGACAACAAAGAACTGAAATAAACTCAAAAATTAGCTTTCTGATATTGGATATAACCACGAAGCTCCTACAATTAAGAAAATAAAAAGGAGTCTTATGATGACGTAACTGTCATTTGTTTACAGTTGTAGACGATAGATGCCCCGTTGGTGGTAGCTAAAATAAATAATCTCTAAAATATGTATATGCATTATGTAGGAAAATGTTTTAAACAAATGTTGTAGAAAATTTAATTTTCAACATGTACTCAAATACTTTTTTACATTAATCAAATATTAAAAATAAATGGAAGATATCCTTAACAATGCGTTCTACGAAAAAATATTTCAAACAAACATTATAGAAAATAAGAATGTCTATGAAGTTTATAATGAACAATATTTTTATTTATGAAGTTTTAAAGGCGTTATTTTCCAAAAACCAAAACATGACTAGAATAAACATACACTCCCGATTAAGCGATTGTTGCCAAAACCTAATCAGTTCTTCATAATATAGTACTCTTTCTAAATATAAAATTTGGTTTATATATGAGTGTAAGTTATTGGGTTAGAGCACCCACAAATCTTATCACAAACAGACTGACAGACACACAGACATCTTTGAGAAAATAGTCAAACAGCGTTCAGGGGACCTTAAAACATGTATTTCTGTTGAATTCTCAAATTTGATTTTTTCATGAAATCAATACCTTCTCTATACTTCGTATATGGAGAAAGTAAAAATAATTGCTGTTTGAGTCATCTTAAAACAGGCATCACCAGAAAGCCGGCTGCTTTTACATTTGAAAGCATTGTTTTATTAATACTGTAAAAGTAGATACCAAAAAAAAAACGAAAAAAGCCTACAGCTAACAATCGCGCTTTTCGTAAATATGTGAAATATAAAACAATAGTAGTTCAATGCGCATGAATGAGCCTAGGTTTTTTGCATATATTAAATAACTTCACACATGAACGAAATTTTTTGCACCCATAGGCCATTTGTCTTTCGCGCCAAATGTAAAATCCGGCCTTGTACCCAAATGCCATTTTTGAGGAATTACACTTCGCTCAAAAAAATTGGAAAAGATAAAATCCGGCGACGTTTAGTTCCTGAGCGTCTTCGAACAGTGAAAGTGTAGCTGTATCACGGAAAGTGGTGTTGTCGATGTTGGATCGTATGATGATAATTGTGATATTTTTCTTATTTGTTATACGATTGAAATTGTTAAATTTTGGAGAGGATGTTTTTCGGTCTTACCTAGAGAGCTAAACATCCTCGCTGTCGCACGGTCTGAAGTGAATGTATTTTGGGAAGTTGAATTTTAGGTAAGAGATGCAGCGAAACGCACACGAGGAAAGTTAACTTAAGAGTGATAAGAGGTGAAGATAATTTGCGGCAGAAGGCTCGGTGCGTCAAAGATTTAAATTTGCGATAGTCATTCGATGAGTGCGCACTATCAGCGCATTATATTTTCCATATTTGGGTTGGTGAATTTTACTGATTGGTGAAGCGAAGTCTACAAAAGGGAAAATATTAAAATTATTCACAATATTCCTCATGATCGCCATTTTACAAACAATAAATTGAAAACGAAATTGTTTAAGATCTTTCGACATTGAGAAGATACTTCGATTTAACTGCGTACGAAGGTTAATTATATTAGCCTATGCTCATTTCTTTCATGATAAATTGAGTCAAATATTGTTCTTCTAGAAACATGAGAAATATAATCAGTTTTTTACTATCATAATAAATTAATCTAAATTGTATAATTATTTGAAGTATACACTACGTAATTTATAGATCTACAAAATTTCGCGAAAAATTCTACAATAATTTAAGGCAATTTATGCACTCGTATATATTTCACGTATGTGGGTTGATAGCAATTGATTCTCGAAGATTATCAATGACGTGAATTTTCTCTAATTTTAATTTCCAAAAGAATAAAACCTACACTTTAAAAACTCGATTTATACACGTTATCTTACGGGAAATGGAAATCGTCGGAGACCAACCCGAGTCTTTTTTCGTATTTTTTTCGTTATTTAATTTTTATATCTGAACCAAACATTCCTGCGAAATTTCAACCTTCCACCTAATCGAGACGTTTGTTAATAACGCGTTAAAAAGTGCTATTGATGACATCAGCGTCTCACACAGGCAACTGTAAAATTATATGTAAGATACTATACAGAGTGTACCGAAATTTGCGCCTAATGGCTACATCACGCGATTCTTGGATACAAATTGAGACGAAAATACTCTTGGGTAAAATTTCCGCAGATGCATATTTTTCCAGAAAAATTCATTTCAATTTGCACAATGAGGCAACACTCTACGGGGATTAGAGGCGTTCCTTTTTCATGAACGTCAGTTAAAATTGCGCGGAAATGGAGCACGTATAGTTGGAACGAGTACGCTGACATGTACTTAATTTATGGGGAGTGTCACAGCGTGGCATACGCTTCAGCGCAAATGTATGTTGCACGTTGCCCACACAGGCGACATCCGGACTACAAGGTGTTTTTACGGCTGGACCGTCGTCTGCGCGAGACTGGACAGTAGTTAGCACCACCTCCACGCGTTAATGCCGGGCGTATTCGACGTGTAGTTATTCCGGAGGTTGCGTAATGCATATAACAATTATAAAAAGAAGGTTTTACAGGATAACTTGAAAGAGAACCCGAAAGCATTTTGGTCTTACATCAGGGAAGTTCAACTATTCCGTCACTGCGATCGGAAAAGGGAAACGTAGTTCACGATAATACGGATAAAGCTAACCTATTAAATCATCACTTTCAGAAAGCTTTTACTCGTGATGACTATGAATGTGAAACCCCTATTCCTATGCATTAGGGCGATTCGATGGAGATTTGGTATTTTCGGAAAATGGCATCGCGCTCCAACTTCATTCAATTAAGTCAAATAAATCTCCTGGACCGGAGGAAATTCTTGCGCGTGTAATGAAAAAATTAGCTGCTGAAATCGCGCCGTATTTGAAACTTATATTCGAGAATTTCATTAGGGAAGGAGTAGTTCCTAAAGATTGGAAGATGGCACACGTTACGCCCATCCATAAGGGTGGCGACAAAGAGAACCCCCTAAAATTATAGGCCGATATCCTTAACTTAATTATCGTGCAAGATACTTGAGCACATAGTCTTTAGCTCTGTAATGCGCTATTTAAATAGTCATTCATTGCTTAGCGGATGCCAACACGGATTCCGGAGAGGTAGATCATGCGAAACGCAGATCGGCCTGTTCGTGGACGATTTGCTACGATGCGGAGAGAAAAATACTCAGGTTGATTACATATTCATTGATTTCGGGAAGGCGTTCAATAAAGTATCTCATAGGAAATTAATTGCGAAGTTAGGACAATGTGGTATCAATCCGAAAGTTGTCGGTTGGGTGAGAGACTTCCTCTCGAATAGGGAACAGATAGTTGTCATCGATGGGAAATACTCGTCCCCCGTTAATGTTGCTTCGGGTGTTCCTCAGAGAAGTGTATTGGGCCCTCTGCTCTTCTTTATCTATGTAAATAATATCTGCTAGGTCGTTCGTAGTAAAATTTGGGTTTTCGCCGAAGACACCGTTCTATATAAAGAAAAAAAACCAGGAGGTTCACCAGTCACTGCTTGAAGACTTAAGAGCCATTTCAGCGTGGTGCAAAGAATGGCAAATTGAAATTAATTATACTAAATGTGCCGCAGTCACGTTCTGGAAAAGTAAGAACAAAGATTTAGGTTTCGAATATAGAATAGATGAAATGAGCATTCGACAAGCTGAGTATGTAAAATATTTAGTAGTAACCATTTGTCGAGATCTTTCGTGGGACATGCACATTCGTCGAGTTATAGGCGCGGCCAACATGAAACTGGCATTCATAGGTAGAATAGTACGAAACACTAATGAGAAAGTTCGTGAAACATGCTACTTATCACTGGCAAGGCCGCAAGTGGAATTGGCAGCGAGCATATGGGATCCGTACGAGAAGGGACACATAATTCAACTAGAAATAGTAATGCGCAGAGCAGCCAGATTTGTAAAACAAAAGTACGAACATAAGGAAAGCGTCACCTCTTTATTGAGCGATTTGAACTGGGTATCACTGGAGGACCGAAGATTGAACTCAAGGTTGAAAATTCTGGAGAAATATAGGTCGGAATGTCTAAAAGAGGAGGTAGTGGGAATAATTGTGGCACCAACTTATATAGGTAGAAATGATCGAGACGATTAAATACGTGAGATCGATTGTAGGACGGAGCGTTATCTAGGCTCTTTTTTTTCGAATTGCGTTATACAATCTTTAAGTAGGATTTGGTGCATTGCACCCACTGCCACCCACCAACTTGGTGAATTGCAGGGTAACATGTAGAAAATAATTAGAGCTCGATTTCTAGAGATGAGATAGAGTTTTTACGGAAACAAAATGCACTTCCGAACGGTTTTTCTAGCACTTCCCTATCAGTCACTTTCTTTTCATAAAAAATATCATTTCCGTTAAAACGGTATTCCGTAAAAAATGGATTTTTACAGTATTTGGATTCAATAAAATAAAAGCTATAAACTGACCTAGCAATGAGTGACATCGATATTGGCAATATTCCCCTGTTCTTTCCGCACATGAGGTACTTTTGTTTTTCCTTATCGCAAAAGGCAAAGTAAACTCCGATAAGGCCCGATAACGCGAGCATGGCTAAGAATAGACAACAGTCGAAGGCCGAGAAGGAAAGAAGATGCTGAAAAGGCGAAGGGCTCGGGAAATTATAGCCAGAAGACGTGGACTGGTCATCGAACGCCAGTAACGAGTCTTCATCCGGTGCTCTGATATCAAATGGTTCGGGCGAAATCAATCGTGACGCGATACCTGAATGAAAATGTCTGTAATTTTTCTAAAAATTCCAAATAGGTTAAATGATATTAAATATTTTAAGGAACTGCGAGAGAAATTCAGACAACAAAGAACTGAAATAAACTCAAACCGTAGCTTTCTGATATTGGATATAGCCAGGAAGGCCCAACAATTAAGAAAATAAAAAGGAGCCTTATGAAGACGTAACTGTCAATTGTTTACAGGTCGCCGGTAGTTGTTGTGGTGATGACTGCTGAAAAATATAATCTTTACAATACCTCTTAATGCATTATGTAGAAACATGTTTCAAACAAAGATTGTAGAAAATTAAAATTTCAAACACATTTATTCAAATGCGTTTTACAATAAACAAATATTAAAGAAAACAAAAAATAAAAACAAAATCTACTAAACAATGCAAAAAATATTTCAAACGAAAGTTTTAAACAATAATATTATCTATGAGGTTTATAATGAACCATATTTACATTTATGAAGACTTAAAAGCGATATTTGCCAAAAACCAAAACATGACTAGAATAAATATCCACTCCCAATTGAGCCATTGTTGCCAAAACCTAATCAGCTCTTCTTTCTAAATATAAAATTTGGTTTTGATATGTGCGTAAGTTATTGAGTTAGAACGCCCACAATATCCTATCATATGCAGACCGACAGACACACAGACATCATTGAGAAAATAGTCAAACCCTGTTCAGCGGGTCTTGAATTTTAGGCAATAGATGCAGCAAAATGCATGCGGAGAAAGCTAAGTTCAGACTGAGAAGAGCTCGAGATAAATTGTGGCAGAAAACTCGGCGCGTCAAAGGTTTAAATTTGCGATAGTCGTTCGATGAGTGCGCACTAGCAGCGGGTTATAGCTTCCGTATTGAGGTTGGTAAATTTAAATTTACTACATGGTGAAGCGAAGTTTATAAAAGGGAAAATCTTGAAATTATTTACAGTATTCCTCATGATCGCCATTTTACCAACAATAAATAGAAAGCGAAATTTTGTAAGATGTCTTTCGACTTTAAGAAGAGTCGTCGATTTAACTGCGTACGAAGGTAAATTTTAATAGCCTACGCCCATTTCTTTCATGATAAATTCAGTCAAATAATTTTCTTCTAGAAACATGATAAATATAATCAGTTTTTTGCTATCATAATAAATTAATCTAAATTGTATAATTATTTGAAGTATACACTACGTAATTTATAGATCTACAAAATATCGCGTCACAATTGATTGAAAAATCGACACAAAGTTTACCTCTGCACCGACACATTTTGATCCATGGTAAAATAATATTAATAAATTCACAATTTTAAACAGCGCTTTTAGCATCTAAAGCACTGCTGTTATATTTCTATGAATATAAAAAGTGAATCGGAGAACAAAAACTCTTTTTTTATAATTCCTGTCCGCACACATCTTTATGCTACGGCAGCTCATGGACTCACAAAATCTGTTCCTACTTCACAGAGTAAACTCCGTTCTTCCGAAGGCCGTGCATTGCTTCAAAGCATTTCCTTAGGAAGACCATCGATGCTACCTAACGGCATTTTCAAAAAGGAGCGATATAATTTCTCAACTCTGATAAACAGCGGCGGATATTATTTTTTAAATTCATGTGATGCTTTGATTGCGGCTATGG
Organism: Tanypteryx hageni; assembly: GCA_028673005.1. Classification (NCBI taxonomy): domain Eukaryota; kingdom Metazoa; phylum Arthropoda; class Insecta; order Odonata; family Petaluridae; genus Tanypteryx; species Tanypteryx hageni. The sequence continues at coordinate 71,029,696 of CM054115.1, read as the reverse complement.
TGAAGAGAAGTAAAGACGCACGCGAGGTAACGAACGATGCTAGAGTTTTTTTATTTGGAACCGCGAAAGAAATACAACCTTAACATAGAGAACAATACGCTCTCCTCATTGTGTTTCCGGAGTAATTTTGAAATTCTTTTTTTAATTATCAATTCCGAAGGATTTCAGTTACAACTATAATATATATTTTCTAAATCAGGTTGCATCTCATTCAAACATTTTGGCACCTCTCTCATTTAGTTTGCTTGTTGGCGGCTTAAACGATTTTTATGCAAGTTTGAATCACTTATAAGTTCCGCGTAGGATAAACGTTATATCGAATCTATTTTATTAACGCCGCACTAAATTTTAAGTATTTCCCTGTCCCGCGGTAATGCAATGCGGAATTTACGAGTAGTATACACATTTTAACCAAACAATTATTATTCTCAAGTGATTTCTATTGGCGAAATGTTTTTACCGAAATGCTTATATAGTCCTCTATATGGATTATAAAAGCAAAATCTCGAAACTTATTCATACGATTCTTGCTTGTAAATAATTTTATTCGTTTGGGGATTTGTACTGAAGGTAACAGCCCAGGTTGCGGAATACAGCGTGCGACATTTCAAAGCTACACAGAGAAAGCGACTGGAAGAGTAATGCAAATCTCATCCTCTGAGCTTCCGTTGAGGCGAAATGATGAAGTTCACCATACCTATTACAGAAAAAGAAGTCCCTTCCAAAAAAAATTCAAAAATGTAGATAAGAAACCAATTTTTCGATGTCTGAAAAAGTAATAATTACGTTAATTATGAAAAAATTCACAAATTTCAAACTAAGAATAAAATTAGCTTATTCTGAATGAATTTTTCCTTCATTAAAATTACCTAAGGAGCACAGAATTTGAGGAAAGCCTTCTCTCCTGAAAATTTACAAGCAAATTTATATAGTAATAATTAAAGCTGTAAACAGAAACAGGTAGAACTGATCTCGAATATTTAAAAGAAACTATAAACATATTAACACGGATATACAAATCATATTACAGTCTGGAACTACTACACAATATCTCAAACTCAGTCATATTAACTTTTTCGATACATATAGGCCGCCTATACACGCAAGCGGATGCACATTTGTATGTGGTAAGCGCTAGATTTCATTGCAGCTTATCGTATATTTTTTATTAATTTATTTATTTTATAAGTTCAAAAAGAGCACTCAGGCCTATTACAACCAATAAATAATAAATGCTTATAAAAATATATAAAAGCAGTCAAATAAAACAAGAAGGAACTCAATGAATACATCAGTATGAGGATCTTGCTTCAGAGTTTGGTTATATAAGTTTGGGAGGCGGAAAATTAAGGAGCGTTTTGTGGTTGAGAGCCGAGGAGTGCTGCAGTGGAATAAATCGTTTAATCTGGTACTTCTAGAGGTAATACGGAGGGGGTAACTGGAGAGAAGTTCGGGAGTTCTATATTTTCCATTTACAATGTTACGAAAAAACTTTAGGTCGATTGCCAGTCTACGATCGGTCAGAGGTAATAAATCAAGAGTGTGGAGAATGTGCGAAGAGGACGCATTACGAAGAGAATGAAATAGTTGAAAAAAGGAGATATCGCCGAACGATCCCCAACTTAAGGTCGAATCCACTTAAGAGTAATTGCCAACAAAGAAGTAGTATTACCAAGCGCTAGTAAAAATTGTCTGTTTGGCTAACAAATGCAACAAAATCACCGGTTGGATAGGAATGGGGTCGCTCGTCTCATCCTTACCTCTTGAATTTCTTTTGCGACACGAGATCTACTCTGGTTCGTCGTCAAGAGAAGAGAGAAATATTTGCGTGCTCCTCCGTAGAAGAGGAAACCGAGACTGATTGCGAGCTCCCTTGAGGGTTAAGCTTGATAACTCGCATGATTATGCGACGCGTGAGTCCAAATAGGTCACTCAGTACGTATGCAGTAAATAGTGAATTTGATACGGCAATCCAAGGGCATGGTGAATGGCATTTATAAATCTCAAAATAATATTGTGAACACGATGAAGCATGTTTAAACAAACAGGAAATATGGAAATAAAGGAACGGGAAAGGTGATCGCTCAAAATGCTATCCTTTCATAGGTAATATAAATCGTACTGAACTTCAGTGTTGCATAATATTAATTTTTAAGTCGTAATGAATAAACGATTATGTTGATATTTCGCTCAAACTACGGGAAGAACGAGCAACAGTTCGTCAATTTTCGGTACAGTTCAATAAATTATATTGGCCGCCCCTAGAGAGTTGGCCTCCGTTGTTCGATTAGAAAGTGGCCGCTCCCCTCTCTCCATTCAAGTAAGATCCTATATTCATAATATATTTACTTACCTCTATATACAAAATAAAAAATCCTTCAACATCATAACAAGATTTTTGAGTACTAGGCTCTCGCCCCTACCCGCTACGCGCGTCAACCCCGTTCCTCGATCCGCGAGGCAAATTCGTCTGCTGCCCGTTTGCAACACTGAAAATTATATTTAGCCCTATTTTCGGGCTTCTCTCCCTTTCTCCCATTCACCTCCCTCTCTCTACTTCCCTATATGTCCCTCCCTCTCTCCCATCAAACCTCCCGCTTTCTCAAGTGAGGAGGAGAGGAGAGAGTTAGGAGAGGAGTGAGTGAGGAGAAGGGAGTGAGGAGAGGAGAGGAGAGAATGAGGTGAGGAGAGTGAGGAAGTGAATGAGTGAGGAGGAGAGAGTGAGGAGAGGAGAGAATGAGGTGAGGAGAGTGAAGAAGTGAGTGAGTGAGAAGAGGAGAGGACAGAGTGAGGGGAAGAGAAAGTGAGGAAGAGAGGAGAGTGAGGAGGTGAGGAGAGGAGAGAGTGAGGAAGTGGAGAGATTGAGGAGAGGAGAGTGAGCAGAGGAGAGAGTGATGAGAGAAGAGAGAGGAGATTAGTTGATTAGGGGTTAAAGTCTACGAAGTTTTACCGTTTTATTGCGGACTTTTTGTTGTAAGACTGTATGTATGCATGTATGCATACATGCACACATACAGTCATACAACAAAAAGTCCGCAATAAAACGGTAAAACTTCGTAGAAATCTTTACGCCCTAATCAACTCAAAAACACGAAACTGGAAAAAGAACACCAAACCACCCAACAGTAATATAATCAACCTTTCGGGAAAAAATTTCACAAAAGAGGAACTCACAATTTTGGAAAAAGGTCTTAAGTACACCCTCCCTTACAAGAAACCTCCAACGGAAGACCTCGTTGCAGACATTGAATCCACAGTTAAATCATTACCCGAAAACACAAAGAATATCATTAGAAACTCATCCTTACTCCTCAAAAAACAGAATCTCTCCAAAACCCAGAATACAAAACACGTTTGCCACCAAGAATACAATACCATTAAACAACTAAATAACAAGGACTGCTTTTATTTGAAGGCAGACAAAGGAAACTCGGTGGTCATAATTGAAAAACATAAATACTATGAAAAGGTCAATACTATGTTAAAAGAAGGACCCTACACAAAAATTCCCAAGAACTCCCTAAACAAGATGATCACAGACACAAAAAACACCTTAAAAACCTGTACCACAATAATCACGAAAAAATCCAAACCCAACTTCATATCTCAAACCCTATAATCTCTAGAATATGCTGCCTCCCAAAAATACATAAAAATGACATCCCCCTCAGACCTATTGTCTCTGCCATCAACTCTCCTGCATGCAAAATTTCCCAATGACTAAATGAACAGTTCAAACAATGGCCTCTTACTCAAGAGTCGCTTATTAAAAATAACACCCATTTCATCAATGAACTTAAAAACTTAACCCTCAAAAACACTGAAATACTATTTTCGTTCGAGGTTGTGTCGCTTTTTCCCAGCGTACCAATAGAATTAACACTAAATTTCCTCGAATCTTGGCTCAAAGAACGAAATTTACCACAAAAATCAGTAGACGAACACGTTCTATTAACACGCCTTTGCATGACACAAAATTTCTTCCAAATAAACAATAACATATATCAGCAAAACCAGGGCACAACAATGGGAAATTCTCTGTCACCATTCCTTTCAAATTTATTCATGATTAATTTCGAAAAACACTGCAAAACCACATTCACATACTTCCCTAAAACTTGGTTTAGATACGTTGACGACATATTCGCGGTTTTTGACACATCAAAATACAACATCACTAACTTCCTTCAAGAACTAAACGACCAATATGACTCCATTAAATTCACACTCGTAAAAGAAAACAAACTACCCTTCTTAGACTTATTACTAGCAAGACACAACAACAAGTTAAAATTCAATATTTACCGAAAAACAACACACACTGATAGATATATCCCATCTAATTCCAATCATCACATCTCACATAAATTAGCCCCTTTTCATTCCATCACCAATAGACTTCTTCGCGTGCCTCTCTCTACATCTGATTACCGTAAAGAACTCACACATATTAAGAACTGTGCAAAAACCAACGGATACGACTCTGAAATAATCGAAAACATCCTGCGTAAACATAAACATAGGCTCCATGTTAAAACGCACACAACACTAACGGGGATTCTCGGCGGAGCTGTCGGAGAGGACAGACGTGTTCACGAGGAGCTCCTTACCCCGAGAGCGAACCTTAACCCGGCCGAAGGCTGCTCCTTTAACCGGGTGAGCCGAGCTAGCCGTATCGGTGTAGTGTTTTGTTTATTAGCTTGAGGAAGGTATTCTACCGCTCTCTTGGAATACGATTTTCGGAATACTTTTAGTGACCGCGTTTGGTTATATACGACCCGGCCTGCTTGGACTCTAACCCATCGACATGTCCTCGGACAAGTCGACTCCCTCTGCGTCTCTTTCGCCGGAACACTCCGTTTCGGTTAACAGCGAGACTGATTCTGCCTATTCCCCTGCTTCCCTTGACCCCAACCCGGTGACTGCTGGTGACATCCGACCCGAAAACCTGGAGAGAAGGACCATTCAGGAACCATCAACCACTGCCGCAGTGGCGGGTGAAGTCTCGGCCGGTCGGACGCCGTGGGACGTCCCCTCAACCTCAAGACAGCTGAGTTCAGTGAGTCACGGCTCGTCCTTCACCTCCCCCCAACCCATGTTTCCTCCCGCTGTTGGAACCGTCAATATATATATCCCCGAAACCTTGCTCGATAACCCGAATTTCATTGCATTAGTATGCGGCGCTGCCTCAAACAATACAACTCTCCCAAAAACGAAAGAAAACGATTTCGTTTTAGTTCAATCACGTAAAGAAAAACGAAAAACTAACTCGCCGCAACTTCCGAAAAAAGTGATTGTTAGGGACCCCATTCCAACTAAAAATTCTTTCGCCCCTCTGTCGAAAGAATCGCAATCGATGGATATAGATCTCGCCCCGTTTGACTCTTCTAGCCAATGCAATCTCCCTCCGAGGCCATTAGTGAAAAAGACGCCGCCCAATGATACCGCTACTAATCCTCAACAACGCAATGGCATTCCGCCAATATTCATTCATGAAATTATCAATTGGCACAAACGCGAACCGGGTATTATTAATGTTTGCACGATGAAACCGGTGGTAGTTATGCAGGCGAAGCAACTTAGAATCCAATGCTCCTCTATAAATGATTTCCGGGGGGTTATCAACCACCTCAAGGAAAACAACATAGAGTACGTCACATACAGACTCCCTGAGGAAAAGAAACCAGTCCTTGCAATCCGGGGTCTGCCCATTGACTACCCACTTGATGCCCTCAAGCGTATTATTGAACTGAAGAATATAACGGTGGAAAGCCTACGTCAAGTACACACAACAAAACCTACCCGGGAGATGTTGGAGAAACGGGAAAAGGAACTGCAACTATACCCTGACGCTTTACCGTCTCCCTTCCCGCTACGACCAACTCCAATATTCCAAGTCATTGTAAGTAGTGAAGATGAGACGCAACGCCTTTACAATAATCCGTACATCGGCTCCCTTAAAGCATTAATTACTCCCTATAAGCCATCCCAGGGACCTCCACAATGTACGAGATGCCAAAGATTTGGCCATACTTATAAATCCTGTGGTCTGAAAAGGCGTTGTGTCAAATACGGTGACATTCATGCTGCTGCCGAATGTACAGTGATGAAACCGGAGCCAGCAAAATGCGCAAATTGTAGCGGCTCTCACCCAGCAAATTACAGAGGCTGCCCAACTTTCAAATCCTATGCGGATAAGCTGAGAGGGAGACGCCAGGACGCGGAGGCCGCTAAAGCAACATCTAATTTTTCGCCCTCTGACTTTCCCTCCCTTCCATCTCGCCAACCCTCTCCATCAGCCTCTATCTCGCCTCCAAACGCTCATGCTTCCTCCGCTTCCACTCACTTCTTTCCCTCTGCTCCCTTAAATGAAGACGCCCTACACTTCCTTATGTCGGCAGTCAAACGTCTATTTGGACTCCTTATGCGGCCTCCTCCCCCAGGGAAAACAAAGCTTGAAATCGTCTTTGAGGAAATTTGGAACATTCTTATCGGATACTTCAATGGCCCGTAGGAATCTTAAAGAGAACCTCATGATTCTCCAGTGGAAATGCAATGGAATCAAATCGAAAGAGGAAGAACTCCGAGCACTCATCGCTGTTCACCAACCGGATATAGTCACCATTCAAGAATCAAGATTATTGCCTCATCATTCAATATTCGTACCAAACTATCGTCAATTCAGGGTGGATAGAAGGGCAAACAACGGTGGCGTCGTCATTATCTTTTCAAGGAAAGGGATAACTTGCTCACAATTACCTAATCCACCTACAACAACGTTAGAGCTAGTTGGCCTCAGCGTACATACCGACTGGGGACAATTTACAGTTTGGTCAATTTGATTGTGATGAGAATAAAATCAAAGAAGGAAAAAGATATAATTTTTTTAGACAAACCTTGGAGTTTGTCCAGGGGAAAAACATTCCTAGCGTAAAGATAGCCATCATTGGCCCCTTCGTCACTCCAGCAAGGCTCCAGGAAACCTTCAATTAAATAGACACTGCTGTTAATTTTATCAGATCGAGTAAAGTTGAACAGAAGATTATCATGAGAACGATGGAGAGAGAACAATTTCGATGCGATTAGTACTTTAAAATTCAGGTCTAAGTGATTAGTTTTCAGCGTGATAAAGTCCATAAAAAGATAAAATGACTGATGAAATAGATTGCGTATTTATGTAAATCGAATAAAAAAAATAAACTTAAGAGTCATTCACGTTGATAATACAAAATAATGATTATTCACGTTCGGGTGAATGAATGATAAACCTTATATAAATATAATGTAAGCAAAGAAATCTTTTTAGATTTTATACAAAAAATGTTAAATTACTAAGTACAAGGAAAAATCTGGAAATAATGCTGTTTTGATGCATACGTTAAAAACCATATTTCGCAGCATTAAGTGTGAGAAGGTAAACTCATTACCTGCACAACTGTGCCAGGGTTTTCCACTATGAAAACCATGCCAACGCAAAATACTACGATGATTACACAGATGACCTTAATGATGATCGACGCCTTCTCTTCTCAGTATTTTACTTTAAGATAGGGATCGATGAAATCTCCGTAAATAACTCCAGCCATTGAGTTGAGACCGGTTGACATAGAACTGCAAAAGGGAGGGCGATGCCATTTTTATAACGATCACACTTTAATTTTGGGAGAGAACTTTTATTTGTAGAGGATAGTTCAGTTTGTTGTTTGGGTTTTGTTTCCAACTTAATATTTTTATTAGTGTCTTAAGATATTTGCATTAAACTTTCATGTGCGTCTTTTCGATTTTTTTGCTTAAAATTGTCATATTTTTAGTCATTTGATACGAATCGATTTCTTTGCGGCAGAATTTTATTTTGAACAGAAGCAGTTTCATTTATTTTTATGCATATTTATATATATTGTTTCAATCAAATTTATGTTATATAGATTAAATGAAGGTACATCATTTTGTGGAGAAACTTTCAGGAAACAAGAATGCTATTTAATTAGTATAAATGCAAATGTGTGCAACTTTTTAATTTTTTAGGTACTAAATATGCTCATTTTAATTAACCCAGCACGACTGCTACCTGTCTTTGTACTGCGAATCTACACAATAATGCTTAAGCATTGAGATCAGTTAAAACTTGTATCTAATCTTTCAGAATCATGACTTTGTTTTTATCATAGAGGACGGAAATTGTTGGAATGATGTGATATTAAGATCCTATACAGACAGGCATAAGCTAAAAAGTTTGGAATATTTTTTAAACGAGCCAATATTCTGCTATGACCGAGAATCGAACTCGGGTCTTCTACTTGCCTAGCTGATATTCTACTACTGAACTATCGTAGCAGATAAATTTTCCTGTTTCTGAACGCGGATGTGTTTCTTAGCTGGGTCCGGAAAAATTAATCTGCTACAATAATTCAGTACTAGAATATCCGTCCGGCAAGTGGAAGACCCGGGCTCGATTCCCGATCATAGCAAAACTTTTTTTCTCGTTTCAAAAATATTCCCAACATCATAGGGGACGTTTCATGCATTTTAAAGTTAAATACGGTAAATAGAGGAAAACTAACGATGTTTTAATGCTTTCTAACAAAAGAAGAGATTTAATTACGCACGTACCTTAAAGCTTCACTGAAGACTCCGGCCATGAATATACCTGGAAGGTCAGGCACGTGTCTCGCCACATCCATCACGAAGTATGGTAGTACCTGGTCGGTTGCTTTAACGATCTAAATATTACGAACATCTGCATTTTAATTATCCCCAATTACTAGAAGACATATTTTCATTCAGATAAACCTGTTAACACTAAAACCAGGTAATAAATAAAAATATTACCTCAGAGTTTCTAGAATACAACTTATTTTAAAGCCGGACACACCGTAATTAAAGTTAAAATTTCCCTGTTCTTAGGAATATCAAAATAGCAAGAGTATATCGGTTGATTTAAATATTTTACTGGTGTTATATTTTTATAAATTGACGGCAGGTCATGCAAAATATTTGCTGGATAAAATTAAAGTTATGCAACTTTAAAAACTAATATATTGAGTTAATTGTTTATTTTTAGAAAGCCTTTTAAAAGTAGTTTTATAATAGGGCTTCCTTAACAAAAAGTAATGTTGAGCAACCAATTGTCTCGAAAGAACTGATCCCTAATAGTTTAATTTCATCTTAATCAAAGTCACTAGCGGATGATGTTTGGAATTTTGATTTAGAATCAATGTTAAAACATAAAAGTTTTTCTATTTGTCCTTAAAAAGTAAATATGCCATTTTCACATATATTAAAATCATTTTAAAAAATCTGGTGTATAATGTGAAGAAAGCATGTTTTGGGATTCTTTGAATTGTCTAACTAGACATTTATGTTGTGTCCTATTGGCGGGCGTCAGGGGCACCTTGATGTTAGGGGCCCCGAAAAAATGTTCGTGTAAAGAATCTCAAGATTATTAAATGCCTTAATTTAAAAAGTCAATGGATCCTCTTTATGATTACATAGAAAAAGGATCGTTAAAAGATCACAAGAGAGGGTAGCCGTTAGGAGAGGCTTCACTATATATTTAGACTGCAGGCCCTCCGATAGCTTAACGCCGGGGACCCCCCATTTGCTTATCGTAAGGTTTAGCAGAAGGCGTAAATTCAGCACTGTATGCATGCATGATATGATTATAAATTTAAGTATAACATTTACACATATTTACGGACATTTGCTGTTATAAGGTCGCAGTCGTAATATGAAGCGTAAATTAGTAGTCCAGCGTAGAAGCTGATGGCGGCGATAGCAGAGACTCCAATGGAGAATATCACAATCATTCTAAAAAGAGTTGATGAGAATTAATGACTAGCGTGATAATATTTGTATAAAAACATAATTTTTCTTAATAACAATCGAATAGTGTATTTAATTTAGATTTCGAAAAAAATAAAGAAAATTATGAATAGCTCAGGTCAACTCAATTAATTAAATTCTTACATTAATGTATTTCTATTTTATACAATTCAATACACTTGCTGGTTTATGTAATTTTAGTGCCCTTTTCAAAATTTGTTTCGTATTCTATGTTTTATATAAGAAACGAAAAATACGATACATGATAAATTTTGAGAAATTGTTTAAATATGTACATGTTCATCCAAACTTACGACCGTAAAGCGTATTTTGTAATGTGTTTGTAAGCTGAATATTCGTACGTTTGATTGATTTTTTCCATAAATAATAACATGAAATTCGTTAAGGCGGGAAATATTTTGCATGCTCAACACAGAGGCAACCAACCTATTCCATGTGGCGAGCACCAAGTTGTATTCCGGTATATCATGCTAACACTAAGGTAATCGTTCGGGCGAGCACCAATACACTTGTGCGAAATAAATATTCATCATAAATACTAAAATCAAACCGACTTCATTGTTAATATTAAGGTTATTACGTTTAGAAAGAAATCCACTGCTCTTATTAAATTAATGATGTAAGGAAGCAGAAGAGCTTAACCTGGCTGCCTAAAAGCACAGCTCTAACAGGTCCATACGTTCGTGAGTGCGGGCGCTGTGTTCATTAATTGAATAGTGAGTCACAATTCATTAGTACGTGGAATGTTCGCAACTTGAATGTTCGTTAGTTGAGGTCAACCAGTATTCGAATGGAATTCTTTCTTATATTAATCCGATTCTTAACCTATTAACTAGGGAACGGCCGACGGCCTTAGTTTAAAATCTAGCTTCAACTGTCTTCAACTTAGATCTTTCCCTGCCATGAAATTTTAATGATTTTGCGACATAAACGCATGGTTTTTACTAATAATTTATTTGAAAATCAAAAATTTGGGATATCGCTTAGAAAATTTATCTACAGCCATTCAGTAGATAGAAGAAATAACGAAAATCGATCTCATGAAAATGGTCAAGAGTCAATAATGTCACCTGAGAAGAGTGAACTACCACTGGTAGATTAGTAGTCCAGCGTAGAAGCTAAAAGCGATAAGTCCGTCCCTGACGACTAAACGAGTCGACGTTTATCTCTAAATTCAAATCCGGAACTCTGAAAACAGACATCACCAGAAAACCGGCTGCTTTTACATTTAGAAGCATTCCGTTAATAAGATAAAATGCCATAAAACCGGAAAAGGCCAACTGGTAACAACCGCGTTTTGCGTAAGAATGCGAAATATAAAGCCGTGGTATTTCAATGCGCGTGAATGAGCATTGATATTTCGCTTAAAATAATGAATAACTCTTAACGTAAATTGTTTTAAACACATGAGCGAAATTTTTCGCACCCATAGGCCATTTGTCTATCGTGCCAAAAGGTTATCCAAGAGCCATTTTTGAGGAATAACACTTCGTTCAAAAAACCGGAGCTCGGAAAATCCGGCGACATTTCGGTCCCGAGCGTCTACGATCAGTGGAAGTGTAGCTGTACTTCGGAAAGTAGAGCTTTCGGTGTAGGATCCTATGATGATAATTGTGATATTTTTCTCATTTGGCACACGATTGAAATATTTAAATTTAGAGAGGATGTTTTTCGGTCTTACCCAGTGAGCTAAACATCCTCGCTGTAGCACGGTCTGAGGTGAATGTCTTTTGGAAAGTTGAATTTTATGCAAGAGATGCAGCGAAACGAACACGAGGAAAGGTAACTTAAGAGTGATAAGAGGTGAAGATAATTTGTGGCAGAAGGCTCGGCGCGTCAATAGTAAAAAATTCGCTTGTCTTTCGATGAGTGCGCTCTATCAGCTCAGTATAGCATCCGTATTGAGGTTGGTGACTTTTACTACTTGATGAAGAGAAGTTTACAAAAGGGAAAATCTTGAAATTATTCGCAATATTCCTTATGATCGCTTTTTTACCAACAATAAATTGAAAACGAAATTTCGCAATATGAATTTCGACTTTAGTATGTTTAAAATTACTCATTATTCTCCTAGAAATTAGAAACTTGAACCACAGTACAGTCTCGATAGTCCCGTTCGTTCAAGGTTCCGCTTAATCTGAGGCGACACGCTTCAGTCAAGGTCATTTTCTCTGGTCAGCCAACAAACAGTGGTTTTTTGAAGAATTCGACCCGAAAACAAGAGATATTTTTAAAAGGGAGAAATCATCCTCGTAAGGCTCTATTGATACTTGACAATGCACCTTCCCATCCAAATGAAGAAGAATTGATTAGTGACTGTATTCGGGCTCTGCTCTTACCACCTAATGTCACCAAATTGGTACAGCCGATGGACCAGTGTGTTTTGGAATGTTTAAAAAGAAAATATCGACGAATGTTTTTGCGATCGTTACTTGAATCAAAAGCAAATGAAGACAGTACCGTCGGCTAATTGAGGAAGATTAATGTGAAGGATGTTGTATATTGGATAGCTGGATCACGGTTTCAACTGTCGTCTGAGACACTAGTAAAAACTTGGAGGAAACTATTGACGAACACTGAAACTCAGGACGAGATGGCAGAAGACAAAGAGTGTGGGAACGTGATTAGCCTCAACCAACAACTGCCAGGATGTGAACATTCCTATGGGAATGTCTTAAGAGAACGGTTTGACCAAGATGAACAGTACGAAATCAAAGACGATTCCATAATTGAGATGGTGAACAAAGTAGCAGACAGTGAAACAGAGATTAGGGTGAACTAAACGACATCAAAGAAGACAGGGTGCTTCATACTGAAAGACTAGCTGCCCTTGAGATAGCATTACGCTATTTAGAACAGCAGGAAGAAGTAACACCAACTGATTTTGCAGCAAAGAAACGACCGCAATTTCAAAAACAAGCACGCCTTGATTTTTTTGCACGTTAAATTAGAAGGAAGTTCATTGATTTTTTATAATGTAAATAAATATGTGCAATAGACTATCAATGGGGATGCGTGAGAAATCGCGCTCGAAATGTCGTCTAGAAAGCTCTCGTGGATGTTTATTTGGAGAATAGCAACGAGCGATTAAAATAAACACATCTGGAGAGAGGAAGAAAGAAACATTGAGCGTGTGCAGTCGCGCACGGAATGCCGTCGTGAAGAGAGTAAAGAGAAATTGAAAGCCTCCTGTGTCAAGGTTAAAAGTTTTTGCTGATATGTTAAAGATCGAGCCGAATGATGAATAGACATAGACCACAACTAGCCCCATCTCTCACTTGGAAATCCAAAATCAAAACGGAAATTCATATCCACCGATCTTTTCTGGGTGTAAATTGTACGTCGGACGGCGGGATGTAAAGTTCTCGTCAGATGTAGAAACTAAGTCGGACGGCGTTGAGTTAAAAAGTCAGCAGCTTAATATTAGAATTGAAAGAAATGTTTAGACTGAGTTTGAAAAGTCCCAGCACAATGAACCAGTCATGCATTTTAGATGATGAGGATCGTTGTAAAAGAGAATTGGCATTTTCAAGGATTGATACAGTCGGAGTTCGCTGGCCCTCATAGTTAGTTTGTAGTTCGCGTGAATCGCCAATCACCGATTAGCGTTATTATATTAAGAATAATAATTAATTTCATTTAAGTATTTAAATGTCAGGGAGAGATCGGGATAAAGATAGAATCAGGAGCATTTAAAAGGAAAAAGTGTGCTCTTTTGAAAGAATCACAAAGAAGGTTTGGAGGATCCTTGGAGAAATGTTTCAGGAGGGAGTGCAGTGCAAAAATTGTTTCTAATTGCAGTGTGAGAAAAATTGATGTTATCTGTGAAGGTAGAATTACAAATCTTGTAAACCCCAACATAGCTGCATACTAGAGCTGAAACCGGTGTAATCATTAAAAATAGCTGATTCTTACATAAATAGAATATAGGATATATGATATTGGATATATATAGGATATATCATATAAAACCTAACGTATTTCTAGAAGAGCTACAGAGCTGAAATTTGGACGGAAGATAGGTCATTAATTATAATAAAAATCCGAAAATACAAAAGAAGTTACATTTAAGTTTTTTTTTACAACAAAGCAAAACACTCATAATAAAAGCACTGAAAACTATTCAGGACTACTATATAAAATTGCTTTTTAAAAATTTGTTACACATACAAAGTCGGAACACACTACTATGAATAAAAGAATGAAGTTTATTTTTCTTGAAGATAAAATTCAAATTCATGTTGAATTAGCGTAACAATTTGATTTTAATCATAAAACAAGTGAAGATATAAAACATAATTTTTATAACCAACTTTTATATAGTTAATACGTTAATATGAATAATATAATTATGATAACCTTTTTGCTTGCATGGGCGTAAAAATTTGCAAAAATTTCTACCTACCAGCTGTTGAATGTTGTGCGGGTCTCTCTATTTAATCTTTTTACAGTTGAGAGAATGGCAGACAGAAGTAGAGAACTCAGTGACAAACATAACAATGTTTGATATATAAGTAGTTAGAGGTTTGATGGTATCTTTTGTTTCATTAATGAAAATACTGACTTATCCATTCATATTGCTTACACTCGAGCCGTTTAATGAAGTCCGATGACAGCTAGAAGGGTGGAGGGAGGAGGAGGGGGCGTTGTTGCCAGATCATAGAGTGACCACGTGAAGACAAAGGGCAACGTAAGGGGCTTCTTCCGCGATTTCTATTATTAGTAGAGTTTACCTGCCAAACCTCTTATCCCCTAAAAACATGAGAGGACGAGTTAAAGTCTAACTCAAAACTTGTTATTATTGAGTTATTATGAGAGGCGACCCGACAACACTGGACGGGTTTGCAAGGGAAGGGGTTACCGTACGGCCACTGTCATTGATTGATGCTCATGGAAGCACTTCCCTCACCCCCTCATTCACGGAGCTGTCATCGGACTTCTTTCGCCGACTCGACTGTAAAATTAACGAAAATATATTGCTAGTCCAGAGTAATTCAGCTTTAGATACTAGTTGGAGTGAAACTTGAATATTTCACATTTTAGTCATCTAATTTAAATAACAAAAATAATAAATTGTTCTTTTCCTGATATCACATCAACGATCCATATAAAACCACTGCATAAGTATAGTTTGCTGAAGAATTGATAAGCTACAACACAACACTTTAAAATGTTTTATTTAAATTTGTTCAAATTAACATCCTTTATAACATTATTACCTATGTTAAATACTGAAAAATAGGATTATGATACTAAAATTTGAGGGCTTTTAGAAAAATGCAAGAACAACTGGTCTTGAAGGCCTATAATTAGAAAAGATTTCATCAAAAGTAAAAAATAAGCCAAGTGAACAGTTCCAATAAATAAAATTATGTTCATGGCACAAACTACATAAATATAGTCATCTAAAGTAGTGTTCAAATGAATTTTCAATGTGAACTATTCCGAGAAGATCGCATTCATGGTTATTAATATTATTGCAATACGAATGTGATTATAATGTAATAATAATAAAATGCATGTATAAGACAATATTATAAGAGGAGCGATAAGAATTTATTAATAATAATAAAATTCATCAAAAGCTTACATGTACCTTGATTTTCCAGACGTATTTCTCAATGAAACTCATAGGCAAAACAGTTTTTAGAATAATTCTAAATGAATAAAGATAAAAAGTTTTTATGATAAATAAAAACATACTATCAATAATAATTACGATAAATAAAAACCTACAATTATTAGCAGAAATAACACTTCAAAAAACCTAGGAATTCTGTATCAACACAAATTCACATTAAAATGAAGTTCTCTTACACCATTAACAATTACAATAGTTTGTGTAATTTCTTTGTTATGATTGACGCGTCTATCTCCCCACGCGAATTCAAATACTCAATTATCGCAGCGTCAAACGAAGTATTTGGTGGCCGAGGTACCTAAATCGCGCGTTGGTGAGATGAGGTGGTTCGAACCCCGCAAGCAGCTTTGGATTTTTTTCATATTAGACGGGATCCAAAACATATATTTATCAGATTCGCCATACATTAAACTGTATCCCCTCCTCGTATAACGGGCCTCCTGTGAAGACAGCCTCTTCTGCACTTCTCCTTTGACGTCATCATAGTTGAAGAAACGCAGGCAAGCAATGAACTTCAGATGCAGAAACAGATGAAAGTCACTTGGCGATAAGTTTGGGCTGTAGGGAGGGTGATCCATTTGTTCCCAGCCAAATGACGTGATGAGGGCTTGACTTTGAGCAGCAGTGTGTGGCCGAGCATTGTCATAAAGCAACACAACTCCGCGAGTAAGCATGCCACGCCTTTTGTTGTGAATCGCGCGACGCAGTTTCTTCAGGGTCTCACAATAGGCTGCTGAGTTTGTGGTTCTGCCTTTACACAAGAATTCAACAAGCATAACTCCTTGCCTGTCCCAAATACTGTGCACATGATCTTGCGTGTTGAAATTGTCTGATTTAATTTCTGCCTTTTCGGCGATGAGGTATGCTTCCACTCCATGTACTGCTGCTTTGATTCAGGAATCGCATGGGACACGCATGTCTTGTCACCTGTGACGATATGGCTCAAGAACCCATCACCTTGCTCACTGTATCGCTTGAGAAAGGTCATCGCACTGACAGCACGATTGTTTTTGTTCTCCTCGGAGAGCATCTTCGCCACCCAGCGCAAGCACAATTTCCGAAAGTCCAGACGATCTGTCAATATTTCGTAGAGAACAGTCCTTGAAATTTGAGGGAAATGCAAGGAAAGCGATGAAATTGTGAACCTGTCCTCGTGAACTTTTGCGTCGACCGCGCGCACCAAATCATCATTGACCACAGACGGCCAGCCGCTCTGCGCCTCGTCATGCACGATCTCACAGCCTCCGTTTAGCTGTCTGACACATTTCCTCATCATACCATCACTCATGGCATTTTGACATTAGACCTCACAAATCTGATGATGAATGTCAGCCGTTTTCACATTTCTTGCATTCAAAAAACGGATAACAGACTGTATTTTACAGTCGACTGGCCGCTCGATCGTCTTAAACATGTTAAACGCACAGAATAATGCGTAAACACGATCGGATGTTCTCATAATGGCGTCTCTGGCTTGCCAATAAATGAAGGAAGTCATCGCGCATGCACGAAATCACGACCGTAGCTTTGCAGCGAAAATATTCGCAAACGGTACATCCTTTCCGAATACGCCTCGTATGTGTGTGTATGTATATATATATATATATATATATATATATATATATATATATATATATATAATTATATATAGACGTTCCTTACAGAAGAGGAGGAGGATATAACATCATTATATATAGACGTTTCTTACAGAGGAGGAGGAGAATATAACATAATAGTAGTTGGTACTTGCATACTGCAAGCATTTCATCTCACATTAAAAGAACATTCATTTTTCAGACAGAAATTTCAACATTACAAATAGTCTTTTAATTCTAAATATTTCATTTCTGCAGCGATTTTCGTTTTTCCCAAATGTAAGAATAATAGTTTAAAACAATCTCCAAATGTCGCAATTTAAAAAATTTTACACTTTCTTCATTATAAGGTTCTAATGCTATATATTTTAGCCAAATTTTAAAGTTGTAGCACTTCAAGAAATAAAATAATATTTTTCTAATTGTTTAAATTTAAATAATTTTTAACGGCCGCCGCAATTAATATATGGTAAATTTGAAATGTTTCTTTGTGCAATCTCACTACTCTGTAAATAATTTGAAAATTTCATTTTCCTATCTCATCCCGTAGTACCTAAACAGCTATCTATTTGATGGAATGATATGATCCGAAGATCCTATGCAGACAGGCATAAGCTGTGAAAGTTGGAACAATTTTTGAAACGAGAAAAAAGTCTGCTATGACCGGGAATTGAACCCGGGTCTTCCACTTGCCGGGCGGATGTTCTACCCCTGAACTATCGTAGCAGAACATTTTCTCTCGTTTCTGAACACGGATGTTTTCCTTTGTAGGACGGGAACTAGCCAAGCTAGTATCAAACTGCCCCGACAGATGTCCTCGAAGAGAATCATCGAAAGAAACTCCTTCCTCTCAAATGGTGAGATTGCCAAACATGAAATTGATGGAATGATATGATCCGAAGATCCTATGCAGACAGGCATAAGCTGTGAAAGTTGGAACAATTTTTGAAACGAGAAAAAAAAAGTCTGCTATGACCGGGAATTGAACCCGGGTCTTCCACTTGCCGGGCGGATGTTCTACCCCTGAACTATCGTAGCAGAACATTTTCTCTCGTTTCTGAACACGGATGTTTTCCTTTGTAGGACGGGAACTAGCCAAGCTAGTATCAAACTGCCCCGACAGATGTCCTCGAAGAGAATCATCGAAAGAAACTCCTTCCTCTCAAATGGTGAGATTGCCAAACATGAAATTGATGGAATGATATGATCCGAAGATCCTATGCAGACAGGCATAAGCTGTGAAAGTTGGAACAATTTTTGAAACGAGAAAAAAAAATGTCTGCTATGACCGGGAATTGAACCCGGGTCTTCCACTTGCCGGGCGGATGATCTACCCCTGAACTATCGTAGCAGAACATTTTCTCTCGTTTCTGAACACGGATGTTTTCCTTTGTAGGACGGGAACTAGCCAAGCTAGTATCAAACTGCCCCGACAGATGTCCTCGAAGAGAATCATCGAAAGAAACTCCTTCCTCTCAAATGGTGAGATTGCCAAACATGAAATTGATGGAATGATATGATCCGAAGATCCTATGCAGACAGGCATAAGCTGTGAAAGTTGGAACAATTTTTGAAATGAGAAAAAAAAATGTCTGCTATGACCGGGAATTGAACCCGGGTCTTCCACTTGCCGGGCGGATGTTCTACCCCTGAACTATCGTAGCAGAACATTTTCTCTCGTTTCTGAACACGGATGTTTTCCTTTGTAGGACGGGAACTAGCCAAGCTAGTATCAAACTGCCCCGACAGATGTCCTCGAAGAGAATCATCGAAAGAAACTCCTTCCTCTCAAATGGTGAGATTGCCAAACATGAAATTGATGGAATGATATGATCCGAAGATCCTATGCAGACAGGCATAAGCTGTGAAATTTGGAACAATTTTTGAAACGAGAAAAAAGTCCGCTATGACCGGGAATTGAACCCGGGTCTTCCACTTGCCGGGCGGATGTTCTACCCCTGAACTATCGTAGCAGAACATTTTCTCTCGTTTCTGAACACGGATGTTTTCCTTTGTAGGACGGGAACTAGCCAAGCTAGTATCAAACTGCCCCGACAGATGTCCTCGAAGAGAATCATCGAAAGAAACTCCTTCCTCTCAAATGGTGAGATAGCCAAACATGAAATTGATGGAATGATATGATCCGAAGATCCTATGCAGACAGGCATAAGCTGTGAAAGTTGGAACAATTTTTGAAACGAGAAAAAAGTCCGCTATGACCGGGAATTGAACCCGGGTCTTCCACTTGCCGGGCGGATGTTCTACCCCTGAACTATCGTAGCAGAACATTTTCTCTCGTTTCTGAACACGGATGTTTTCCTTTGTAGGACGGGAACTAGCCAAGCTAGTATCAAACTGCCCCGACAGATGTCCTCGAAGAGAATCATCGAAAGAAACTCCTTCCTCTCAAATGGTGAGATAACCAAACATGAAATTGATGGAATGATATGATCCGAAGATCCTATGCAGACAGGCATAAGCTGTGAAAGTTGGAACAATTTTTGAAACGAGAAAAAAGTCCGCTATGACCGGGAATTGAACCCGGGTCTTCCACTTGCCGGGCGGATGTTCTACCCCTGAACTATCGTAGCAGAACATTTTCTCTCGTTTCTGAACACGGATGTTTTCCTTTGTAGGACGGGAACTAGCCAAGCTAGTATCAAACTGCCCCGACAGATGTCCTCGAAGAGAATGATCGAAAGAAACTCCTTCCTCTCAAATGGTGAGATTGCCAAACATGAAATTGATGGAATGATATGATCCGAAGATCCTATGCAGACAGGCATAAGCTGTGAAAGTTGGAACAATTTTTGAAACGAGAAAAAAAAAAGTCTGCTATGACCGGGAATTGAACCCGGGTCTTCCACTTGCCGGGCGGATGTTCTACCCCTGAACTATCGTAGCAGAATATTTTCTCTCGTTTCTGAACACGGATGTTTTCCTTTGTAGGACGGGAACTAGCCAAGCTAGTATCAAACTGCCCCGACAGATGTCCTCGAAGAGAATCATCGAAAGAAACTCCTTCCTCTCAAATGGTGAGATTGCCAAACATGAAATTGATGGAATGATATGATCCGAAGATCCTATGCAGACAGGCATAAGCTGTGAAAGTTGGAACAATTTTTGAAACGAGAAAAAAAAAAGTCTGCTATGACCGGGAATTGAACCCGGGTCTTCCACTTGCCGGGCGGATGTTCTACCCCTGAACTATCGTAGCAGAACATTTTCTCTCGTTTCTGAACACGGATGTTTTCCTTTGTAGGGCGGGAACTAGCCAAGCTAGTATCAAACTGCCCCGACAGATGTCCTCGAAGAGAATCATCGAAAGAAACTCCTTCCTCTCAAATGGTGAGATTGCCAAACATGAAATTGATGGAATGATATGATCCGAAGATCCTATGCAGACAGGCATAAGCTGTGAAAGTTGGAACAATTTTTGAAACGAGAAAAAAGTCTGCTATGACCGGGAATTGAACCCGGGTCTTCCACTTGCCGGGCGGATGTTCTACCCCTGAACTATCGTAGCAGAACATTTTCTCTCGTTTCTGAACACGGATGTTTTCATTTGTAGGACGGGAACTAGCCAAGCTAGTATCAAACTGCCCCGACAGATGTCCTCGAAGAGAATCATCGAAAGAAACTCCTTCCTCTCAAATGGTGAGATTGCCAAACATGAAATTGATGGAATGATATGATCCGAAGATCCTATGCAGACAGGCATAAGCTGTGAAATTTGGAACAATTTTTGAAACGAGAAAAAAGTCCGCTATGACCGGGAATTGAACCCGGGTCTTCCACTTGCCGGGCGGATGTTCTACCCCTGAACTATCGTAGCAGAACATTTTCTCTCGTTTCTGAACACGGATGTTTTCCTTTGTAGGACGGGAACTAGCCAAGCTAGTATCAAACTGCCCCGACAGATGTCCTCGAAGAGAATCATCGAAAGAAACTCCTTCCTCTCAAATGGTGAGATAGCCAAACATGAAATTGATGGAATGATATGATCCGAAGATCCTATGCAGACAGGCATAAGCTGTGAAAGTTGGAACAATTTTTGAAACGAGAAAAAAGTCCGCTATGACCGGGAATTGAACCCGGGTCTTCCACTTGCCGGGCGGATGTTCTACCCCTGAACTATCGTAGCAGAACATTTTCTCTCGTTTCTGAACACGGATGTTTTCCTTTGTAGGGCGGGAACTAGCCAAGCTAGTATCAAACTGCCCCGACAGATGTCCTCGAAGAGAATCATCGAAAGAAACTCCTTCCTCTCAAATGGTGAGATTGCCAAACATGAAATTGATGGAATGATATGATCCGAAGATCCTATGCAGACAGGCATAAGCTGTGAAAGTTGGAACAATTTTTGAAACGAGAAAAAAGTCCGCTATGACCGGGAATTGAACCCGGGTCTTCCACTTGCCGGGCGGATGTTCTACCCCTGAACTATCGTAGCAGAACATTTTCTCTCGTTTCTGAACACGGATGTTTTCCTTTGTAGGGCGGGAACTAGCCAAGCTAGTATCAAACTGCCCCGACAGATGTCCTCGAAGAGAATCATCGAAAGAAACTCCTTCCTCTCAAATGGTGAGATTGCCAAACATGAAATTGATGGAATGATATGATCCGAAGATCCTATGCAGACAGGCATAAGCTGTGAAAGTTGGAACAATTTTTGAAACGAGAAAAAAGTCTGCTATGACCGGGAATTGAACCCGGGTCTTCCACTTGCCGGGCGGATGTTCTACCCCTGAACTATCGTAGCAGAACATTTTCTCTCGTTTCTGAACACGGATGTTTTCCTTTGTAGGACGGGAACTAGCCAAGCTAGTATCAAACTGCCCCGACAGATGTCCTCGAAGAGAATCATCGAAAGAAACTCCTTCCTCTCAAATGGTGAGATTACCAAACATGAAATTGATGGAATGATATGATCCGAAGATCCTATGCAGACAGGCATAAGCTGTGAAAGTTGGAACAATTTTTGAAACGAGAAAAAAAAAGTCTGCTATGACCGGGAATTGAACCCGGGTCTTCCACTTGCCGGGCGGATGTTCTACCCCTGAACTATCGTAGCAGAACATTTTCTATCGTTTCTGAACACGGATGTTTTCCTTTGTAGGGCGGGAACTAGCCAAGCTAGTATCAAACTGCCCCGACAGATGTCCTCGAAGAGAATCATCGAAAGAAACTCCTTCCTCTCATATGGTGAGATTGCCAAACATGAAATTGATGGAATGATATGATCCGAAGATCCTATGCAGACAGGCATCAGCTGTGAAAGTTGGAACAATTTTTGAAACGAGAAAAAAAAAAGTCTGCTATGACCGGGAATTGAACCCGGGTCTTCCACTTGCCGGGCGGATGTTCTACCCCTGAACTATCGTAGCAGAACATTTTCTCTCGTTTCTGAACACGGATGTTTTCCTTTGTAGGACGGGAACTAGCCAAGCTAGTATCAAACTGCCCCGACAGATGTCCTCGAAGAGAATCATCGAAAGAAACTCCTTCCTCTCAAATGGTGAGATTGCCAAACATGAAATTGATGGAATGATATGATCCGAAGATCCTATGCAGACAGACATAAGCTGTGAAAGTTGGAACAATTTTTGAAACGAGAAAAAAAAAGTCCGCTATGACCGGGAATTGAACCCGGGTCTTCCACTTGCCGGGCGGATGTTCTACCCCTGAACTATCGTAGCAGAACATTTTCTCTCGTTTCTGAACACGGATGTTTTCCTTTGTAGGACGGGAACTAGCCAAGCTAGTATCAAACTGCCCCGACAGATGTCCTCGAAGAGAATCATCGAAAGAAACTCCTTCCTCTCAAATGGTGAGATTGCCAAACATGAAATTGATGGAATGATATGATCCGAAGATCCTATGCAGACAGGCATAAGCTGTGAAAGTTGGAACAATTTTTGAAACGAGAAAAAAGTCTGCTATGACCGGGAATTGAACCCGGGTCTTCCACTTGCCGGAAGGATGTTCTACCCCTGAACTATCGTAGCAGAACATTTTCTCTCGTTTCTGAACACGGATGTTTTCCTTTGTAGGACGGGAACTAGCCAAGCTAGTATCAAACTGCCCCGACAGATGTCCTCGAAGAGAATCATCGAAAGAAACTCCTTCCTCTCAAATGGTGAGATAGCCAAACATGAAATTGATGGAATGATATGATCCGAAGATCCTATGCAGACAGGCATAAGCTGTGAAAGTTGGAACAATTTTTGAAACGAGAAAAAAGTCCGCTATGACCGGGAATTGAACCCGGGTCTTCCACTTGCCGGGCGGATGTTCTACCCCTGAACTATCGTAGCAGAACATTTTCTCTCGTTTCTGAACACGGATGTTTTCCTTTGTAGGACGGGAACTAGCCAAGCTAGTATCAAACTGCCCCGACAGATGTCCTCGAAGAGAATCATCGAAAGAAACTCCTTCCTCTCAAATGGTGAGATTGCCAAACATGAAATTGATGGAATGATATGATCCGAAGATCCTATGCAGACAGGCATAAGCTGTGAAAGTTGGAACAATTTTTGAAACGAGAAAAAAAAAAGTCTGCTATGACCGGGAATTGAACCCGGGTCTTCCACTTGCCGGGCGGATGTTCTACCCCTGAACTATCGTAGCAGAACATTTTCTCTCGTTTCTGAACACCGATGTTTTCCTTTGTAGGACGGGAACTAGCCAAGCTAGTATCAAACTGCCCCGACAGATGTCCTCGAAGAGAATCATCGAAAGAAACTCCTTCCTCTCAAATGGTGAGATTGCCAAACATGAAATTGATGGAATGATATGATCCGAAGATCCTATGCAGACAGGCATAAGCTGTGAAAGTTGGAACAATTTTTGAAACGAGAAAAAAAAAGTCTGCTATGACCGGGAATTGAACCCGGGTCTTCCACTTGCCGGGCGGATGTTCTACCCCTGAACTATCGTAGCAGAACATTTTCTCTCGTTTCTGAACACGGATGTTTTCCTTTGTAGGGCGGGAACTAGCCAAGCTAGTATCAAACTGCCCCGACAGATGTCCTCGAAGAGAATCATCGAAAGAAACTCCTTCCTCTCAAATGGTGAGATTGCCAAACATGAAATTGATGGAATGATATGATCCGAAGATCCTATGCAGACAGGCATAAGCTGTGAAAGTTGGAACAATTTTTGAAACGAGAAAAAAAAGTCTGCTATGACCGGGAATTGAACCCGGGTCTTCCACTTGCCGGGCGGATGTTCTACCCCTGAACTATCGTAGCAGAACATTTTCTCTCGTTTCTGAACACGGATGTTTTCCTTTGTAGGACGGGAACTAGCCAAGCTAGTATCAAACTGCCCCGACAGATGTCCTCGAAGAGAATCATCGAAAGAAACTCCTTCCTCTCAAATGGTGAGATTGCCAAACATGAAATTGATGGAATGATATGATCCGAAGATCCTATGCAGACAGGCATAAGCTGTGAAAGTTGGAACAATTTTTGAAACGAGAAAAAAGTCTGCTATGACCGGGAATTGAACCCGGGTCTTCCACTTGCCGGGCGGATGTTCTACCCCTGAACTATCGTAGCAGAACATTTTCTCTCGTTTCTGAACACGGATGTTTTCCTTTGTAGGACGGGAACTAGCCAAGCTAGTATCAAACTGCCCCGACAGATGTCCTCGAAGAGAATCATCGAAAGAAACTCCTTCCTCTCAAATGGTGAGATAGCCAAACATGAAATTGATGGAATGATATGATCCGAAGATCCTATGCAGACAGGCATAAGCTGTGAAAGTTGGAACAATTTTTGAAACGAGAAAAAAGTCCGCTATGACCGGGAATTGAACCCGGATCTTCCACTTGCCGGGCGGATGTTCTACCCCTGAACTATCGTAGCAGAACATTTTCTCTCGTTTCTGAACACGGTTGTTTTCCTTTGTAGGACGGGAACTAGCCAAGCTAGTATCAAACTGCCCCGACAGATGTCCTCGAAGAGAATCATCGAAAGAAACTCCTTCCTCTCAAATGGTGAGATTGCCAAACATGAAATTGATGGAATGATATGATCCGAAGATCCTATGCAGACAGGCATAAGCTGTGAAAGTTGGAACAATTTTTGAAACGAGAAAAAAGTCCGCTATGACCGGGAATTGAACCCGGGTCTTCCACTTGCCGGGCGGATGTTCTACCCCTGAACTATCGTAGCAGAACATTTTCTCTCGTTTCTGAACACGGATGTTTTCCTTTGTAGGACGGGAACTAGCCAAGCTAGTATCAAACTGCCCCGACAGATGTCCTCGAAGAGAATCATCGAAAGAAACTCCTTCCTCTCAAATGGTGAGATTGCCAAACATGAAATTGATGGAATGATATGATCCGAAGATCCTATGCAGACAGGCATAAGCTGTGAAAGTTGGAACAATTTTTGAAACGAGAAAAAAAAAAGTCTGCTATGACCGGGTATTGAACCCGGGTCTTCCACTTGCCGGGCGGATGTTCTACCCCTGAACTATCGTAGCAGAACATTTTCTCTCGTTTCTGAACACGGATGTTTTCCTTTGTAGGACGGGAACTAGCCAAGCTAGTATCAAACTGCCCCGACAGATGTCCTCGAAGAGAATCATCGAAAGAAACTCCTTCCTCTCAAATGGTGAGATTGCCAAACATGAAATTGATGGAATGATATGATCCGAAGATCCTATGCAGACAGGCATAAGCTGTGAAAGTTGGAACAATTTTTGAAACGAGAAAAAAAAATGTCTGCTATGACCGGGAATTGAACCCGGGTCTTCCACTTGCCGGGCGGATGTTCTACCCCTGAACTATCGTAGGAGAACATTTTCTCTCGTTTCTGAACACGGATGTTTTCCTTTGTAGGACGGGAACTAGCCAAGCTAGTATCAAACTGCCCCGACAGATGTCCTCGAAGAGAATCATCGAAAGAAACTCCTTCCTCTCAAATGGTGAGATTGCCAAACATGAAATTGATGGAATGATATGATCCGAAGATCCTATGCAGACAGGCATAAGCTGTGAAAGTTGGAACAATTTTTGAAACGAGAAAAAAAAGTCTGCTATGACCGGGAATTGAACCCGGGTCTTCCACTTGCCGGGCGGATGTTCCACCCCTGAACTATCGTAGCAGAACATTTTCTCTCGTTTCTGAACACGGATGTTTTCCTTTGTAGGACGGGAACTAGCCAAGCTAGTATCAAACTGCCCCGACAGATGTCCTCGAAGAGAATCATCGAAAGAAACTCCTTCCTCTCAAATGGTGAGATTGCCAAACATGAAATTGATGGAATGATATGATCCGAAGATCCTATGCAGACAGGCATAAGCTGTGAAAGTTGGAACAATTTTTGAAACGAGCAAAAAAAGTCTGCTATGACCGGGAATTGAACCCGGGTCTTCCACTTGCCGGGCGGATGTTCTACCCCTGAACTATCGTAGCAGAACATTTTCTCTCGTTTCTGAACACGGATGTTTTCCTTTGTAGGACGGGAACTAGCCAAGCTAGTATCAAACTGCCCCGACAGATGTCCTCGAAGAGAATCATCGAAAGAAACTCCTTCCTCTCAAATGGTGAGATTGCCAAACATGAAATTGATGGAATGATATGATCCGAAGATCCTATGCAGACAGGCATAAGCTGTGAAAGTTGGAACAATTTTTGAAACGAGAAAAAAGTCCGCTATGACCGGGAATTGAACCCGGGTCTTCCACTTGCCGGGCGGATGTTCTACCCCTGAACTATCGTAGCAGAACATTTTCTCTCGTTTCTGAACACGGATGTTTTCCTTTGTAGGACGGGAACTAGCCAAGCTAGTATCAAACTGCCCCGACAGATGTCCTCGAAGAGAATCATCGAAAGAAACTCCTTCCTCTCAAATGGTGAGATTGCCAAACATGAAATTGATGGAATGATATGATCCGAAGATCCTATGCAGACAGGCATAAGCTGTGAAAGTTGGAACAATTTTTGAAACGAGAAAAAAGTCCGCTATGACCGGGAATTGAACCCGGGTCTTCCACTTGCCGGGCGGATGTTCTACCCCTGAACTATCGTAGCAGAACATTTTCTCTCGTTTCTGAACACGGATGTTTTCCTTTGTAGTACGGAAACTAGCCAAGCTAGTATCAAACTGCCCCGACAGATGTCCTCGAAGAGAATCATCGAAAGAAACTCCTTCCTCTCAAATGGTGAGATTGCCAAACATGAAATTGATGGAATGATATGATCCGAAGATCCTATTCAGACAGGCATAAGCTGTGAAAGTTGGAACATTTTTTGAAACGAGAAAAAAAAAGTCTGCTATGACAGGGAATTGAACCCGGGTCTTCCACTTGCCGGGCGGATGTTCTACCCCTGAACTATCGTAGCAGAACATTTTCTCTCGTTTCTGAACACGGAGTTTCTTTCGATGATTCTCTTCGAGGACATCTGTCGGGGCAGTTTGATACTAGCTTGGCTAGTTCCCGTCCTACAAAGGAAAACATCCGTGTTCAGAAACGAGAGAAAATGTTCTGCTACGATAGTTCAGGGGTAGAACATCCGCCCGGCAAGTGGAAGACCCGGGTTCAATTCCCGGTCATAGCAGACTTTTTTCTCGTTTCAAAAATTGTTCCAACTTTCACAGCTTATGCCTGTCTGCATAGGATCTTCGGATCATATCATTCCATCAATTTCATGTTTGGCAATCTCACCATTTGAGAGGAAGGAGTTTCTTTCGATGATTCTCTTCGAGGACATCTGTCGGGGCAGTTTGATACTAGCTTGGCTAGTTCCCGTCCTACAAAGGAAAACATCCGTGTTCAGGAACGAGAAAAAATGTTCTGCTACGATAGTTCAGGGGTAGAACATCCGCCCGGCAAGTGGAAGACCCGGGTTCAATTCCCGGTCATAGCAGACTTTTTTTTTCTCGTTTCAAAAATTGTTCCAACTTTCACAGCTTATGCCTGTCTGCATAGGATCTTCGGATCATATCATTCCATCAATTTCATGTTTGGCAATCTCACCATTTGAGAGGAAGGAGTTTCTTTCGATGATTCTCTTCGAGGACATCTGTCGGGGCAGTTTGATACTAGCTTGGCTAGTTCCCGTCCTACAAAGGAAAACATCCGTGTTCAGAAACGAGAGAAAATGTTCTGCTACGATAGTTCAGGGGTAGAACATCCGCCCGGCAAGTGGAAGACCCGGGTTCAATTCCCGGTCATAGCAGACTTTTTTTTTCTCGTTTCAAAAATTGTTCCAACTTTCACAGCTTATGCCTGTCTGCATAGGATCTTCGGATCATATCATTCCATCAATTTCATGTTTGGCTATCTCACCATTTGAGAGGAAGGAGTTTCTTTCGATGATTCTCTTCGAGGACATCTGTCGGGGCAGTTTGATACTAGCTTGGCTAGTTCCCGTCCTACAAAGGAAAACATCCGTGTTCAGAAACGAGAGAAAATGTTCTGCTACGATAGTTCAGGGGTAGAACATCCGCCCGGCAAGTGGAAGACCCGGGTTCAATTCCCGGTCATAGCAGACTTTTTTTTTTCTCGTTTCAAAAATTGTTCCAACTTTCACAGCTTATGCCTGTCTGCATAGGATCTTCGGATCATATCATTCCATCAATTTCATGTTTGGCAATCTCACCATTTGAGAGGAAGGAGTTTCTTTCGATGATTCTCTTCGAGGACATCTGTCGGGGCAGTTTGATACTAGCTTGGCTAGTTCCCGTCCTACAAAGGAAAACATCCGTGTTCAGAAACGAGAGAAAATGTTCTGCTACGATAGTTCAGGGGTAGAACATCCGCCCGGCAAGTGGAAGACCCGGGTTCAATTCCCGGTTATAGCAGACTTTTTTCTCGTTTCAAAAATTGTTCCAGCTATCTATTTGTTTAAATTTTAAGAATTTTTAACTGCCAAACAAATTAAAATATCAAAATTTGTATAATGCCTATTTCGTTTTTTTTAGAATTCTACTTTTAAAAAAAAATTCAACACCGTGGCACATTCGGAAAATTTATAAACCTTGAAAATTTGTTTATACAATTTCGAATTTTTAGCGGCCACATTGTTGCACTTTTTAAAGATTTTCGTTTTTTCTATTCGGTTTTGCACAAAATCATACCTTTGAAAAAATTTCGAATCTCCAGCTTATCTGGAAGTGCCTAAACATTAGTATCCTCCTGTTATATGTTATCATTATATATCTACGACTCTTACAGAGAAGGAGGATATAACATACTAGTAGTTGGTGCTTGCATACTGCAAGCATTTAATCACAACATAAAAAAACATTCATTATTCATCTTTCATCATTACACATATATTTTTAATTCTAAATATTTCACCTCCGCAGCGATTTTCGTTTTTCTCACATGTAAAAATAATATTTTAAAACAATCCCCAAATTATTGCAATTTTGAATATTTTATACTTTCACCATTATGGGGTACTAATGCTACACATTTTAGCCAAATTTTTAAGTTGTTGCACTTCTAGAAGTAAAATAATATTTTTCTAATTGTTTAAATTTAAATAGTTTTTAACGGCCGCCGCAATTCATATATGGTAAAATTGAAATGTTTATTTGTGCAAATTTACTACTCTGTAAATAATTTGAAAATTTCAGCTTCCTAGCTCATACCGTAGTACCTACACAGTTATCTATTTGTTTAAATTTTACGAATTTTTAACTGCCAAACAAATTAAAATATCAAAATTTGTATATTCCCAATTTCGTTTTTTAAGCAATTCTACTTATAAAAAAAATTTCAACAACGTGGCACATTCGGAAATACATAAACCATGAAAATTTGTTTAAACAATTGCGATTTTTTAGCGGCCGCATTGTTGCACTTTTCCAGATTTTCGTTTTTTCTAGTCGGTGTTGCACAAAATCCTACCTATGAAAAAAATTTCGAATCTCCAGCACATCTGGAAGTGCCTAAACATTAGTATCCTCCTATCATTATCTATTATATATCGACGACTCTTACAGAGGAGGAGGATATAACATACTAGTAGTTGGTGCTTGCATACTGCAAGCATCATCTCACCTTGAAAAAACATTCATTTTTCAGACAGTCATTACATCATTACAAATAGTCTTTTAATTCTAAAGATTTCACCTCCGCAGCGATTTTCGTTTTTCCCACATGTAAAAATAATAGTTTAAAGCAATCCCAAAATGTTGCAATTTTAAAAATTTTACACTTTCTTCATTATAAGTTTCTAATGCTACACATTTTAGCCTAATTTTAAAGCTGTAGCACTTCTATAAGAAAAATAATATTTTTGTAATTGTTTAAATTTAAATATTTTATAACGGCCTCCGAAATTCATATATTGTAAAATTGAAATGTTTATTTGTGCAAATTTACTACTCTGTAAATAATTTGAAAATTTCAGCTTCCTAGCTTATCCCATAGTACTAAACAGTTATCTATTTGTTTAAAATTTAAGAATTTTTAACTGCCGAACAAATTAAAATATCAAAATTTGTTTAAACCCTATTTCGTTTTTTTAAGAATTCTACTTACAAAAAAAATTTCAACTCCGTATCACATGCGGAAATACATAAACCATGAAAATTTGTTTAAACAATTGCGAATTTTTAGCGGCCACATTGTTGCACTTTTTCAAGATTTTCGTTTTTTCTAGTCTGTTTTGCACAAAATGATACCTAATAAAAAAATTTCGAATCTCCAGCACATCTGGAAGTGCCTAAACATTAGTATCCTCCTGTTATATGTTATCATTATATATCGACGACGCTTACAGAGGAGGAGGATATAACATACATATTAATTAATGTTTTTTCAAGGTGAGATGAAATGCTTGCAGCATGCAAGCACCTTCTATTAGTATCATTATATATCGAAGACTCTTACAGAGGAGGATATAACAGGAGGATACTAATGTCCAGCCCAAACTACAAGAGCTAGAGAGCTGAAAGTTTTAGTTTTTGTCGATATGTTGAAGAAACCCACAGATAAAATGAGACTTCTTACCTAAGTGACATGAGTTCGACTCCAGAAATTCCGAAAGTTGCGTTTTTTCCCATAAGAAAAGCATTGCGCAATTTTTGTAAATTAATTATGGGCACTTGCCGGTAAGCTAGAAAGATGAAATTTTCAGAGTTGCTACATGGCCGCAATATCTATTAGGAATTTTTGTCACTTTTACTTACAGTGTCTTGGGTTCGACTCCCGAGACCCCGGAATATCTCCCATAAGTTAGCATGGGAAAAGGTTTTTCCAGCGTGTAGACCAATCTAATAGGTTAAGGAAGCGGAAATTTTGCAGGTTTATAGAAAATTAGTCATAACCAATTATAAAAGTCGAAAATTTTAAAATTGTAAATTTTGGGGTTGTTTTAACCCCATTCGAACATTAAATTTTAATAACTTTTTATGTACTACGGGATGAGCTAGGAAGCTTCAATTTTCAAATTATTTACAGAGTAGTGAAATTGCACAAATAAACATTTCAATTTTGCCATATATATATATTGCGGCAACCGTTAAAAATTAACAATTAGAAAAATATTATTTTACTTCTAGAACAACTTTAAAATTTGGCTAAAATGTGTGGCATTAGTACCCCATAATGAAGAAAGTGTAAAATTTTTAAAATTACAACATTTGGGGATTGTTTTAAACCATTATTTTTACATGTGGGAAAAACGAAAATCGCTGCGGAGGTGAAATCTTTAGAATTAAAAAATATTTGTAATGATGAAATGTCTTTCTGAAAAATGAATGTTTTTTCAAGGTGAGATGAAATGCTTGCAGTATGCAAGCACCAACTACTAGTATGTTATATCCTCCTCTGTAAGAGTCGTCGATATATAATGATATATAACATATAACAGGAGGATACTAATGTTTAGGCACTTCCAGATAAGCTGGAGATTCGAAATTTTTTCTTAGGTGGGATTTTGTGCAAAACCAACTAGATAAAACGAAAATCTTGAAAAAGTGCAACAATGCGGCCGATAAAAATTCGCAATTGTTTAAACAAATTTTCATGGTTTATGTATTTCCGCATGTGCTACGGAGTTGTAATTTTTTTAAGTAGAATTCTTAAAAAAACGAAATAGGGATTATACAAATTTTGATATTTTAGTTTGTTTGGCATTTAAAAATTCTTAAAGTTTAAACAATTGAATAACTGTTAGGTACTACGGGATGAGCTAGGAAACCGAAATTTTCAAATTATTTACAGTATAGTAAATTTACACAAATAAACATTTCAATTTTACCATATATGTTTTGCGGCGGCCGTTAAAAATTATTTAATTTTAAACAATTACAAAAATATTATTTTACTTCTAGGAGTGCTACAACTTTAAAATTTGGCTAAAATGTGTAACATCAGTACCCCATAATGAATAAAGTGTAAAATGTTTAAAATTGCAACATTTGGCGATTGTTTAAAACTATTATTTTTACATGTGGGAAAAACGAAAATTGCTGCGGAGGTGAAATATTTAGAATTAAAAATATATGTGTAATGATGAAATATGAATAATGAATGTTTTTTTATGTTGAGATTAAATTATTGCAGTATGCAAGCACCAACTACTAGTATGTTATATCCTCCTCCTCTGTAAGAGTCATAGATATATAATGATAACATATAACAGGAGGTTACTAATGTTTAGGCACTTCCAGATGTGCTGGAGATTCGAAATTTTTTTATTAGGTAGCATTTTGTGCAAAACCGATTAGAAAAAACGAGAATCTTGAAAAAACGCAAAATGTGGCTGCTAAAAATTCGCAATTGTTTAAACAAATTTTCATGGTTAATGTATTTCCGCATGTGCTACGGAGTTGAAATTTTTTTTATAAGTAGAATTCTTAAAAAAACGAAATTAGGATTATACAAATTTTCATATTTCAATTTGTTTGGCAGTTAAAAATTCTTAAAATTTAAACAAATTGATAGCTGTTTAGGTACTATGGGATGAGATAGGAAACTGAAATTTTCAAATTATTTACAGTATAGTAAATTTACACAAATAAACATTTCAATTTTACCATATATGTTTTGCGGCGGCCGTTAAAAATTATTTAATTTTAAACAATTAGAAAAATATTATTTTATTTCTAGAAGTGCTACAACTTTAAAATTTGGCTAAAATGTGTAGCATTAGAACCTTATTATGAAGAAAGTGTAAAATTTTTACAATTGCGACATTTGGGGATTGCTTTAAACTATTATTTTTACATGTGGGAAAAACGAAAATCGCTGCAGAAATGAAATCTTTAGAATTAAAAGACTATTTGTAATTTTGAAATTTCTGTCTGAAAAATGAATGTTCTTTTAATGTGAGATGAAATGCTTGCAGTATGCAAGCACCAACTACTAGTATGTTATATCCTCCTCCTCTGTAAGAGTCGTCGATATATAATAGATAATGATAGGAGGATACTAATGTTTAGGCACTTTCAGATGAGCTGGAGATTCGAAGTTTTTTTCTTAGGTAGGATTTTGTGCAAAACTGACTAGAAAAAACGAAAATCTAGAATAAGTGCAAAAATTCGCAATTGTTTCAACAAATTTTCAAGGTTCATGTATTTTCGAATGTGCTACGGAGCTGAATTTTTTTAGAGGTAGGATTTGTAAAAAAACGAAATAGGGATTATAGAAATTTTGAAATTTTAATTTGTGTTGCAATTAAAAATTTTGAAAATAAAAAAATAGCTAACTGTTTAGGTACTACGGGAAGAGCTAGGAAGCTGAAATTTTTAAGTTATTAAGAGATTAGTTCATTTGTACAAATTAACATTTGAATCTCTCCATAAATATGTTGCGGCGGCCGTTAAAAATGTTTAAATTTTAAACAATTAGAAAAATATTATTTCACTTATAGAAGTGCTACAAATTTAAAATTTGGCCGAAATGTGTAGCATTAGCATCCCATAATGGTGAAAGTATAAAATTTTTATAACTGCAAAGTTTGGGGATTGCTTTAATCTATTATTCTTACATAAGGGAAAAACAAAAATCGCTGCGGGGGTGAAACGTTTAGAATTAAAAAAATATTTGTAATGATGAAATATCTGTCTGAAAAATGAAAGTTTTTCAAGGTGATATGAAATGCTTGCTGTATGCAAGCACCTTCTACTATTGTATATATATACATATATATATATATATATATATATATATATATATATATATATATATATATAAAGCTAAGTTAATATAAAGGTTGATAATTCTGAAAAATTAATTTTTTTATCCGGGTACGTACTAAATGGCACGGATGATGACACCATAATCCAAACGCACTACATATCCTAATTTTTACATATATTTTAGTGTAACATATAGGCTATTGTCTTAATGATGATTATAGTCATTGCTTTAAAAATGCGATCTAAGCCATGAAACTGGATATTCGAAAACTTAGACGCTCGCCGATTGCCAGAGAAATAAGAAATTCCGGATAGATGCCTTAATTTCGCAGAAAATAAAAAATATTAGCTTATTTAAATGGGTAGTTCAAATGCTATCACGTTAGTTTATTTACGAGTTTAGACGTTGGTGTATGTTGACTTTTTAAGCGCTTGCAGTATGCAAGCACCAACAACTCGTAATTCAAAATAGCTCTAAAATATGTGATGACTTTGATAGTAGTACTCCGTCATCTTCTGCGTCAGCAGAATTGGTTGCTGTTAGGGAAGAGACTAGTGTATTCGCCAATGATTGTGATCCTAGTGAGTGGATTTTCCCTTTGACCCATAATCAGTTGAGCAATATTGTTCGGAAAGGCCCAATTTGCATTCTAAAGAAAATGATGACTTTCCGTTAGAAGATAACAACCGAAATTTTACTTCATTTTACTGCAAGCGTGTATTAAGCAACGGTGAAAAGCATCTCAGACGTTGGTAAGTATATTCTCAAAGTAAAAACTGCGTGTTTTGCTTTGCTTGTTACTAATTTTCAACATCACTAGCAGCCGTTGCTTCTGAAGGTTCTTAATATTGGAAAAATTTGAGTGCTTGTTTAAAATTACATGAAATTAAAATTACATCTTAAGGTATGTATGATGCAATGGCTATACTTAGAGAGGAGACTAAATGGTGGGATATTCATTGACAAACACATACAAACGCAAATTCATCTATAAAACACCAGTGGCGAGATATTTCATAAAGAATTCTTACTATAGTGCAGTATTTCGTGGTCATACAGAAAACATAAAGGAGCCTACCAAGAACTGGAAATTTCCTTGGGTTGGTAAAATTATTGGAAAAATTTGATCCACTCATGCGAGAACATTTGAGCCATGTCGTCAATAATGAAATACGTGATCATTATTTCAGTAATGATGAAAGACATTCGTATGTTATTCTTTCAACTTTTCTAAACTGACCAGTTATTCTTTGCACTACCCATTGTGCGTAGGCAAGAGGGAATCAGCAGGTCGAAAAAAATTTTATTAAAAATCAATCCAATCAGAAAATTATGGCAAAATGATAATATGCAGTTCCTCACTTAGAAGAATTTCTGAAATCGCTTAATAAATACAGATCAACAGGTTTTGAGTCAGCACCATCTATATCCATCGGTCTGGCAGGAAATTTACAGTTTCAACAAGAATTTAGAAAACCGCGATTCCGAATTAAGAAAAAATATCTAGTTATAAAAGTGAGAATGAATGTAACAACGACTACAAGGAATTATCCATGATTCATTGATACGATTCTTGTGTGTTGAAACCCATTTCGAGTCTCTAAAAATATATTCTACTAATTTTGGATTTTTGTACACACTCTAAGTCTGCCTCTGCCCGTTGATATGAAGAAACGAAAAAGGAGTAAAGGTCATTTTACTAATGTAGAGCAAGAAAATCGAGTGGTTTTCAATACCATTCGTTTCTTGTGGTGCGTTAAAAAAATTTCCTAATTTTTCTAGCGACCTATGAGGAAAGCAAATGAAAATCGCCGTACCAAAAATATCAAAATACACCAGCTCTCGGGCCACAACTCATTCTCCCTCAAAACAACCAACCCTTCGGCATTCACCTTGCCCTTGAATTTTAAACGATGATTGGCTTCATTCGCACTGACTATTCGGACTCAAGCGACGTCTAGTTATCAGTTATCACGCTCAACCCTCGAGAGAACGCACAATCAGTCGCAGCTTCAACGTCTGACGGACGGCCACTCCAGAGGGAGAACCTGGCCCACACAAGATAATAATAATATTCAGTTCTATCCTGTTGACACTTCCCTCTCTTTTTTCTGAAGAACAAGTTGTTTTTTGATAATATTTTATGACTCCAATATATGTAATCGATGCGAATATTTTTATACAGGCTACATAAAGTAAACTACTGCGAAGTGCATTAAATATATATTCAGTATATAATGAAAAACAAGAAATTTTTGAAAGCGTATAAATATATATATCCGAAATACATTATAAAATCAATATTAATTATATACATAATATCCTTATTCTGTACGTCCGTCTGTCCGTCCGCCGGAACGGTGCTTTGATATATATGATTTAATACACTAATAAAAGTTATAGACAGTAGACGTTGAGCAGCAATTCGCCGCATATCCACGGTCGATTCGCCACGAGTGGCGATGGGGTTGGACATCATTACCCTAGGGCCTAGGCGGTCGCCTATGTCGCCATGCCCTGTCTCCGCCCCCGTCAACGGTAATCTGGACCCCGAACCCCTAGATTGCGATGAATTATTTATGATTTGGCCATTACCAGATCAGCATACTTCCATGAAATCATATCACCGATTTCAATCTTCATCCTACCTCTGGAAGTAAATATTAGTTGTAATTTATCAACGAAAACGCATAAATTTCCTGCTCTAAATTAATTAACATCATCACTTTACTCCTCTTTCTTTTCATTATATCAACGGGAATCTGAACCCCAAACCCCTATATTTAATTAATGATCTAATATTCAATTTCATCCACGTTGCACAAACAATTATACAGGAAAACCATAAAACAATATTTTTTACATAAGAGTTTATTTCAAAAAAATTCACAACGTTTACAAAAGAATAATCACATTATCATGGAGCTTTCGTCTTCATTAACAATTTCCATTTATTATGTCGGAAATACAAAATGCCATTTTCTTTTATGCACAACTGTAATAGCTTGATTTAATTACATAAATATTGTCAAATAGAATTAACCTCTTAACCGTAAAATTCAAAATTAGAGAGACACAATGAAAAAGGGGGAGGAGAAAAGGCAGGAAAAGGGAAAAGACAATAAAAATTATTAACTTACAGGTTTAGGGGTTGTTACTCCAGCTACTGATGATGAGAGCATTGCTCTCGAAATACGTATTTAGTACGTTAACTCATTTTTAGTCATCTTGTGTGCGTGTATTCGAGTGCTTGCGTATGTGACTGTTGTGTCTGTTAGGTCGTTGTCGTTGCCGTAAGGCACATAAACCTACAGGCCACTGTTTGCGATACTAGATCCCTGGCGTGGTTTAATCTCCCGTAAACCTATTATTATTTCCCCGTTCCTATCCCCTTTTTTCCTTTACCTCTTGGCGTGTACGTGTACGTGTGTTTGTGGTTGTTTAGTAGGTTCCTGTCGCGGTCGTACTGACTCACAAACCTTCTAGCAACGGTGTGATATTTTTGGGTACCTGGCAAAGAGTAATTTCTCGCAAACCCGGTCCCGTTTCCTTTCCACCTTTAGGATTAGTGCTTGTGCGATTGAGTGAGTAATTGTGTGAGGGACATCAGGTCCCTGGCGTGGAGTAACAACCCCCAAACCTGTAAGTTTATAATTTTTATTGTGTTTTGCCTTTTCCTGCTTTTCCTCCTCCTAATTCATTGTGTCTCTAATTTTGAATTTTATGGTCAAGGAGTTAATTCTATTTAACATCAATTTCGCCGTAGTTTCCATCTTTACTTATTTATTTACATATATATTTCAAATTTAATTCTTATCATCTATAAGATTTAAATATACAGAAAGATAATGTTGCAAAATACTTAGCTGACTACCCAGCAAGAATGCCCAGTAACATAATTGATGTTATAGTTGTGGAACAAACACCTAACATGCCCGATTTTTCCATTTTGTTTCGGCGTTTAACCATCATCCTGGCTAGTTTAAAGCACAATTCAAAATAGAATAATTATACCGGAAATTATGCTATAAAAATTCTGAATATACTTGTGAAATTTTTATTGTTTTGAACATATTTCAATTGTGCATACACTCCCTAAGGACTGCATAACCTTACAAAGGGGGGAGGGTTTGTGTACTCTTATGAACCAAAGAGCTATGCCGGCGGGGGATAATTCTCCTGGTAGGACAATCCAAGATGGAAAGGTCTGAGGGGAAGTGTCAGACTAAGAAGCAGTCTTGGGGATTTTACAACCCCCTGTGCAAGGGTAGCAGCTTGCACAGTACCTCTGTAGGTGGTGATCATGTGGATCTAAACAGCTACGGATGAGTAATCACTCTTGTGAAACTTCGATGAGGAAATCAAAGGGAAACTACCCCATTATATTTCCCATGATAGGCTGAAAAGCTTCAAATACCTCCATAGATCTCTCTGGAGTAAAATATTCCGGAAGTAAAATAGTCCCTCAATCGGATCTCTGGGTGGGGACTACCCTAGGGGATTCACAGAGGAAGTGTAACATTAATAAGAAGAAAGCAAGTAGTGACAAATTAAGAATAGGCGCATGGTATGTTAGGACTATAAATTCAGGGGGAACACTAGAGAACTTAAAAATGGAAATGAGAAGGAATAATGTAGGTATAGTAGGTCTTAGTGAAGTTCGGTGGGAAGGAGAAGGGAAGATAAATTAAGACGAATTTAAGATTATTTACTCGGGAGGAGAGAATAGGGAAAGGGGAGTGGGGATTATAATGAGAAAAGAGATAGCTGAAAGAATTAGCAAGGTAATGACAGTTAATGATAGATTTATAGCTGTAAAACTTAAGATGGAGCCAGTTGAAATGCTTATAATTCAAGTGTATATGCCAGCAACTAATGCTGGTAACAACAAAGTACATGAAATGTATGAACAGATTATGGAGATATTGGAGGAGGAGGGGAAAGGAAGGATCACCACCATAGTAATGGGAGACTGGAACGGTGTAGTCGGAGAGGGACAGGAATATAACATAGTGGGAAAATATGGACTAGGGAGGAGAAATAAAAGAGGGGATAAACTTGTGGAATTCTGCCATAGAAATTGATTGATTGTAACTAATACATGGTTTAATCATCACCAGCGGAGACTTTACACATGGAGAAGCCCAGGAGACCAGAGATGACACCAGATAGATTACATACTAGTCAATGAAATATTTAGAAATAGCATTAAAAAAGTGAACACACTACCAGGGGCAGATATCGATTCCGACCACAACCTTTTGATGGCAAATACACAATGTAGACTGAAGAGCATTAAGTGAAACATAAGAGTTAACAAGAAATGGAACTTCATGACAGAGTTGGAGGAAAGGTTGGGGGAGAGAGCTAAATAAAATAGGAACAATGTAGATGAGGAGTGGAGATACATCCATAGCAACATTAATGATGTAATGGAAAAGAATGTAGGAAAGATAACGAGTGAAATAAACAAAAAACGCTGGGTCACAGCAGCCATGCAAAAAATGGAAGAGCGGAGAAAGTGTAAGAACATAAACACTGAGGAAGGCCAAAAAAGTACAAGGAGTTAAA
Organism: Tanypteryx hageni; assembly: GCA_028673005.1. Classification (NCBI taxonomy): domain Eukaryota; kingdom Metazoa; phylum Arthropoda; class Insecta; order Odonata; family Petaluridae; genus Tanypteryx; species Tanypteryx hageni. The sequence continues at coordinate 70,989,930 of CM054115.1, read as the reverse complement.
TAATGCTTTAGAAAGAGAAACAGATAAAGCCAGAGAACTGTGGATAAATGAGAAATGCGAGGAGATTGTCGAGTGTGAAAGAATTTGTAGAACAGACCTCATGTATAGCAAAGCAAGAGAACTATTCAAGAAAAAGGCAAGAAAGATAGGACGTAAAAAAATCATAAACAAAAGTGGTAAAATAGTCTCGGAGCCAGACGATGTAAAGAATGTCTGGAAAGAATACGTTGTGGTGCTGTATGACAAAGAAGGAAAGCAAAGAATTATTGAATTAAATGAAAAAGAGGATGTGGAAAAAGACCAAGTATTCTCGAGTCTGAAATTAAAAGAGCAATTGATGACATGAAAAGAAGGAAGGCTGTTGGGAGTGATGCTATACCCGTGGACGTTCTTAAGGTTTTGGTGTCGAAAGCAGTTTAGCAACTCACAAAATTCTTTAACCAAGTATATGATACTGGCATATGGTCTGAAGATTTTTCAGATGTTGTTATGGTACCACTGGAGAAAAAGAACAATGCAAAATGTTGTAAGGATTACAGAACTATTAGTTTAATTTCTCAAACAGCTAAAGTTCTAACCAGAATAATAACCAAAAGAATTGAAGGTAAAATAGAAAAGGAGCTGCAATACAATTAGTTTGGTTTCAGAAGAGGAAGAGGGACTAGAGATGATATAGGATGTATGAGGATGATAATAGGAAGAGCGCTAGAAGCCAATAAATGTATGTATTTTTGTTTTGTAGATTGGGAGAAAGCTTTTGACCGAGTGAAATGGGATAAATTGTTGGGTATTTTAAATAACATAGGAATAGATTGGAAAGATAAAAGACTGCTTAAAAACCTTTACTTTGATCAAAAGATTAGAGTTAGGGTTGAAGGAGAAGAAACAGAAAGTACTTCAATAGGGAAGGGAGTGAGGCAGGGTTGCCCTATTTCACCAGCGATATTTAATATTTATGCAGAAACAATAACAGATGAAGCTTTGATGGAAGAGAAAGAATTTAAAATAGGAGGTGAATGTATTACCACCATTAAATATGCAGATGATCAGGGATTCATAGCAGAAGACGAGAAAGAACTTCAGAGAATGACAGACAGACTAGTGGAGGTTGGCCAACAATATGGAATGAAGATCAATGCAGAAAAAACGAAAGTCATGGTGGTTTCAATGGAACATAAAGAATTAAATATAGTGGTAAATTGCCAAAAATTGGAACAGGTAAGTAGTTTAAAATATCTTGGCAGTATTTTAGCATAGGATGGAAGTAGTACAAAGGACAGCAGAAGTAGGATTGCAATGAAAAAAGCATCATTTAACGAGAAGAAGGAGCGTCTCACAAGCAAGAAAATAAATTTAGACACAAGGAAGAAATTAGCAAAATGCTACATATGGAGCATAGCTCTTTATGGTGCAGAGAGAAAACAGCAAATGTCAACCCTATTCTAAAGTCCGGTTCTAAATTTGCATTGATAATTACCGCCCCATATCTATTCTTCCTTTTCTTTCCATCCTCTTTGAACGCATTATTCACAGCCGCCTCCTGTCATTTATCCTCCCTTACATTTCCCCCTATCAACATGGTTTCCTTCCCGGGAGCTCATGCCTCACCAACCTTTCCGTCATTCACTATCATATTACCAATGCTTTCGAACAATCTTCCCAACTCGACGTTTGTTAATTCGATTTTTCCAAAGCTTTTGACACCGTGGATCACATCCTATTAATTCACAAACTTACCAATCGTTACAATATCCATGGACCCCTTCTTAGTCTTCTCACCAGTTTTCTATCCAACAGATTTCAACGTGTTACAATCGACGGCGTTACTTCCCCTTCCCTTCCAGTTCCTTCCGGTATTCCACAAGGAAGTGTTCTTGGTCCCCTTCTTTTCTCTTTATATATTGATGATATTGTTGATTCCGTTCTTCCCCATTCCTGCAACATACTGTTATACGCCGACGATTGCAAGATATTTAAGCAAATAGACAACTCCAATGACAGTCACTTGCTTCAGCTTGCCCTCCATTCAATCTCTAATTGGAGTTCTGCATGGAAACTTAAAGTTAATCCCACCAAATCTAAATTTATACAGTTCACCCTTCGAACCAAACCCATCCCTTCAGTTTATTTATACTCCGCCCAACCCATACCCGAAGTTTCCTCACACAGTGACCTTGGAGTGCTCTTCGATTCCAAGCTCACCTTCACCTCACATATAAGAAAAATTTCATCCAAAGCCATGTCCCTTGTTGGCCTGTTGTACAGATTCACAGAAATCAACAACCTTCAGGTATTAAAATCAGTTTTTTCCGGTTGTGTCCTACCACTACTTGAATATTGCTCTCCTATATGGTCCACGGCATCTCCCACCAACCTTAAACTCCTAAATCGCCCTCTAAATTTCTTCCTAGCAATCGTGCGCCATCGAGTCCCCACTTACCGTAACTTGTCTCGCCAGGAATTGCTTTCAGTGATGGGTATTTCCTCCCTGCAATTGCGTCGGAAAACATCAGACCTAAAATTTCTCCATGGAATAATGAATGGTAAATTCCGACCAAATGAACTTCTTACCTACTTCTCTCTTCACGTCCCCTCTCGTCCCACCCGCAATCCCAACCCCTTACACTTTCGCAAATGCCGACTCTCCATCACCAAAAGATCTCTCTTCTATCGATTGCCCCAAACATTTAATTCCCTCGTTCGTTTGTTCCCTGTTATTGATATGTTTTCCCCCATCTCATCCTTTTCTGCACTAGTTGCCCGGTCACCCCCATAATTCTTATTGTCTATACGCTTTTGAATATGTTTCTGTTTTTGCATTTTCCTGTTTGGAACAATTTAATATCTGTTCCACGATTGTTAATTTAATTTATTTTATTTGTTATTTTATGTTGTTATATTACGGATCAATTGTAAAAGGCCAAAATTTGGCTGTTTATGGACCTTTTTTAATTAAATAAATAAATAAATAAATAAAGCAGGAATATAGTACTTATAGAGATATAAAAGAGGCTTCTATGGCGAGAGAGAAATGGAGGCAGCGATTCAGCTGAAACCATTCTTCGGACAGCAGCACGATAATGATGATATTTATTATTTTTAAAAGGTGATATATCAATTAAGAAATTTGGTGAAATGGAATAAAAATCACAAATTGATAATGCATTTAAATGTGGTTACGTATCAAATGAAGTTCAACAAATGAAATTATCCTCTCGTTATGAACTATTCTCTCTTTTCCAATAAGTGGTGATTTGATTCCTATAGACATCTGAGAATTAGCCGAAACATTACTTAATACTAGAAATGTATGGAATTGCTTTACATTTATTTTACTATTTACTATGGTAAACCTAGGAAAGAATCGAGAAAGTTGTACATGTATTGCCTTAAATATGTGGCTTCATTTTGCATTTAAATCTCTGGATATTGTATTGGCGGGATACATATCCAGAACATCATCACGCTAACATTATTGTTTAAAATAAATAGATATTGAGGGTAGTAATGGGTTAAATTCTAGATAAATGTAATTCTTCTTTCCGGTCTAAACATAACGTGCATACACGTTAATGTCACATACAAACTTAAATTGACATCAAGAGTTTGAATTACTGAAAGCCTAAGTTATTTCTCCAATTCTGCAATAAGCATGCGAGACTTTTCAAAATTATTATTCTTCTGAAAACGACGCAATCCATGATTTCATGAATTTTACTCATTGGAAATCCATGTTTTCCTGTAGTTAGGAAGGTTACTCATGCCGTTTAGTTTTCTCATAACATTAAAATACGCTTTGTACTGTTTATTTGTTTTGCCAAACAAAATGAACTTCCGGAGATCAAATAGCGATTCAGCGACATGAAGTCATTACAATTGGCAAAATAGTTGGTGAGTTCATACATAATATACTTATTTTTTCAGACGACCATTTTTATTCTCCAGTTCGTATGTTTCCTTCGTTGTCACCCTGATTACCTGAAAAATGATAAAAATGGCAATTTTATGTCAAGGTCTAAATATTGAAATAAGTCAATTTTAGTTTTAGTTTAAAATATTATATGATGATTCAATTATACTAGGTAATGACATGTTGCCTCTCGCTTCGATTAACTATATATTTAGAAGCGTTTTAAAAGCCAATTTCTAAAAAAGGACATGGGTCGTGCCTTTACTGAAATGAACGGCATAAAAGTTACAATTTTACAAATTAGATTTTTTGCGACACTTTTCTACTTATGTTTGTAATTTTTTCTTATTGTTATAATCCTTTGGCATATACGGCTATAAAGTATAGCGAACTATCTAATAGATTGTTTTAGATGCTCGAATTACTGTTCTGAGTCCTGAAAAAAATTATTTTTTCCAATCGTATCTATGGACAGTAAAGGGTAACGATAGAATCTACTAGCGGCAGTTGTAAAAGGAAAACACCGCTCTCTTATAATGAAATAAAACAGTTACTGCTACATGAATCCGAGGGTCACACGTAAACCTAGAATTTTGTTGTTATAAGTTTACACTGGCTGAACCCGAGAACTTGAACCTCAAGAAGAGTGAAAATAATTATGAATTGTATATTAGTAGCTATTCTTCTTTGACATTATTAGTTATAAAATAGTTTGGACAAGTAGAAGCTGTTTTATGATTTATTAAATGGATCATAAATGTTTAAAGCAGTGGTTGACAAATTTATGGTAGACGCGGCACCCTTACAAAACTAAAGAGAATTCCACGACACCCCAGCCTCGAAGGATATACACACGGGAATTACAACCTTGGGACGGATACATATGTTAGCACTACACCATAATCAACTCATAAGAGAAAACAATTGTTATCCTAATTACTTATCAGCACTTCCAAGTCTTTTACTTGTAGTAGGTGTACTTCACATTTAATTCTAATTAACTTGCTTACAGAGTTAGGGTACATTTTCCGCTCCGGCACTATTATTTTGATGTAATTTTTTCAAGGAAATTTCTTCTGGATGTAAAAGGAAAGATTTCCCTACAGCTCATTTACCCTCAATCTTGAATCTCTCCCTCACATTCAGTGGCGCGCGACAGGGGGGGCCCGAAAAAGTGTTCGTCTATATAATCTCAAAAATAATAAATGCTTTAATTTAAAAATCAGTGGAAGATCTCTTTCCATATAAAAACGATCGTTCAGAGGTGTAATAAAAGAGGGTAGCGTTAAGAGAGGTTTCACTATATATTTAGACGGCAGGATCCCTTAATGTTTAGCGCTATGGGCCCCCAAATTTTTAGCGCCAGTTGCCCCAGAAGGCGTAAATCCTCCACTCTATGTTAGTAATACACCAAAATCAATTCATAGGAGAAAAAAAAAATGTTGCCCTAATTACTTAACACTTCCAAATCTTTTATTTAAAGTAGATTTACTTCATCTTTAATTTTCATGAACTGGCTTAGAACATTTTTTCGCTCCAGCCCGATTATTCTGAGTTAATTTATTCAAGGCAATTTCTTCCCTAAGAAAAAATGTGGGGGTACCAAGATATTGATGAAATTGTCCAAAGGGTACAAACAAAAAAGAGTATGAACAGCACTGGGTTAGAGAATAGAGCCCTATACCATCTAACTTACCATTTTTCAAAAGGTTATGAATTTCATCCAGCTCCTTCACCGCTTCCACCGTCTCCGGTGCTTTCCGCTTTGCCATCTCGTCTCCTCGCTTACAACGGTTTTCATAATAAGGACGGATGACAGGGGTGAGGAGGTCGATGTGGACGTCGGCTGGATCCGTGGGGCCGGTCAGCGCTGATGCCGTCAAACCAATCGCTAGAGATACAATGAGGCCGATCAAGGGGTAGAGATTGAAAGATACAAGAAATAATGGCATGGGTTCGTCAACAGCCGGCAAAGTCTCGCTCGTCACTGTCGCTTCCGTTACTGATGGAACGAGGTAGGAACTGCAAAAAAAAGTGCAATGTTCCATATTTATATTTTAATAAAAATTTAATTTTTTAACTTCCAAAATAAATGTTTGCGAATTTCAACTTACGTCGCGTTAATCGCGTCCTCCATAGTAAAACCTGTGCCTTGAGGTAAAAATGCACAACCTTCCGTTGAGACGGGCTTTTTCTCGAAATTGATTTGACCGTTTGCAATAGCAGCCTGAGTTCCAAAAACCAGGTAACCCATTATGATCAGTCCTGCGATACCACCTATTAAAGTCCCCTGAAAGATAGAACAATTAATGAATGATTTTTTGCGTTATTATCTGTCAGTTTAACGCACTATAAAGAGCATTTTTCATGTGATGAGAATAAACTCATAGAAGAAAAATGATATAAATTTTTTTAGACAAACCTTGGAGTTTGTCCAGGGGAAAAACATTCCTAGCGTAAAGATAGCCATCATTGACCCCTTCGTCACTCCAGCAAGGCTCAAGGAAACCTTCAAATAAATAGACACTGCTGTTAATTTTATCAGATCGAGTAAAGTTGAACAGAAGATTATCATGAGAATGATGGAGAGAGAACAATTTCGATGCGATTAGTACTTTAAAATTCAGGCCTAAGTGATTAGTTTTCAGCGTGATAAAGTCCATAAGAAGATAAAATGACTGATGAGATAGATTGCGTATTTATGTAAATCGATTAAAAAAATTAAACTTAAGAGTCATTCATGTTGATAATACAAAATAATGATTATTCACGTTCGGGTGAATGAATGATAAACCTTATATAAATATAATGTAAGCAAAGAAATCTTTTTAGATTTTATAGAGAGAATGTTAAATTGATAGTTGCAAGTAAAATTCTGGAAAATTATGCCCTTTTGATGTATACGTTAAAACCATATTTCGCAGCATTGAGTTGTGAGAAGGTAAACTCATTACCTGCACAATTCCGCCCAAGTTTTCCACTATGAAAACCATGCCAACGCAAAAAACTCCGATGATTACACAGATGACCTTCATGATGATCGACGCCTTCAATTCTGAGTATTTTACTTTCAGATAGGGATCGATGAAATCCTCGTAAATTACTCCAGCCATTGAGTTGAGACCGGTTGACATAGAACTGGAAATACAGAGCAATGCCATTTTTGTAATATTTCTAACTTAATCTTTTTTATTAGGGTCCTGAGATATACAGCTTACCATAAAACATTCATGAATGTCTTTCCGAATCCTTTGCTTGAAATTGTTTTATTTCATGTCATTTGATTTGAATCTATTTTGTTACGACTAAATTTCTTTTTGAAAAGAAGGAGTTTCATATATATTTTTATATTTAAGTATGTTATTTTATTCAATTTTTATCATCTATTGATTTACTACACGTAAACATTTATTCCCTCCCTAAGGACTGCATAACCTTACAGAGGTGGGAGGGTTTGTGTACTCTTACGAACCAAAGAGCTATGCCGGCGGGAGATAATTCTCCTGGTAGGACCATCCAAGCCGGAAAGGTCTGAGGGGAAGAGTCAGACTAAGAAGCAATCTTGGGGGTTTTACATCCCCCTGTGCAAGGGCAGCAGCTTGCACAGTACCTCTGTAGGTGGTGATCATGTGGATCTGAACAGCTACAGATGGGTAATCACTCTGTGAAACTGCGATGAGGAAAGCAAGGGGAAACTACTTCATTATATTTCCCATGATAGGCTGAAAAGCTGAAAATACCTCTATGGATCTTTCTGGGGTAAAATATTCCGGAGTTAAATAGTCCCCCAATCGGATCTCCGGGTGGGGACTACCCTAGGGGATGCACAGAGGAAATGTAAGATTAATAAGAAAGCAAGTAGTGAGAAATTAAAAATAGGCACATGGAATGTTAGGACTATGAATTCAGGGGGTAAACTAGAGAACTTAAAAAGGGAAATGAGAAGGAATAATGTAAGTATAGTAGGTCTTAGTGAAGTTCGGTGGGAAGGAGAAGGGGAGATAAATTCAGACGAATTTAAGATTATTTACTCTGGAGGGGAGAAAAAGGAAAGGGGAGTGGGGATTATGATTATAAAAGAGATAGCTGAAAGAATTAGTAAGGTAGTGACAGTTAATGACAGATTAATAGCCGTAAAACTCCAGATGGAGCCAGTGGATATGCTTATAATTCAAGTGTATATGCCAACAACTAATGCTGGCGACGACGAAGTGGATGAAATCTATGAACAGATTATGGAGATATTGGAGGATGAGTAAAAAGGAAGGATCACCACCATAGTAATGGGAGATTGGAACAGTGTAGTCGGAGAGGGACAGGAAGATAGCATAGTGGGAAAATATGGACTAGGGAAGAGAAATGAAAGAGGGGATAAACTTGTGGAATTCTGCCATAGAAATAGATTAATTGTAACTAATACATGGTTTAAACATCACCAGCGAAGACTTTACACATGGAGAAGCCCAGGAGACCAGAGACGATACCAGATAGATTACATACTAGTCAATGAAAGATTTAGAAATAGCATTAAAAATGTGAAAACACTACCAGGGGCAGATATCGATTCTGACCACAACCTTTTGGTGGCAAATATACAATGTAGACTGAAGAGCGTTAGGAGAAACATAAGAGTTAACAAGAAATGGAACTTAGAGGAACTCCTTAAAAACAAGGAGGCTATCATGACTGAGCTGGAGGAAAGGTTGGGGGAGAGAGCTGAAGAAAATAGGAAGAATGTAGATGAGGAGTGGAGATACATCCATAGCAACATTAAAGATGTAATGGAAAAGAAGGTAGGAAAGATAACGGGTGAAAGAAACAAAAAACCCTGGATCACAGCAGCCATGCTGCAAAAAATGGAAGAGCGGAGAAAGTGGAAGAACATAAACACTGAAGAAGGCCAAAGAAAGTACAAGGAGTTAAATAATGCTTTAAGAAGGGAAACAGATAAAGCAAGAGAACAGTGGATAAATGAAAAATGCGAGGAGATTGTCGAATGTGAAAGAATTTGTAGAACAGACCTCATGTATAGCAAAGCAAGGGAACTATTCAAGAAAAAAGCAAGAAAGATAGGACGTAAAAAAATCATAAACAAAAGTGGTAATATAGTATCGGAGCCAGACGATGTAAAGAATGTCTGGAAAGAATACATTGAGGTTCTGTATGACAAAGAAGGAAAGCCAAGAAATATTGAATTAAATGAAGAAGAGGATGTGGAAGAAGATCAGCTAGGACCAAGTATTCTCGAGTCTGAAGTTAAAAGAGCAATTGATGACATGAAAAGAAGGAAGGCTGTTGGGAGTGATGATATACCCGTGGACGTTCTTAAGGTTTTGGGGTCTAAAGTAGTTAAGCAACTCACAAAATTTTTTAACCAAGTATATGATACTGGCATATGGCCTGAAGATTTTTTAGATGTTGTGATGGTACCACTGGAGAAAAAGAGCAATGCAAAATGTTGTAAGGATTACAGAACTATTAGTTTAATTTCTCATACAGCTAAAGTTCTAACCAGAATAATAACCAAAAGAATTGAATGTAAAATAGAAAAGGAGCTGCAAGATAATCAGTTTGGTTTTAGAAGAGGAAGGGGGACTAGAGATGCTATAGGATGTATGAGGATGATGATAGAAAGAGCGCTAGAAGTCAATAAAGGTATGTATTTTTGTTTTGTAGATTGGGAGAAAGCTTTTGACCGAGTGAAATGGGATAAAATGCTGGGTATTTTAAACAAAATAGGAATAGATTGGAAAGATAAAAGACTGCTTAAAAACCTTTACTTTGATCAAAAGATTAGAGTCAGGGTTGAAGGAGAAGAAACAGAAAGTACTTTAATAGGGAGGGGAGTGAGGCAGGGTTGTCCTATTTCACCAGCGATATTTAATATTTATGCAGAAACAATAACAGAAGAAGCGTTGATGGAAGAGAAAGGATTTAAGATAGGAGGTGAAAGTGTTACCACCATTAAATACGCAGATGATCAGGGCTTAATAGCAGAAGGTGAGAAAGAGCTTCAGAGGATGACAGACAGACTAGTGGAGGTTGTCCAACAATATGGAATGAAGATCAATGCTGAAAAAACGAAAGTTATGGTGGTTTCAAAGGAACATAAAGAATTAAATATAATGGTAAATGGCCAAAAATTGGAACAAGTAAGTAGTTTCAAATATCTCGGCAGTATTTTAGCACAGGATGGAAGTAGTACACAGGACATCAGATGTAGGATTGCAATGGCAAAAGCAGCATTTAACGAGAAGAAGGAGCTTCTCACAAGCAAGAAAATAAATTTAGAAACAAGGAAGAAATTAGCAAAATGCTACATATGGAGCATAGCTCTTTATGGTGCAGAGACGTGGACGGTAAGGAGAAAGGAGGAAAAATATTTAGAAAGTTTTGAGATGTGGGTATGGAGAAGAATGATGAAAGTGAAATGGACAGAGAGGAAGAGAAACGAAGAAGTATTTGAAATGGTGGGAGAAGAAAGGACGCTAATAAAAACAATCAGGAAAAGAAAAGCAAATTGGATAGGGCACATATTGAGAAGACAGTGTTTACAAAGGACGATCTTAGAAGGAAAAATTAGTGGAAGAAGAGGAAGAGGGAGAAAAAGAATAGGAATATTAGATAATATAAAGCAGGGATATAATACTTATAGAGGTATAAAAGAGGCTTCTAGGGAGAGAGAGAAATGGAGGCAGCGATTCAGTTAAAACCTGTCTTCGGACAGAAGCATGATGATGATGATGATGAAACATTTATTGTTAGCCAAAAATAATACTATTTAATTAGTATAAAGACAAATTTTCAAACCTTTTTAATCCTTTATATGCTCAGCATGGTTACTATCTTTCTTTGAATTGATAATCGACAAAAAAATGTTAAACATTTAAATATTGTTAAATGAGAAATCTAACTCCTTAAAGGTGAAGTTCAAATATTAGGGACAGGATAAAAGGGGATAAAAGAAAGGTGAAAAAAACCTCCACGTTTACCTATATACCATTGAAATATGTCTATACTTCGATCTAATATATTAGAATCATGGTATTTTTAGGCTATTTTCCAAAGGAATCAGCCTTATGAAATGATCCTGTCTGTCTATATTTGTGCATGTCCGCTACTTTTGCACCGATTTTCATGAAACTTGATATGAGACTCGTGCAGCCAGGGCACACCACCGAGCTATATTTTATTTGTGTTTGATGTGTTTGATTCCAGGAACTTTTATTCCCTATTTGATTTACATAGGAAGTCTAAATTCTATCGTGCAGATATTTTTTATTACATTAAAATATCTTAAATTTGTGATATAGGAGCGAGGTTTGTACTGTTATAAGGAGAAAAAATTTAGATTCTAATTGTTCTCACCGAATGTTGATTATTGTTCGTATTTTCTTGAATTTCTACTTAAACAGCGTTTTTGCGTTTTAAATCGCATTTTAACGGATTGATGCCATAAAGAAGATTATTACCGAACTAAGCTTGAGCATAGACGAGTGAAAAATGGATTATTTTTTTCTGCTCATTGTTTTTAGTATGATGATGCTTATCGATTTATTTTCCAAATTTTCTCTGTCATCGATAAACTATGAGTTAATAATGGTATTTATGATATGAAATTTCCTGTCAATATAAGTAATCATTTCGGAACGTCAACTTTGGGAAACCAGCCTGCATTAGTCTTGGTTTGGACTTCTTGTTATATTATAGAGGATGTTTCATGAGTTTTAAAGTTATATTAATGTTAAATAGGCGAAAACTGTTATGATTTTAACCCTTTGAGCGGTGATGTTCTACATTTACGTCAGTCATTCTAGTGCTGCTTTGAGTACTGCCCTATATTTACGTTTTCAAACTTTGCGCTTGAGCAATACTGCCGTTCATATACGTTGGTTCACAGACATTTCGTCTAACGACATTTTGGCCAATGGACATTTCGTTAAATGGTCATTTCTTCCAATGGATATTCCTTCCAAAGACAATTAGTCCAATGGATATTTCCTCCAAAGACAATTCGTCCAATGGATATTTCGTCCAAAGACAATTCGTCCAATGGATATTTCGTCCAGCGACATTTCGTCCAATTAATATTATATAGACATTTCGTACAGAAAAATAGGGATGTGGAAACGTGATGGGACAAGGACACTTCATTTGATATAGGCAATATGGGTGTCTATCGTGTAAGTTAAAACGGAGGGAAAGGGGGAAGAACGGGGGGACAAGGAAACTTAATTAGATATAGGCGATATGGATGTCTATCGACTCGGAATTATTTGAGTGTCTATTGATTCCGAATTAAACAGATTTTATATAAGCGTAAATTAAAATGGAAAGTACTGTCTGGTGAGTTACTTGGTATTAAACAAATTAACATAAAGCTTTGAATGTATAAAAAAGTAACAAAAACAAACTTTATTCAGTTGTTCATAATCTCACCTTCCTGGCTATCATTGACATAGGGTAACACATTATAAAGAAATATGAGCTGCAAGACAAGAAGAAAATGACAAATAAATGTTTACAAAAGAAACAAAAGCAAACTATATACATCTGTTAATAATTCCATCTTTCCAACAATTGAAGGGTTGAGATTTATAAGTGGGCTATCGACCAAACTACGAAAATTGAGTTTTCTCTTCCTTATATACGTTTATGCGGGAAATTCAAATCTGCCTTTGGATTGGCTCTTAGCCCACTTCTAACACTGAAAATGTGTATTAAGAATGCTACTTTGACAGAATTATAAGGGGGCTATAGTGTAAACATTGCCAATTTATTAGAATTAGAAGTGAGACTAAGACCCAAGCAGCCAATAGGAGGCCTACTTCTCAACCATGTGACCAAAAGAATCAAAATGAAAAGTCTGCATGAATGCTTTCTTAGCACTTTTCTGTATACCTAAACAAAAACTCGAGAAACTTCAAAAAGCAATAACAGCTGATTACCCACGTTTGGTCTTTGAGGAAAGGAGGAAGGATGTTTAAAAAAGATTTCCGATGAAAAAAGATGAGGTAAGACAGCATATTTCTAGATTCCCACATGATCAAGGTGATTATTCAAGAACAAGCAATACACACCGGAAGTTCCTGTCTCCAACATTAAAATTGAAGAAAATGTACTCCCTGTACACGGAGGAAATATCAGTTGACCCTGTACAAGAATAGGTCTACAGAGATATATTTTTAGACGAGTTCAATTTCAGTTTTCATGTCCCACGTAGTGACACATGTATAACATGTGACAAACTCGCCCCATCTCTTACAAACACAGATCTGAGAGCTGATGAACGGGAGAAACGCATCCGACAAAAAGTTTCATGTGTTGAAGTCAGATAATGCATACAAAACCTGCAAGCAGATTTTAAGGCTTCGAAAACTCAGAAGGATATGGAGATGTTGACATTTGACATGCAGCAGACATAGCCAGTTCTCTATTTAAGCCATTCGCAGACCTTTTATCACAGGCAGCTTTAGATTTATAATGAAGGTTGCAGCATTTTTCCATTTTTGACAATTTATCGAGTTCCCCATCAGTTTTTCGTGTTCGCCAGAAGTTTTTGTGTTCAAACTCCAGGAAACGCACGAACCCCTGCATACGCACAAACCCCTGCATATGCACGCACCCCGGCATACGCTCGTACTCCGGCATACGCTCGTACTCCGGCTTTGCGCGTACATTGATAGCATGATGAGTCCGACCTGCTGGTTGTCGCCGTCGCATTACCAGCTTGGCTATAAATGCGAAACAAACTTTTTAAAACGAGATCTTTAATGGCTTTGGCCTCATACTCCTCCCTACAAGCGAGGACGCTTGTTTGGAGGGAGGGCTTCCGGCGAATCAAGACTAGCGATGGGTTGCTTGTAGCGATGGGTCAATTGTAGCGATGGGTCGCTTGTAGCGATCCCACCACCTAGCCCTGATATCACCCAACATCCGCACCTCGTCGTGCGGCAACAGTGCTGCCTTTAGGTAGAATTCCTTGGACATCTTCGGCAAGAGGATGTCCAGGAGTTCCACATTCCCGTCTAAATGCATCCGGTCGACGTGGTCGTATCTGCTACGACCAAGTATCAACCGTAGAGCATAGTTTTGCACTACTTGCAGCCTGTATAGGGTGGTCTTCGGCACCCCTGACCAGACCGGAGCTGCATAGGTGATGATGGGCCTCACGCAGCTCAGGTAGAGGCGTCTCTTGGTGTCGGCCGACCATACACCCGGGCGCAGAATCGGACGGATTCTGGTTAACGCCCCGAGTGCCTTGCTGCGGACACTCTCGACCTGAGGCTTCCCGAGAAGCCTCCGATCCAGTACTACCCCCAAGTACTTGACCTCTTGGCTGCAAGGTATTCCCTCCCCCATCACCGACAGGTCGACTCCAGGCGGCGCTCCCCTTCCGGGATGGAAGATAACGGCCGCAGTCTTGCTGGGATTAATCGCAATACGCCATCGACGATACCAGGTGACCAGATCGTCGACGGCCCACTGCAAAGACTCTACTGCCTTGCGCATTTGGAACGACCGCGACAGAAGCGCCGCGTCGTCTGTGTACAGGGCAAGACTGGTGTTCCAACCGAAATCCCTGGGAGGAACTTGGGTGAAAATATTAAAGAGCATCGGCCCCAAGACGGACGCAAATGCGTGGCAGTCCCGATCCGACCTGGAACCAGAACACCCGGAACATCCTGCCCTGCAGGTACGATTCTATGAGTCGCACAGCCCAAGACGGAAACTGGTGTCGAACCATCTTCAACAGGAGTGCAGAGTGCCACACGCGGTCGAAGGCCTTCGAGATGTCGAAGAACACCCCTGCGACCGCGTGATTCCTGTTGAAGGCATCGGTGATGAAGTGGGTCACCCTTCCCAGTTGGTGGGTAGTGGAGTGCCTCCATCGGAAACCAAACTACTCTTTCGGGAGAACGTCTTTCTCCTGGAGAACTTCCTGCAGTGGCTTCTGGATGAGACGCTCATGGATCTTTCCGAAACCCGCCAGGAGCGAGATCGGCCGGATGTCTCCGGGGCCGATCTCCGTCCCTGGCTTCTTCGGAAGACAGATGATCCTTGCCCTCTTCCAGGCAGACGGGAATATGAAATCCCGGCGCAACCGTTATAAACAGCGGTCAGGAATTCTACAGCAGCCACGGAAGTTGTCGCAAGACGAGGTTCGGGATGTTTTCATCACCTGGAGCACTCCTCAGCTTGAGATGGCGAATCTCCTTGATGATGTCGCTTTCCGAGAAATGAGGGAGCTCCTCGGCTAGCAATTGCGATGTCTTCCTCCACCGCATCCGACTCGTAGCCGGGTTCGGACGAAATACCCCCTCAATTTTTTCCGCCGTAAGCCCAGCTTTCTCCTCCAGAGACCTCGCGACGGTGTCCCCTTGAACTATCAGGGGATCGCGTCGCTGGTTACCGCATAGCCTCCTGCAGGTTTTCCAGATGGACTGGTGCTCCAGGAAAAGCGTGGACAGATGTAGCTCCCACGCGTCCGAGTGTACTTCACGAAGCATATCTCGGACCGTTCTGTTGAGGCAGTCCAGTTGGACCCTGAGGTCCAGGCTGCGGTAGCGCTGCCACCGCTGCCGCACACTGTTTCTCCAGGAGATGATTTCTCGGACGGTACGGGGCGAGGCGATGCGTATACCCGTTGCCACGACGATCTTAGGTATCGCAGCATCCATGGCCTGCTGGACGGTTGTAGTGAGGAGGGCGACCATTCGGTCTGTCTCCTCGCTCGTCCTAGGCTTTGAAGGCTCGACTGGCAGTCTTTCCGCGATAAATTTGCCAAAGTGCTGCCAGTCGGAACGAGCAAGGTCCATACGCTGCGACGGTGGGACTCGCACCGGCGAGTTCCCAAGGAGTAGCAGAGTCGGATTGTGGTCGAAAGACATGACATACACGGAGTGCATGCTCATGGATGCCCGAACGTTGTTAACGACAGCAACGTCTAGGACATCCCTGGACGGAAGGAACGTTGGTTCAGTGGGTGCAATCACCATGAGCGTCTCCTCGTCCGCCAAGTCCTTTAACCGCGAACCCCTCGGATTGGCGACCCTAGAATGCCAGCTTGCGTGCTTGGCATTCAGGTCGCCAAGGACTATGGAGGGGCAGCCGTTCCCGACAAGATCCATGAACTCGCCCGGATCCCACGCCCTCCCACGCCGAGGAGACCCTGATCCATTCGGCGCAAGTCCGGACGTCGACGGAAACGGTCTCCATCGATCTGTAGAATCGCGCCAGACTGGGACGATGTTCCACAGATCGATGGATCGACAGAGCAGAGCCTCCATGCGCCTGGCCCGCGGCCGGCTGGCTGGGCCTGTCCGCACGATTGATCGCCCAACCAGGAAACTTCCAGGCATCTTACGGGCGCAGGTGCGTTTCGTTGACCGCGGCGACGATGGCGTTTTTCTCCTGAAGGAACGCCCGTAGCTCTTCCGTCTTCTCCTTAACACCACAGGCGTTCCATTGTGTCGGGATGCTGCATCCCTTAATCGCCATTATTGGAGGCGGGGATGCGCTCCTTGACCAACTCCTCCAAAAGAGAGAGGAGAAGTTGACCGGACGGTTTCTGGTGCGCTGCTCTGTGGCGTGCTACTCCTTGCGGCCTGGGACGGGGCCAGCTCGGTGATTGGATACCGAGTGGCTTCCATTGTCCTTGGCATGGCTTAGGGGGAAGGACGGTGGCGGGGCCTTTGCCAGAGGCCGCACTCTCCACTACGGCGACCATTTCGGACGCCGCTGGCTTCTCCTGCTCCTTATTGGCCCTGCGCCTCTGCTTACGCAGAGCGCTTGCGGAGGAACGCTGTGGGGCTGGCTCCTCCCGCCTCACGACGGGTCCAGGAGTCAGCCCAGAAGGTTCACCGGAAGCAGTGGACGACTCTACAGTGGGAGGGTCCAGCTGCTTACTGGGTTCGGCAGTGGACTGCCGGACCGGGACAATTGCAGGTGCCGACGGGTTCGGCGCACTTACTCCGCCTACAACCGCCGCGTAAGGACGCGAGGCGTCCACCTTGGCGGAAGGTGCGGACTTCATGCGGAGGAGGGCCGGCGCAGTCTTCGGTGCCTGCTTCGGCACCGACTTCTGCGCCGACTTTCGTTGCCCTGCTTCGTACCGCCTCAGCACCTCGAGGTATACAGGGCATTCCCTGTACGATGACAGATGGTCACCCTCGCAATTCGCCTTGGGTGATTGCATTTTGGGTCTTGTTCGTCATTTTCACTTGGAGGTGTTTTTTTCCTGTCCTGTTGACAGAGCCACTGATTCCTATGAATCATTATTTTGCTTTGGTAATGTTCGGCGCAGAGAATTAGCGACCTCTTCGCCCGTTGATTTATAATCATCGCAATCAGCCCCCAGATGCAAATCTGATAAAATAAATTGATATCTACTTGGCCAATGGCCACCATACTGCTCAGTGCAGCCACTTTTCAGACATCATAGATGGTTCCAGACATCTATGCATGTCTCATGTCACAAAATTCTTTAATAACCTTGCCATGTAATGTCCGTTGGTAATATTTGCCACGGTTAGTGTACTCCAGCCCCAATTGGGGTAGGATACTTTAAAATGTATATCTATGTACTATGTATCTATGTACTACCTTACACAGTGTTCTTTTAAATATTTTCTTAATATACTGTGAATTTCTTGGCGCTCTACTTAAACAATGTGAGGCAAGCTTGATCTATTTTCCAGTCGTCCAATTATTAAATCTCTCTTGTATTCTCATAACTGTCGGTCAATGCCAGGGTTGGCACCCCGTTTTTTCTGGTCGTTCTCGTCTAATGGTTGATATTAATTTTCAATTTTGCCCTGTTGGCATATAATATTTTCTTGTTGATTTGTAACATTGTAATAGTATTGTGTTAATGTACATTGGAACTTTTGTGATTATCTTTGGATTCTTATGCTGTGCTTCAAGATGGTGCGTCGGTAAACTCTGGAGTGAGTTTTAGTTTGATGAACTAAACAGTGAGTGAACTCATAGAAAGTGAGGGAGGATGCAGCATTTTTCCATTTTTGACAATTTATCGAGTTCCCCATCAGTTTTTCGTGTTCGCCAGAAGTCCAGCAAACGCACGAACTACTGAATACGCACAAACCCCTGCATACGCACGCACCCAAGCATACGCTCGTACCTCGGCATACGCTCGTACTCCGGCATACGCGATTACTCCGGCTTTCCGCGTACGTACAGGGTTCCTTCTTTTATAGCAACAGATATTAGCCCGGAAAAGGACACCAATAGAAAGACCCTAGGACCAATTACCGTTCGCGAGTGCAGAGAGTGAGGGAGAACGAGCAAGGACTCAGACACGAGCACACTTGACCTGCGGCCCAGCGAAAGATTACACAGCGAGTCGAATTCTTTCCATATCTTTTGTGATTCCTCAAGTGGACATTTCTATTAGGTATTGTACTATATTTCTGCTTTGTATTATGCAACTGCAATATAATTGTTAGTATATTTCTTGTCATTTTGCCAGTGTTTTGCATTTGATTTTCTGTGGCAGCAGCAGTGGCACCAAAGGGGTATCTTATCGTTTAACTATTTTCAAGTACTTTAAGGATTACGAGAGATTAATGTAAAATGAGACAGTTTCGTCTCAAGGTGTACATGTGTGTTCCAGTGAAGACACATTCATGGTGCTGTGGCTGGAAGGTCAAGCAAAGAGAGGGACAAATGAGGTGTGTTCTGATTTGTCCGAAGTACTGAATGTTCTCGAAATAGAGAGGTTCTTACCAGTACAGGAACTGATTTTCTGCAGTGATGGTTGTGCTGGCCTGAATAAAAGTTTTTTGTACTGGCTCTCTGGTCTTTCCTTATACAGAGAAAGTTTGCAAAAACAATCAGACACCAGTTCCTCGTCAGTGATCACACATTTCTGCTATAACCATGACTTTAGTCACATTGAACGCTGCAAAAAATCTCACATTAATCTTAACCATACTCCAGAAGATTCGGCAAACATCATTCGGAATGCTCGTTACGAGAAAGCGTTCCATGTTCTGCAGATTAATGCGAACAATGTTTACGACTTCTATATGTTAAGTAAAGAGGATTTCCAAAGACCAAATAGTGCAGAAAATGTACGAATGAGAGAGATAACAGAGATGAGATTAGATGCTGACAATCCATTCCTGGTCAAGTACAAAACAACACCCACAGATATTGAATCCTACAAATCCTTTACGATAGCTAAACCAGGACGCCCAAGATTTTTGCCGGGGCTTAAGAAGAGATACTGAGGACAGTTCCCAATAACCCTGCAAAATAAAGGACTTGAAGATCCAGCAAGATTATATTCCACATGACAAAACGAATTTCTAGCACTTATATTTTGAACATTAGCATAAATTGGCCCAGAAGTAAACCTCCCATGAAAGATAATAGTCAGATGAAGATGAGGCAGAAGCAGAGATAGGTGACTGAAGTACAAAAACAGTAACTAGCTAAGAAAAAAGGAAAAAAAGATGATATACTGTATCTTTCTTTCTTATTATGTCCGCAATAAAGTACCGCACAGCAGTACAGTGACCTAGCAAACAGCGCTGTTTTTTAGTATTTGCAATCAGATAATATTGTAAAAAGAACAATATTCTGTAATATTTTTATTATAAATATCAGATTAATGTAGCATGTAATTTTAATAATGTCTGAATACTCAATAAATGTTTCATGTCCAAAATTCACATTTTTAATAAGCCCACTTATAATCCTGTATAGTCCAGTTTAAGTAAGCCTTAATAAAATATTTCTTTTGTTAATATATTTTCATCTTTCTCTCTTTTTTGGTATTACTAAAGCACGTATCTAATCTTAACGAGTATAAAAGTGACACCATAAAGCAATTACATAGATTACATAAAATTATATTGTGAAACAAATGTTTGTTTTTGCTCTCCTGAAAATTTGAAAAATTATGAATATTCCACTTATAATTCTCAACCTTTCAATTATTGAAATACAGTAATACATAATAAATAAATGTGAGTTGCGAGGTATAAAACAAATTAACATAAAACTGAATTTATTAAAAGAAAATTTAGTCTTCAATAATCCCATATTCCTGGCCATCACTGCCTTCGTTCGAAAACAATTTTATTTTGAAGTAAATTGCTCGTAAATATAAATCAACTTCATTATTACTTTTATAATTGTTATAATTTTCAACAATGTTTTTAATTTGTCTGTGATTTATTATATAATTCTTTTTTATTGGGTAACTGACATTGGAAAGGCCGCCCGCGAGTTGCATAATTACAATTTCATTGTCTCTGATCTTTTTGAATGTGCTCAAGGAACTTCCAAATGGAGGAATCATCATCTTTTGAAAAGGAGATTGCCAGCCTTCGACATGTAATGAAAACAGTAACAAAAATAATAAATTCCATTAGAGCAACACCGATTGTTTAAACTGCTTTTACAAGGTGAAGATGCCGAATTCGGCTATCTCCTTTTACATACCGAAGTTAGATGGCTCAGCAGAGGCAAAATACTTATGAGGTTTATAAATCTCATAAAGGAGGTAAAGGAATTTCTCACGTCAAGAAATTAATATTATGCACAGTTGGATGACAAAGCTTGGTTGATGGATTTCGGATTTCTTGTTGATATAACTATAAAATAGAACGAACTGAATATGGAGATGCAAGGGAAAAATCAACACATTGCAAAAATGATAAGTGCAGTAGATGCATTCAAATGTAAATTGACATTGTGGAAGTCTCACCTAGAGAGAAATTCATTATCACATTTCCCGAATTTCAAATATATTATTGAGAGTCTGACTGATGAAAATGTTACCACTGACCTATTTTCACAATACATTGAAACCCTCCTGAAGGAATTTAATTTTAGGTTTCGTCAGTTTTCTGAAGTAGAACCCATAATAACATTCTTTGCTAATCCGTTCAGTTTTATGGACAATGATATGTCTGTTAATATTGGAACTTACTTTAATATCGTTAACACCGAGGACTTAGAAATGGAAATAATAAATATGCAGGTCACGGTCACATAAAAATGATGAAAACATTTAGTTGACGAAAATCGCTATCCATTATTAAGAAAATGTGCCCTAAAAACAAATTCGTACTGTGCTTCAACATACACTTGCGAGTCCATTTTTTCAAGCATGAAACACTTGAAATCCAAGTACCGATCGAGACTCAGCGATTACAATTTAGACAACTGACTAAGATCAGGTATCTCGAGTTATGTGCCAAATTATAGCAACTTGACTGAAGATATCCAGTCCCAAGTTTCACATTGATTTATTTTTCATGTTTTTATAATAAATTCTTTAATAGTTTTCCCTTATATATACAAAAATATCATTTTAATAAATATTGGTACACATCTACTATTGTTACTTCACTTCACGCCCCCAATAATTAAAGTTGCGCCCTCATAGATAAAGAGGTTGCCGACCACTGGTACAGAGAGATATCAACTGATCTTGCTTATGCGCCCTTCACGTCCTCAGTAATATAAATTGCGCCCTCGTAGATGAAAAGGTTGCTGACCCCTGATGTAGAGGTACGTGATTTTTCGGATGATTGTGAGAGGGATAGTGACTGTGACTTATCTAAATCCGAAATAGTGAGTGAATCAAGAGAAGAGGAATCTGAATCTTTCTCGCCACCAGAAAAGAAACAAAAAATCACAATAATAAAGGAATAAAAGAATATTGGTCAACGAATCCTCTGATTGTAACACCAATGTTTGGAAAAATAATTTCTCTTGACAGTTTCTCACCCATACTGCGACTTCTCCGTTTCTCAGACAATAAAAATCATACTCCAGGAGACGGACTGTATAAAATTTCACCTCTAATACATAACTTTAGGAAGAAGTATCAATCAATGTTTTAATGTTAATATGAAATATAATTAATAAAAATACCTCTAATTGTGAAAAAAGAACTCACTCCCGGCGTATCCCAGTGAAGAATATACCTACTGACCAAAGGGTTAAAAACTAATAAAAGGATATATTTAAATATGCACGTACCTTAAAGCAGCACCGAAGACTCCAGCCATGAATAGACCAGGAAGGCCAGGCACGGATCTCGCCACATCCATCACGAAGTATGGTAGTAACTGATCGGCTTCTTTTACGATCTAAGTATTAGGAACATATGCATTTTAATTTTCCCTCAGTTATTAGAAGATATATTTTCATTTAGGTAAAACCGATGAAGCTAAATACTAAGTAATAAATAAATATATTACCTCAGCGTTTTTATTTATAATAAGAAAGAATATAACTTATTTTGAAGTCTAATATACACAGTAATTAAATTAAAAATTTCCTTCTTCTTGGGATTATCAAAATAGCATTTCCGCAAAATTAAATATTTTACTGATGTCATACTTTTATTAATCAACGACAAATTATGGAAATATTTTGCTTCGCAAAATAAATGTTATGCAACCTTAGAGATTCTAATAATTGAGGTAATTGTTTATTTTTAGAATGTCGTTTAAAAACAACAGTATCAAAAAGTGGTTTTATGCTATAGCTTTCTTAAATGAATTAATGTTTAGCAGCCCGATTAATCGGAAAGAACTGATGTCTGACCTGTTTGTGTTTTTTTTTATTTAACCGTTAATTTCGTGTTAGTCAAAGTTCAGAAATAAAGTAATTTAGTTAAATTCCTAAAATACTTTTTATTAGAGTCCCTCTAATAAAAGCATTGTAGGAATTTTACTTAGTTACTTCATTTCTGAATTATGAATTTCTACAAAGTAACCGCCGAAACAGTTGACTATTTAGTCAAAGTCACTAGCGGATTATCTACTTGAAATATTGATTTTGAATCAATCTTAAAAATATGAAAACTTTTTTTATTTGTCGTTAAACAGCAAAAAAGCCATTTCAAGCATACTATAATCAATCCAAAACATTCACATTATAATCTTAAGAAATCATGTTTTGGTATTGCTTGAATTCTTTCAATGGACATTTGTTACTTCTTAGTTTTCGGATAGTAAGCTTATAGGCATTATTTTAAATTCAGTGAAAAAATATCTAACAATAAATTAAAATTAGAATATGGATATATCCTAAAAAATAAAATTTAATTTTAATCATAGAAAAGCTGTTATTCACGCAGTGGCGGAATTAAGAGAGTCGTACGTCAGGGGCACCTTGAAGTAAGGAAAATCGAAAAAATGTTACTGCATATAATCTGAGAAATATTAAAAAACGACAAGAGTGGGTAGTCGTTAGGAGAGATGTCACTATATATTTCAATTGCAGGGTTCCCGATTGCTTAACCCCAGTGGCCCCCATTTGATCGTCGTCAGGTGCCCCAGAAGGCATAAATTCACCACTGTACGCATGCATAATCTGATTATAAATTTAAATATAACATTTACACTCATATTTACGTACGTTTGTTGATATAAGGTCGCAGTCGTAATATGAAGCGTAGATTAATAGTCCAGCGTAGTAGCAGATGGTGTAGATAGCGGAGACTCCAATGGAGAATATCATAATCATTCTAAAGAAAGTTGATGAGAATTAATGACTAGCGTAGGGTGACCAGATTCTTAGGAAGCAAAACAGGGACATAACATGATTTGAACAGGAAAATCCCGGACAGAATCGAGAAAAATCCGGGACAACCTGAATATTCGTATCTTTTTAATTATATGTACTTAAATTAAAAGTAAATAAGCTTCGTAAATGCAGAGCGCAATTTTATTCAACGTATTAACAAATAATTTTAATTTAATGAATAAGTGAAAAATGTTACAACACAATATATCACGATTTAAAGGTAACAATTACTTTAAGATCAAATAATAAAGTCAAATATATAAATAGCGTAGAAGATATAATAACACCATATGGCCTCTATTTCATTTAATATAAATTTATATAATTTATCATTAATGTTTTTAAACTACGGCTGCCTGTCTCATTCCAATTTTTATTATTTTTAATATCCGGAAAAAATTTGAAAATTCATATTTAATTTAAACACATAATATAATGGCATTCATTGTCTTAACGTCAAAGACGTTTTGTTTGTCAGATCTTACAAAATATATTTTTGAAATATTCTTTCTAAATGTGCGTTATGTGAATAAAACAAAAACCAAAAGCCACACCATTTCTTCATCTGTGTTCTGCTCTTGAATTTCAATGCCGAAAAATATGAATACCACCGATCGTAACAAGATTTAATAAGCAATTTTTGTATTTTCCAACAAAATGTGGTTCCGATTAAACATATTTTGGAAATTTTTGTGGCGAAGAGATTTTGTAAGGCAGAAAAAAATCCGTGACAAATGGGTGTCCCGAAGAACTTTATCGGGACAACGTTAAATCAAAATCCGGGACCATCCCGGAATTTCCGGTACTTCTGGTCACCCTAGACTAGCGTGATAATATTTGTATTAAAAGTTAATATCAAAGGAATAGTGTATTCAATTTAAATTTGGACAAAAAATAATGTAACTTAGGAATATGTCAAGTCAACTTAATCAATTAAATGATTACAATAATGTATTTCACTTTTAAACAATTCAATACACTTTTACGTAATTTTAATTCCCTTTTCAGAATCGGCTTCCTCTTCTGTTTTATATAAGAAACGAAAAATTAAATACAAAACGAAAAATTTTGAGAAATCGTTTAAATGAGTACATACTCGAATTGAATTCTTTTTATATTAGTCCCATCCTTAACCTATTAATTAGGTAACATTGGCGGTGTGGTTATAGTGCTGACTTTCTACGCTAAGGGCTTATATCTGGTGAGTAGGACATGTAAAGTAACATTCTGCCCGTCGGAAGGAACATGAGCACTTCTCTTGGCAAGGTATTTTAATGCTTTGCAACTTAAATGCAAGGTCTTAATGTTAATTTCTTTGTAGGTCAACTATTTGAGATATCACATTGAATTTTTTCCTTCAGCCATTCAGTAGATAAAAGAAAAAACGAAAATCGGGCTCTTGTAAAATGTCAAAATTCAACAATGTCATGTGGAAATTGTGCAATGTCAGTGCCCGGGAAAAGGCATGGTGGCCACATGAGGCGCAAAGAGTAGTACCTGTACCTGCCTCCTATATGAATCCATATAGTGTACGATAGACTGGCGACCTATTTACGTAAAACATACAGCAGCCTCAATTATCTATGCCTTAGATATACTTCAACATCCATATAAAAGAGCGGATACTTTATGCTTCAATAAGGTGACGCTGACAATTTATAGCAGCGAATCTTAAGGAGTCAAATTATTTACATTAATATGCCATTTTGAACCCGAGAGTTAGGCGCTTCCAATGTATCAAGAGACTACTACATATTCATAAACTGTTATATTGTCTGCTCTGGTTACTTAAAGTGATTCATAAGAACAAAATAGATATAGTTTATCATCATCATCATCATAGGTAGTCTGTCCGTAGACAGGTCCGTGATTATTCATGGTTAAACCTGGTATAGTTTATATAAAAATATAAATATAGCGATTAAGTCGTCTATAAAGTAGGCGAAGAACATCACCGTACTAACACTTGTGCCCGTCGGATGCTGGGCATAGTGAGAAATCTCTGGACCATTGATTGATCACAAGCGACGTAGGTAAGATAGGAAAAAGCAGATCCAAAAACGGTATTCCAGAATGAGTGTCGGATGGTTGGGTCTGGATCCATGCTGAAAGCATCAACAAACAAATAATAAATTATCAGTGTGAACAGATTAAGGGGAATTATTTAGCACATTTTCTTGATGAAATATGTCCTTATCTTCCATAATACTTACGTAAAGAATACGATTCTACCGCTCCTTTCATTTCTTCTCCACACTTCCCCAACGCCGCCTACAGCGCTAGTTCCTATCCCAATCACAACAATCATACCGCCGAACATCATCACGGTCTGCAGAGTGTCGGTCCACACGACGGCTTTTAGACCTCCCTGATGGAACCAAGTAGAAAATTCAATGTGTTAAATAATTTTTTAAATATAATATTGTTGGTTCTTCAGGAATTCCAAATCTAATCCACGCTCCGAAATAATTATCTCAAGATCATTTCTTGAATAAGTGCGTTATGTTAAGGACGACTGATAACGTAAATAATGGATTTACCATTGTGTAACTCTTTAAATTGTGTTGGAGTGACCTATGAAATGAAAAGTTTAAATATGCTGATTAATTCTTTTGTAAACCACTAGAAATATATGGTTTTTGTAAATTTCATTATCGGGATTAAATATTGCAAGATAGAAATTTATAATTGATAGATAGTTTTTTATTCCATCGTTTGATATTACTGCTTACGTTTGTAATTTGAAACAAAATGACACAACAAAAGAGTAATAGTTTGACAACTCACCAGACTAGTGTAGAATATGCAGACGAGACAAACTAACGGTGTGATAAGATGAATGTTGATACCCGAAACTGTTGAAAGATAAGAAAATCATTGCTATTAATTGAAATTTCGATTCATTTCCATTAATTTCAATTAAGTTTATTACTGATAACGGGACTTTAAATGGATAAGGTTTAAAAAATATTTTGTATTTTTTTTCAATATCTGAAGCATTTACGTCAATTCGTATATAATTACCGTATATACTCGTGTAAAACACGCACGCATACTTTTTGCCAAAAATCCGACTTTTTCGTATACACTGTGTATAACGCGCACCCTAGATTTTAAGGGACATAAGAACTTAATTTTAGAAATATATTGTCTTGATAGAGTACCATAAATAAATAGAGACCCTCCCCGGCTTATCCAATATTCGATTTAAGGAAATTCGACTTTACGTAAAATCCTCTGAAAATTCCGAGGTCAAATGTTTAATGAAGTTTAAAGATATCAATTTATTTGAAATTTATCAAAATATATGTTACAATTATTTACAGAATGCTAAATGACTAGAGATATTTAATGACAGTATTTAATACGAAATTTCAAAGATCGTTCTATATCGCGGTCGCCTTCCATGCATAAATATTTCGTGCTGAAGATGATGATTAAGATGAATGAATGAATGATTGAAGATAAACTTTAAATTACTTACATTGTTAATTTTATATAATATATTCATTAACTAAAAAAATATTTCAAGTTACAAATACCTACAGTGAATCTTGCGAAGTCGGACACCCATGTAAGTCAGCCATCTGACATAGTTAGCCTCATTTTTACGGAACCGGTAAAATCTTATTAATTTACACATGGCCAACCCTCTTTAACCTGGCCACCTTTCTATCTTGTATGTTGTTCATCTTCTCGCATTTCGTGCTGTGCTTTTGCATATATTCCAAGCTTTCTATGTTGGCAATACAGAACCGGTTTGTATACCAGGGCATCGAACCGAAACAACCCAAACCCGAAACTGAAAAAACCCGTTATTTTAAGTGGAGTGAAACCAAACCCGAACCGAAAAAAAATTTTCTGAACACGAACCGAAACCGAAAATCGTTATTTATTTCATTCCATTTTTTCGGTTCGCATTAACAGTGGGAGCGAAAGAAGGATTTTTCTCTTTGCTTTTCTATGAGTCCTTTTTGAAAGCCTCACTTTTCAACACCGAATAAGGCAAAGGCTTATTTGAGAATACATGCTCCTAAGCCTTTGGAGAGATGCATTTTTGTGATAATATCTGTCAATTCAATGGTGGAATTTTCCATGGGCATCTCAATACATAGAGAGAGGGTCAAGGATACGTCCAGCTGAGGTTTCTCAGAACTCTGTTAACGAGGCTAGAGGAAAGGAACTTAGTGATTCTTTGAAGACAGCCGCTAATCATCTTGGTACCCTCCCCCTGAGCCTGCCTTGTGTTTCACGATTATTAATTTGTAATTTTCTTAAAATTAGAGATTATTGTCCCCATAAACTTTCATCCCTTCTCCATATGCATTGAACGCTAACATTCTGGTAGTATTTCTCTAAAACTAATCCAGGAAGGATCGCTCCGCAGTTGTGCTTTAGAGGTATTCTTACTTCTGTTAAATGTTACTGTGTATACATATTTGTAGTCTTAAGAAAATCTATGTAATTACATATCGTACGGTTTTTTAATATTAACATCTAAATTATTGAATTTTAAAAAATAGTTAAATAGCTATTCCTTAAATAACTCTCTACGAATTGCATTCTACATAGAAATGTAAATTAATATTATTGTACCTGTTCAAGTACGTGCATGAATACTGTTGGCATAAATTCATTATAATAATGAGAGTATCTGCTTATATTGGAATGTGGAATATTGGAATTGTAAAATCAAATACATGTGGACCTTTGAAAGAATAGCTACTGTTTTACATCAAATTAAACACAAAAAATAAAAAACATTTTTAATCGCTTTTATGCGAGGTAAAACAGAAAAAAAATAAATATTAAATTCTTATAGAACATTATTAGACAGTCTTATAAAATTCAATAACGAAAAATGAAAGAAGGGATTTCATACAATATTTTACTGTTCGTTACATGTGAAGGGACGTTTGCGTGATGTTACGTGCGGATATCTATTTTTGTCTTCTTGACTTGCGATAGTGAATACGTATTTGGTTTAAATAAAAAATAACATTAAATAATAAAGATTATTTAGGGATTCTCTTGAAATTTTCTGGCAAAAAATCCAGTCGGAACGAAAAAAACCGGTTCGAACCGGTTCAATGGTGATTGCTGGAGCGATACCGGAACCGAACTGAAATGTTTTGTTTTGTTTGAACCGGAACGAAAACCGGAGCAAAAATATTTGGGTTCAATGCCCTGGATTGTACAAATGGTAATCACCCATTCATTTGCCTTTTCTGGAATTAAGCTATAGTAGTTAAGAAGATGAAACAGAGCGGACAGGTTCAGCGCTGACTCATTTTCATGCCCGCCTCTTTTCAGCGTCACGGGGAAAACTCGTATACATGGACGTCCCCAGATTAGGTCATTAGTGCCAGTGACTATAATCTACCCAGAACTTCAAAAGGACTCTTTACATCGAAAATTTTCAGGCGAGTAATGAGTGGATAGAATCCTCAAGGACAAGGACCAACTTAAATTTTCGAATCCTCTCTGGCAAAGAAGCAGCAGTGGACAGAGAAGCAGCGGAAGAGTGACAGTCACATATATTAAATGTGTTGAGTGAATATTCTCCAGAAAATCAGGTCAATGCAGACAAAGCAGGATTGTTTTATCAACAGATACACAGAAAAGGCGTTGTTCAGAAAAAAAATGTATAGGCGGGAAACTTTCAAATAAAAGACTAAGTTTACTTTGGTGTTTTAGTGCTACTGGTGAAAAATTAATACCTTGAGTGAATGATAACGCTGCACGACCTTGTGTATTCAACAATAGAAACACCTTGTTCTGTGGTACTCCAACAAAAAGGCATGGATGACCAAAGCAATATTTCAAGAATACCTAACAGATTTGAACGATATGATTAAGAAATAAAAACGTAAAGTCCTATTGCTTGTAGATAATGCTACGAGTCATCGTGAAGCAAAGATTGTGAGCAATGTAAAGGCGAATCTAATCTCTGAGTTCAACCTCTAGATCAGGGAATTATACGAGCTGTAAAAGCACGCTAACATAAGAAGATGCTACAGTATCTTGTAACAATCACGAAAGCTAGCAATACAAAGTCTGATTTCAAGGAATCAATATCAATGCTGCAAGAAATTCGATGGTCAATCATTGTCCGAGAGGAAATTTCATGACAAACCATTGTGAAGTGTTTCCGGCGAGCAGGTTTTCATTACCAAGTGAAAGATGATGAAAAGTGTGGCGACGATACGGGTGTAGTCAACGGGTTATGTTCTCTTCCATTGGAGATTCAGAAGAAGATGGTCTCTGTTGAAGAAATGGAAAGTACTGATGCTGACCTTATTGTCCAAGAAGTGCCCACAACACCAGAAGGCATTCTTAAAGAAAATTTTCAAGAAATGGAAGAGGCACCTCCAAACCAAGAGTTGTGTTGTGAAAATGACGACAGTGATGATGACAATGACATAGTAAGTGATGAACATGTTATGCTGCATCCTACCCTCAAGAGTAGTCCACAGTGTGTATCTCTATCAATTAAGTACTATTCACCCCAACAACCTCAACTCATTGATGATCTTTCCCGTTATGTTATAACATTATCACTTTCTTATATGATCTTATTTAAGACATTTTCATTGGATCTTTAATAACCTGTGCATTTTTGCCTTTTTTTAAATAGATTGACTGTGTTTTTGAACCATATGTATTTGTATTTCATTTCTCGTCCTTTATTTGTTGACTTTCACAAAAGCTCTTTCTAGTGGCTGGAGAGAGCTTAATTTATGAATATTTTATTTTTATTATTGTTGCTGAATAAATAATTATTAATTAATACTTTACTATTTTTATACCATGCGTCTTTGTCTGTCTTCTTGTAGAAAATGATAATTATTTTGTTCGGTTAAGAGGAATTTCTACATTGAACAAAGTATACATCCTCTATATCTATGGTAATTGAATTAACTGTAGCACTAATAAAAATAATGTAGCACTGAAAATTTTATTTACCTTGGCTTAAAGCTAATGCAGGAATATAAATCACAAGAGGAATGTACAGCAGCTGTAATAAAAAATAATCGATTTGTAATAGTAAATATATAACTATATTTTAGAAAATATATAACTATATTTTAGAAAATATATATTATTTTTATCATTATATATACCGCAATATATATTGGACGAATTAATTCATAATCTCAAACATTGTCATTTTTGTTTTAATACATACTAACACGTAATTCTCTACATGACTATTTCATAAACCAATAAAATCGAAATATATTATACAATACAATATATACAAGGTGTAGTTATCGTCTTATCGTCGAAACGTAAAAAATAATTCACGAAAGTAAATATTCACTCAGTAAAAATGTTTTTAGAGACCCTCATTATTCAACGACCGATTTCTTTCGGAACGGTCCCGATAAAAGTTATGCATTTTCCTCTATTTAACGGCCATCCCTTTGAATGAAAGTTTTTCTTATAAACCGTCGCTTGTCGCTGATTAAAAGTTTCCCATTTTATGTATAACTTTTAGTAAAAATTTTCCACTTACGTAGTCGATGAGGAACAGGATTGAACCAAGGAGTCGAACCTTCCTGTCGAAACGAATCTCCAGGTACTGAAAATATCGACGCCAAGTAAGAATAAAGTGCGAAACTTATTGGCCAACACCGAGGCGAGAAACCATCACTTACCTCGTACGACGTATTCAGCTGTAGCTTGTAAAATACCGGCATGAATAAGATCGCGCATGCAACGCATGCGATAAATAATCCGAGTATAACGGTGGAGAATTGGGTGCCATAGACATACATTTCAGCCGGAGCTCCCAGAAGGGTGATACCTGAAACACAGCTGTAAGGAGATTATTGTAAATTCAGCGTAGAATTGTGTATTCTTCAATACCTGAAGGCTTACAACGCTTCAAATTTAGATCAAAGAAGAATTTTACAATCAGTACTTTTTATTAATAAGATTACTGAAAAAATATTTTACTTGCACATGTAGGTGTACAGCAAAATCCAGTTTTTGCGTACTGGGTCGGGACAATGGTTTTCCGCTTAAACGAAAATCAGCATTTCACCCTGAGGATTTTATTTTAAATTTACCTTAAAATCTCATAGGCATGCTTCTATATAAGGAAATGAAATTACAGGTCTACTTGGAGATCATTAGAAAATTTCGCTTTATAATCAAAACAGAGAATCTACTTTACGCTCCAAATAATTAGGGCTCGATTTCCGGAACTGAGATAGATTTTTTACGGCAACAAACTGCACTTCCGAACGGTTTGTTTTAGCACTTCCCTATCAGTCACATTCATTTTGTAAAAAATTGTTTTTCCGAACGGTATTTCGTAAAAACGGGATTTCCATTTTATATGGATTCAATTAAATTAAAGCTATAAACTGACCTGGCTATGAGTGACATCGATACTGGCAGTATTCCCATGGTCTTTCCGCCCATGAGGTACTCGAACCTGTTGTTTTGTTTTTGCTTGGCGCAAAAAGCAAAGTAAACTCCGATAAGGCCCGAGAACGCGAGCATGGCTGAGAATAGACAATAGTCGAAGGCCGAGAAGGAAAGAAGATGCTGAGAAGGCGAAGGGCTCGGGTAATTGTAGTCAGAGGACGTGGACTGGCCATCGAACGCCAGTAATGAGTCCTCATCCGGTGTGCTGAGTCTTTCGGTGGTAGCCATTTCAGATGGTTTGGGCGAAATCAGTCGTGACGCGATACCTGAATGAAAAAGAATGATGTTAATTCACTTTTCTGCATCTTCAAACGTAAGTCATTAAAATCTGATATGGCCACCACATGCCTTTCTCCATGTCTGTAATTTTTCCAAAAATAGGTTAAATTATATTATATATTTTAAGTAACTGCGAGGGAAATTCAGACAACAAAGAACTGAAATAAACTCAAACCGTAGCTTTCTGATATTGGATATAACCAAAAAGCTCCTACATATCAGAAAATAAAAAGGAGTCTTATGAAGACGTAAATGTTATTTGTTTACAGTTGTAGCCGAGAGATGCTCTGGTGGTGGCAGCTAAAATAAATAATCTCTAAAATATCTCTTTAAAAATGCATTATGTAGGAAAATGTTTTAAACAAATGTTGTAGAAAATTTAATTTTCAACAACATGTATTCAAATACTTTTTTACATCAATCAAATATTAAAAATAAATGGAAGATCTCCTTAACAATGCGTTCTACGAAAAAATATTTCAAACAAACGTTATAGAAAATAATAATGTCTATGAAGTTTATAATGAACAATATTTTTATTTATTAAGTTTTAAAGGCTTTATTTTCCAAAAACCAAAACATGACTAAAATAAACATACACTCCCTTTTAAGCGATTGTTGCCAAAACCAAATCAGTTCTTCATAATGTAGTACTCGTTTTAAATATAAAATTTGGTTTAGATATGAGTGCAAGTTTTTAGGTTAGAGCTCCCACAAAATCCTATGAGACACAGACTGACAGACACATAGACATCTTCGAGAAAATAGTCAAACCGCGTTCAGGGGGCCTTAAAACATGTATTTCCGTTGAAATCTCGAATTTGATTTTTTCATGAAATCAATACTTTCTCTATACTTCGTATATGGAGAAAGTAAAAATAATTGCTGTTTGAGTCATCTTAAAACAGGCATCACCAGAAAGCCGGCTGCTTTTACATTTGAAAGCATTGTTTTATTAATACTGTAAAAGTAGATACCAAAAAAAAACGAAAAAAGCCTACTGTTAACAATCGCGCTTTCCGTAAAAATGTGAAATATAAAACAGTAGTATTTCAATGCAAATATTAAATAACTTCACACATGAACGAAATTTATTGCACCCATAGGCCATTTGTCTTTCGCGCCAAATGTTAAATCCGGCCTTGTACAAATATGCCATTTTTGAGAAATTACACTTCGCTCAAAAATATTGGAAAAGATAAAATCCGGCGACGTTTCGTTCCCGAGCGTCTTTGACCAGTGAAAGTGTAGCTGTATCTCGGAAAGTGGTGTTGTCGATGTTGGATCGTATGATGATAATTGTGATATTTTTCTTATTTGGTATACGATTGAAATTGTTAAATTTTGGGGGGGATGTTTTTCGGTCTTACCTAGAGAGCTAAACATCCTCGCTGTCGCACGGTCTGTAGTGAATGTATTTTGGGAAGTTGTATTTTAGGTAAGAGATGCAGCGAAACGCACACGAGGAAAGCTAACTTAAGAGTGATAAGAGGTGAAGATAATTTGCGGCAGAAGGCTCGGTGCGTCAAAGATTTAAATTTGCGATAGTCATTCGATGAGTGCGCACTATCAGCGCATTATATTTTCCATATTTGGGTTGGTGAATTTTACTAATTGGTTAAGCGAAGTCTACAATAGGGAAAATATTAAAATTATTCACAATATTCCTCATGATCGCCATTTTACAAACAATAAATTGTTTAAGATCTTTCGACTTTGAGAAGATACTTCGATTTAACTGCGTACGAAGGTTAATTATATTAGCCTGTGCTCATTTCTTTCATGATAAATTGAGTCAAAGATTGTTCTTCTAGAAACATCATAAATATAATGTTTTATTGTTATAATACTAAAGTAATCTAAATTATATGATTATTTAAAAAGTACGTAATTTACAGATTTCTACAAAATATCGCTTTACAATTGATTGAAAAATCGACGCAAAGTATATCTTTGTACCGCCATATTTAGGTTAACGGGGAAATAATATTAATACATTTACAGTCTTAAAGATCACTTTTATCGTAGGATAATCCTCCTGTTGTATTTCTATGAATTTAAAAAATCAATCGGAGAACAAAAACTCCTTTTCCATAATTTCTGCCCGCACTGATCCTCATGCTACGGCAAAATCTTTTCCTACTTAGAGTAAACTCCGTTGTTCCGAAGGCCGTGGATCGCTACGCAGCACTTCCTTAGGAAGACCATTGATAGCTCCCTAACGGCAGTTTCAAATATGTAGGAGCGATATAATTTCTCAACTCCGATAAACAGCTACGGACATTATCTTTTGAATTCATGTGACGCTTTGATTGCGGCTATGGTGGAGAGAAGTAAAGAAGCACGCGAGGTAACAAACGATACTAGTGATTTTTTGTTTATGGAAACGCAAAATATATACAAATTGAACGTTTAGAACATTCTCCTCTTTTCACCTTGTTCCCAGAGATATTTTGAAATTCTTGTTTGCGTATCGATTCCGAATGATTTCGGTTACATCTGAATCAGGTTGTTGCATTTCATTCAAATTTTTTGGCACATTTCTCATTTAGTTTGCTTGCTAGGTGGCTTAAATGATTGTTATACAAGTTTGCTCCCACATAGGATGAACGTTATAGCGTGTCCATTTTATTACCGCCGTGCTTAATTTTAATATGCTTACTCCTAAACCGTGGTAACGCAATTCGAAATTTACGAGTAGTTTACACATTTTATTAAAAAATTATTATTCGCAAGTGATTTATATTGGCGAAGTGTTTTTACTGGAATGCTTATATAGTCTTCTATATGTATTATAAAAGCAAAATCTCAAAAATTGTTCATTCGCTTTGATTCTTGCTTGTAAAGAAATCGATTCATTTGGGGAATTTCTATGAGACATAATGCATTGACCCACACTTATCTCCTTTCTACATGGATATATATTTATTTATTTATTTATATTTATATAAAATCATCATCATAGGTAGTCTGTCCGTAGACAGGTCCGTGATTATTCATGGTTAAACCTGGTTCTTCTTATACATCTATTTTTCGCTGTCCTCTTCCTATCTTGATTACTCTCTTTCCCTTTCAAACCGTCTATCAGCTTGTGATGGTG
Source organism: Tanypteryx hageni (assembly GCA_028673005.1). Lineage (NCBI taxonomy): Eukaryota > Metazoa > Arthropoda > Insecta > Odonata > Petaluridae > Tanypteryx > Tanypteryx hageni. The sequence continues at coordinate 70,954,627 of CM054115.1, read as the reverse complement.
GTCATTATTAGCCCATTCAAAATTGGCGGTGACCACTTTCCTTTTCGAGGATATGGCAGCACCGTCGTAGGTGGTCGGGCGGTGAGGGGACGGACATCAAGAGGAGAGGAGGCAGTCGGGTAGAGAGAGGAAGGAAAAGGAGAGATCCCGGAGGAAGCAGGAAGGAAAGACCGGAACGGGAGCAGCCTGAGCCTACCGACCTGGGACCATTCTTGTGTTGCTTGTGATAAATTTTTCAAAAATAAAAGGTCGCTGATACCCACGGAGAATTGCGTATAATTCAATATTTGTTACAAGCTGATAACTTTTCCTACCTCTTTTCCTTTTTCCATCTAGTTTTCCTTCTAACGCGTCTCCTCAGGTAATGTCCAACCCAGTTAGCCTTTCTCTTTCTAATAGTCTGTATAATCATTCGCTTTTCTTCTACTCTTCATAACACTTAATCGTTTTTCATCCTATCTGTCCATTTTATCTTCAGCATTGTCCTCCAAGTCCACATTTCAAAGCTTTCCAAGTATTTGATGTCATTTTTCCTTAGCGTCCATATTTCTGCTCCGTACAAAGCTATACTCCATATATAGCATTTTATGAACTTCTTGCGGATATTTTAAATTACTTACATTCTAAATTTGGTATAATATATACATTAACTAAAAAAATCTTTCAAGTTGCATATACCTACAGTAAATCCTGCGAAGTCGGCCATCCCTGTAAGTCAGCCATCTGCTATAGTTGGCCTTATTTTCACGAAACCGGAAAAATCTTATTAATTTACACATGGCCAACTCTCTTTAATCTGGGCACCTTTCTATCTTGTATCTTGTCCACCTTCTCACATTTCGTATTATGCTTTTATATATATTCGAACCTTTCTATGTTGGCTATACAGAACTGGTGTGTACAAATGGAAATCTCCATCCATTTTCTTCGTCTACCTGCTGAATACCTTTTCTGGGATTAAACTATAGTGACATGTGAGCTAAGCAGATGAAGCAGTGCGCTCAGGTTCAGCACGGACTTTTTTCGTGCCCGCCTGTTTTCGGCGTCACGGGGAAAACTCGTATACTTGGACGTCCCCAGATTAGGTCATTAGTGCCAGTGACCATAATCTTCCCCGAACTTCAGAAGGACTCTTTACATCGAAAATTTTCAGGCGAGTAATGGGTGGCTGGAATTCTCAAGGACAAGGACCAACTTAAATTTCCGATTTCTCTCTGGTGAAGCAGCAGCAGTGAACAGAGAAGCAGCGGAAGAGTGACATTCACATATATTAAATGTGTTGAGTGAATATTCTCCAGAAAATCAGTTCAATGCAGACGAAACAGGATTGTTTTATCAACCGAATTTCAGAAAGGGAAAAAATGTATAGGCGGTAAACTTTTCAAAAAAATATTAAGTTTACTTTTGTGCTGTTGTGTTACTGGTGAAAAATTAAAACCGGAACGATACTAAGGATTCGTTCCTTTCGTTCCATTGGCGCACGTGTGAACCTGATTAATTGTAATATTTCCTGTGATGAAAGTTCGAGAACTGTTTGTTGTTATGATTTTTCGACTCCTCATTTTATACATAATAATGTTATTAATAACAAATAACATGGGCGTACGGTGAGGGAGAATCATGGGGTCCCCGAAATTTTCGAACGAACTTTAAAAGATCGATTAAGTAATCTAAATCACTGCATGGGGTAACTATTATGTAACTAAATTTAACTAGATAGTGTTTTGTTTCATTTTGAAAAACTTTTCGAAAACATCTTCCAAATTCCACTTTTTTGCGCTCCATTTATTGGCATGAAGCAGAAAAATTGCTGTTTCCAGCAAGGCTAACGTAGTCCTTTTCGTCGCTGATATTCCTCCTATATTTCTCTCTCTCACACACACGTTTCAAATGGTAAAAAACTTTTGTGGAAGAATTTAAAAAATTTTACAATTTAAATTATTCTCAATAATTTATTATATTATTAAAATTAAGAAATTAAAGAATTTTTGTGGAAGAATGGTAAAAATCTTTGACGATATATTTTTCCTCCGAAACAACAAAGTACTATAAAATTATTACGAATTATGTTGTTTTAAGTGTAATTGTTTCTCGTCTATTAAAATCCCATGCACCCACAATATCCCTTTATTCACAATCATTTCGAAGTACAGAAGTCAAATCTTGCAATCCCAATAAACAATAAAAACATTTTGTTGCGCTGCGAAAAGAACAGAGACACATCACTCCGATACGAAATACACTTCTGCGCGTGTCCGATTTCGTTCACCCAACTCCGGAACGATATTTTCTGACAAGGAGAGGCTACGGATTCGGTTCATCTTCTACCAGTGAAGAGTTTAGGTCAACATTAGAATACTTTTTCGGAATTTCGAGCCAATGGCTTTTAGTTTAAGAGAAATAATTGTGAGTCCGAGGAACGAATTTTCCGAATCTGTGTGGAGTCCGAGTAACCATTGAGTCCGGAACGAAATCCTCCGAGTCCGTCGTTGCTCGAGTCCGAGGAACCATTGAGCCTGAAAGGTCCGGAACGAAATCCTCCGAGTCCGAGGAACGAGATTTTTCAAGGCCGTGGATTCGTACCGGCTGGTTTCAACGGAACGAATCCTTCCGAAATGACACGACACTGCTGACGTCACCCAAACTGCGGCATCTCACCCTCTATTGCGGCGACTCTCCCTTAACGATGCGGCGTCTCTCCCGCACCGCTCGGGAGAGATGCCGCAAAAAGGATGCTTACTATTCTTAGTTTATTTCATATTTATGGCTGACATTGCAGCGAATTTTTTTTAACAATAGGTACCAAAACTGTAATCTAATAAATGCGTGTACCTTAAATATTTTAGTACTACGTATGACTTGAAGAGCTAGGTGAAGATTTTCGAAAACCGCGGCAACTCTCCCGGACACCCTACGTATCTATAACTCCAAAAATACATAACGTAGAAACAAGTGGAATGTGTCATTTTAACCGCAATAAAGTGTTTAAGATAATAGGCTGGTTTGAAACCAATTCATTCGAACTATTTATTATATTTTTCTGATTTCATTTTTCCCTTTTAAAAACATGGCAATGAGTGATGACTATATTTCAATTGTACATTTACATTTCTAAAAACCATCGTACAAAGTCAGTACAAACTCGAGGGTGAAGAAAGTAATAAAGTTTCATTTTTCTTTGGTGAAATTTCAAATAGGGATTGAATTTTTTCCAAAATTGAGCTTTAAACTACAAAATCTTTTTAATGAAAACGTTTTCCTTTTCATGCCGACTGTTATTGTAGCCAAACTCAATACTGTAAGCCTATGACATTGATATGAATTCAAAGTCAGTTAGTTATCCATGTAAATAAAAAATGGCATAACAAGCTACATATTTATTCAGTTTCAAATACTAAAAGGCTAGTAAGGGGAAGGAAGAAAGAGAATGGGAGGAAAGAAGAGAGGGAGGGAGGGAGAATGGGGGAAAGGACCTTACATTCTATATCCCTTCCTTCCTATCTCCCTCCCCACATCCCCCTTTCTCTTATTCTACATATATATAGTCGTTTAGATTAGCAAAAGAATCCAAACTAAATCCCAGTCCCATTACGATTACGTAATTTCGCGAAAAATCCTACAATAGTTTAAGGCAATCTATGCACTCGTATATATTTCACGTATGTGGGTTGAGAGCAATTGATTCTCGAAGATTATCAATGACGTGAATTTTCTCTAATTTTAATTTCCAAAAGAATAAAACCTACACTTTAAAAACTCGATTTTTACACGTTATCTTACGGGAAATGGAAATCGTCCCCTGGAGACGAACCCGAGTCTTCTTTCGTATTTTTTTCGTTATTTAATTTTTATATCTGAATCAAACATTCCTGCGAAATTTCAACCTTCCACCTAATCGAGACGTTTGTTAATAACGCGTTAAAAAGTGCTATTGATGACATCAGCGTCTCACACAGGCAACTGTAAAATTATATGTAAGATACTATACAGAGTGTACCGAAATTTGCGCCTAATGGCTACATCACGCGATTCTTGGATACAAATTGAGACGAAAATAATCTTGGGTAAAATTTCCGCAGATGCATATTTTTCCAGAAAAATTCATTTCAATTTGCACAATGAGGCAACACTCTACGGGGATTAGAGGCGTTTCTTTTTCATGAACGTCAGTTAAAATTGCGCGGAAATGGAGCACGTATAGTTGGAACGAGTACGCTGACATGTACTTAATTTATGGGGAGTGTCACAGCGTGGCATACGCTTCAGCGCAAATGTATGTTGCACGTTGCCCACACAGGCGACATCCGGACTACAAGGTGTTTTTACGGCTGGACCGTCGTCTGCGCGAGACTGGGCAGTAGTTAGCACCACCTCCACGCGTTAATGCCGGGCGTATTCGACGTGTAGTTACTCCGGAGGTTGAGGATCGTGTGCTGGATGCAGTCCGCGTAACTCCGACGACGTTGGTACGCTGTATATCCCGTCAAATCGGACTGGCTCGCACTACTGTACACAGGATTCTTGGTCGGGAATATCTCCACCCCTTCCATTACAACAGTGTTCAACATTTGACACCAGAGGACCATCGTCACAGAATGGCCTTTTTTGATTGGATTCTAGAACAAAGCACGGAGGAGCCGAACTTCATTGCGATCGTGTTTTGGGGTGATGAGGCCACGTTTACGAGGGAAAGCCTATTAAACTATAACAACGAACATCACTGGGCTCTCGAAAATCCTCCCGTCACACGAAACAGATCTTTTCAAATGCGTTGGGCAGTGAACGTGTGGGCCGGAATTATCAACGACTAGGCCCTTGTTTCCTTCCCGAGCGACTGTGTTCAAGGTCGTATCATGTGTTTGTAAGGGAAGTCCTTCCACAATTGTTAGAAGATGTGCCATTAAACATACGCAGGATTATGTGGTATCAGCACCACGGAGCACCGGCTCATCGTGGGCAGAATGTGCAAACATACTTGAATGCCACATATCCAAATCGTTAAATTGGTCGCGATGGCCCACTAGGTCTCCCGACCTCAACCCCCTGAATTTCTTTCTGTGGGGTTACCTAAAGTCGGTGATCTACAATACGGAGCAGATGACGGACGTTCCTGACCTGGTAACGCGTCTCCATCCAGGCATTACGACAGTTACTTCCGACATGTTAAAGTGTATTAAGGTAGAAATGTTTCGACGTGCAGAAGCATATCTTAATGCCAATGGGGGACATTTTGAACAATTATTGTAATTTATTGTAATACAAAATAAATTAATGAATTACATTTATGATTCGATGCACTTTTCTTATCACCTCTACCAGGATAAAAATAAATAAATCAAAAAATAAAAGCAAGCAAAAATTTAACTATAGAAACTGAAACTAAAGACGCGAACATATTTCTCATACAGTGTTGTCACATCGTTCAACTTTGAACGCATTCTTCTGGAAAAATATGCATCTGTGGAAATTTTACCCAAGAGTATTTTCGTCTCAATTTTTATCCAACAATCGCGTGGTGTAGCCATTAGGCATGAATTTCGGGACATCATGTATATACCTGTTGTAGTTATCGTCGAAACGTAAATAGTAATTCACAAGAGGAAATATCACTCAATTGCGTATTGTTCAATACCTGAAAGCTTACAGCGCTTGAAATTTAGATCAAAGAAAAATGTTATAATCAGTACTTTTTATTAATAAGATTACTGAAATGATATATTACTTGCACATTTATACAGCATAATCCCGTTTTTGCGTAACTGGTATGGACAATGGTTTTCCGCATAAACAAAAGTCAGAATTTTACCCTGAGGATTTTATTTTAAATTTACCTTAAAAGCTCATAGGCATGCTTCTATATAAGGAAATGAAATTAATGTTCGACTTGGAGGTCCTTAGATGGTTTTGAAACTTAAAAGAGATTTACCAGAAGAGGTGCTTGCTTCAACGACGAATGCTAAACTTCGCGAATTTTGCTTTATAATCAACACAGAGAGTCTACGATCAAAATTTAAATTCGCCAAAGCCGATTTCACAAGATTTAGGTCTTTTCTGCGAAATAAGTATAATAATTTCAGCGATTTAACCGATAGTGCAGACAAGGAGGAATCCTGGTGCATGTTCAGAGATATGATGCGACAGTGTACAGATAAATTTATTCCGAGCAAACTGAAGCGTGATAGTGCAGAACCTATATGGTACAACCAGGAAGTAAGAAGCGCTCTCCGACGGCAAAGAAAACTACACTCTCGCGTAAATAACACATCCTCAACAGCTACGGTCGGACAGATTGCAATAATAAGGCAGCAATACAAGGAGGCGCGCTCCATAGCCAGAGTAGCATTGCGTAATGCATTTAACAATTATAAAAAGAAGGTTTTACAGGATAACTTGAAAGAGAACCCGAAAGCATTTTGGTCTTACATCAGGGAAGTTCAACTATTCCGTCACTGCGATCGGAAAAGGGAAACGTAGTTCACGATAATACGGATAAAGCTAACCTATTAAATCATCACTTTCAGAAAGCTTTTACTCGTGATGACTATGAATGTGAAACCCCTATTCCTATGCATTAGGGCGATTCGATGGAGATTTGGTATTTTCGGAAAATGGCATCGCGCTCCAACTTCATTCAATTAAGTCAAATAAATCTCCTGGACCGGAGGAAATTCTTGCGCGTGTAATGAAAAAATTAGCTGCTGAAATCGCGCCGTATTTGAAACTTATATTCGAGAATTTCATTAGGGAAGGAGTAGTTCCTAAAGATTGGAAGATGGCACACGTTACGCCCATCCATAAGGGTGGCGACAAAGAGAACCCCCTAAAATTATAGGCCGATATCCTTAACTTAATTATCGTGCAAGATACTTGAGCACATAGTCTTTAGCTCTGTAATGCGCTATTTAAATAGTCATTCATTGCTTAGCGGATGCCAACACGGATTCCGGAGAGGTAGATCATGCGAAACGCAGATCGGCCTGTTCGTGGACGATTTGCTACGATGCGGAGAGAAAAATACTCAGGTTGATTACATATTCATTGATTTCGGGAAGGCGTTCAATAAAGTATCTCATAGGAAATTAATTGCGAAGTTAGGACAATGTGGTATCAATCCGAAAGTTGTCGGTTGGGTGAGAGACTTCCTCTCGAATAGGGAACAGATAGTTGTCATCGATGGGAAATACTCGTCCCCCGTTAATGTTGCTTCGGGTGTTCCTCAGAGAAGTGTATTGGGCCCTCTGCTCTTCTTTATCTATGTAAATAATATCTGCTAGGTCGTTCGTAGTAAAATTTGGGTTTTCGCCGAAGACACCGTTCTATATAAAGAAAAAAAACCAGGAGGTTCACCAGTCACTGCTTGAAGACTTAAGAGCCATTTCAGCGTGGTGCAAAGAATGGCAAATTGAAATTAATTATACTAAATGTGCCGCAGTCACGTTCTGGAAAAGTAAGAACAAAGATTTAGGTTTCGAATATAGAATAGATGAAATGAGCATTTGACGAGCTGAGTATGTAAAATATTTAGGAGTAACCATTTTGAGATCTCTCGTGGGACATGCACATTCGTCGAGTTATAGGCGCAGCCAACAAGAAACTGGCATTCATAGGTAGAATATTACGGAACACTGCAGAGAAAGTACGTGAAACATGCCACTTACCACTGGTAAGAACGCAAGTGGAATACGCAGCGAGCATATGGGATCCGTACTAGAAGGGACACATAATTCAACTAGAAATAGTAATGCGCAGAGCAGCCAAATTTGTAAAACAAAAGTAAGAACATAAGGAAAGCGTCACCTCTTTATTAAGCGATTTGAACTGGGTATCACTGGAGGACCGAAGATTGAACTCAAGGTTGCAAATTCTGGAGAAATATAGGTCGGAATGTCTAAAAGAGGAGGTAGTGGTAATAATTGTGGCACCAACGTATATAGGTAGAATTGATCGAGACGATAAAATACGTGACATCGATTGTAGGACGGAGCGTTATCTAGGCTCTTTTTTCCAAGGACAATACGAGATCGCAATAGGAAATTTCGAATTGCGTTCGACAATCTTTAGGTAGGATTTGGTGCATTGCACCCCCTGCCACCCACCAACATGGTGAATTGCAGGGTAACATGTAGATGTAGATGTAGAAAATAATTAGAGCTCAATTTCCAGAGCTGAGATAGAGTTTTTACGAAAACAAAATGCACTTCCGAACGGTTTTTCTAGCACTTCCCTATCAGTCACTTTCATTTCGTAAAAAATTGCATTTCCGTTAAAACGGTATTTTGTAAAAAATGGATTTTTACAGTATTTGGATTCAATAAAATAAAAGCTATAAACTGGCCTAGCAATGAGTGACATCGATACTGGCAATGTTCCCATGGTCTTTCCGCACATGAGGTACTCGGACGTGGTGTTTTGATTTTGCTTTCCGCAAAAGGCAAAGTAAACTCCGATAAGGCCCGAGAGCGCGAGCATGGCTAAGAATAGACAACAGTCAAAGGCCGAGAAGGAAAGAAGATGCTGAAAAGGCGAAGGGCTCGGGTAAATATAGCCAGAATACGTGGACTGGTCATCGAGCGTCAGTAACGAGTCTTCATCCGGTGTTCTGATATCATATGGTTCGGGCGAAATCAATCGTGACGCTAAACCTGAATGAAAATGTCTGTAATTTTTCTAAAAATTCCAAATAGGTTAAATGTTATTAAATATTTTAAGGAACTGCGAGAGAAATTCAGACAACAAAGAACTGAAATAAACTCAAACCGTAGCTTTCTGATATTGGATATAGCCAGGAAGGCCCAACAATTAAGAAAATAAAAAGGAGCCTTATAAAGACTTAACGGCCAATTGTTTACAAGTCGCCGGTAGGTGTTGTGGTGATGATTGCTGAAAAATATAATCTTTACAATACCTCTTAATGCATTATGTAGAAACATGTTTCAAACAAAGGTTGTAGAAAATTAAAATTACAAACACATTTATTCAAATGCGTTTTACAATAAGCAAATATTAAAGAAAACAAAAAATAAAAACAAAATCTACTAAACAATGCGAAAAATATTTCAAACGAATGTTTTAAACAATAATATTATCTATGAGGTTTATAATGAACCATATTTACATTTATGAAGACTTAAAAGCGATATTTGCCAAAAACCAAAACATGACTAGAATAAATATCCACTCCCAATTGAGCCATTGTTGCCAAAACCTAATCAGCTCTTCTTTCTAAATATAAAATTTGGTTTTGATATGTGCGTAAGTTATTGAGTTAGAACGCCCACAATATCCTATCATATGCATACCGACAGACACACAGACATCATTGAGAAAATAGTCAAACCCTGTTCAGCGGGTCTTGAATTTTAGGCAATAGATGCAGCAAAATGCATGCGGAGAAAGCTAAGTTCAGACTGAGAAGAGCTCGAGATAAATGGTGGCAGAAAACTCGGCGCGTCAAAGGTTTAAATTTGCCAAAGTCGTTCGATGAGTGCGCACTAGCAGCGGGTTATAGCTTCCGTATTGAGGTTGGTAAATTTAAATTTACTACATGGTGAAGCGAAGTTTATAAAAGGGAAAATCTTGAAATTATTTACAGTATTCCTCATGATCGCCATTTTACCAACAATAAATAGAAAGCGAAATTTTGTAAGATGTCTTTCGACTTTAAGAAGAGTCGTCGATTTAACTGCGTACGAAGGTAAATTTTAATAGCCTACGCCCATTTCTTTCATGATAAATTCAGTCAAATAATTTTCTTCTAGAAACATGATAAATATAATCAGTTTTTTGCTATCATAATAAATTAATCTAAATTGTATAATTATTTGAAGTATACACTACGTAATTTATAGATCTACAAAATATCGCGTCACAATTGATTGAAAAATCGACACAAAGTTTACCTCTGCACCGACACATTTTGATCCATGGTAAAATAATATTAATAAATTCACAATTTTAAACAGCGCTTTTAGCATCTAAAGCACTGCTGTTATATTTCTATGAATATAAAAAGTGAATCGGAGAACAAAAACTCTTTTTTTATAATTCCTGTCCGCACACATCTTTATGCTACGGCAGCTCATGGACTCACAAAATCTGTTCCTACTTCACAGAGTAAACTCCGTTCTTCCGAAGGCCGTGCATTGCTTCAAAGCATTTCCTTAGGAAGACCATCGATGCTACCTAACGGCATTTTCAAAAAGGAGCGATATAATTTCTCAACTCTGATAAACAGCGGCGGATATTATTTTTTAAATTCATGTGATGCTTTGATTGCGGCTATGGTGAAGAGAAGTAAAGACGCACGCGAGGTAACGAACGATGCTAGAGTTTTTTTATTTGGAACCGCGAAAGAAATACAACCTTAACATAGAGAACAATACGCTCTCCTCATTGTGTTTCCGGAGTAATTTTGAAATTCTTTTTTTAATTATCAATTCCGAAGGATTTCAGTTACAACTATAATATATATTTTCTAAATCAGGTTGCATCTCATTCAAACATTTTGGCACCTCTCTCATTTAGTTTGCTTGTTGGCGGCTTAAACGATTTTTATGCAAGTTTGAATCACTTATAAGTTCCGCGTAGGATAAACGTTATATCGAATCTATTTTATTAACGCCGCACTAAATTTTAAGTATTTCCCTGTCCCGCGGTAATGCAATGCGGAATTTACGAGTAGTATACACATTTTAACCAAACAATTATTATTCTCAAGTGATTTCTATTGGCGAAATGTTTTTACCGAAATGCTTATATAGTCCTCTATATGGATTATAAAAGCAAAATCTCGAAACTTATTCATACGATTCTTGCTTGTAAATAATTTTATTCGTTTGGGGATTTGTACTGAAGGTAACAGCCCAGGTTGCGGAATACAGCGTGCGACATTTCAAAGCTACACAGAGAAAGCGACTGGAAGAGTAATGCAAATCTCATCCTCTGAGCTTCCGTTGAGGCGAAATGATGAAGTTCACCATACCTATTACAGAAAAAGAAGTCCCTTCCAAAAAAAATTCAAAAATGTAGATAAGAAACCAATTTTTCGATGTCTGAAAAAGTAATAATTACGTTAATTATGAAAAAATTCACAAATTTCAAACTAAGAATAAAATTAGCTTATTCTGAATGAATTTTTCCTTCATTAAAATTACCTAAGGAGCACAGAATTTGAGGAAAGCCTTCTCTCCTGAAAATTTACAAGCAAATTTATATAGTAATAATTAAAGCTGTAAACAGAAACAGGTAGAACTGATCTCGAATATTTAAAAGAAACTATACACATATTAACACGGATATACAAATCATATTACAGTCTGGAACTACTACACAATATCTCAAACTCAGTCATATTAACTTTTTCGATACATATAGGCCGCCTATACACGCAAGCGGATGCACATTTGTATGTGGTAAGCGCTAGATTTCATTGCAGCTTATCGTATATTTTTTATTAATTTATTAATTCTATAAGTTCAAAACCCTCCCTAAGGACTGCATAACCTTACAGAGGTGGGAGGGTCTGTGTACTCTTACGAACCAAAGAGCTATGCCGGCGGGAGATAATTCTCCTGGTAGGACCATCCAAGCCGGAAAGGTCTGAGGGGAAGAGTCAGACTAAGAAGCAGTCTTGGGGTTTTTACATCCCCCTGTGCAAGGGCAGCAGTACCTCTGTAGGTGGTGATCATGTAGATCTGAACAGCTACAGATGGGTAATCACTCTTGTGAAACTGCAATGAGGAAAGCAAGGGGAAACTACCTCATTATATTTCCCATGATAGGCTGAAAAGCTGCAAATACCTCTATGAATCTCTCTGGGGTAAAATATTCCAGAGGTAAAATAGTTCCCCAATCGGATCTCCAGGTGGGGACTACCCTAGGGGATGCACAGAGGAAATGTAACATTAATAAGAAGAAAGCATGTAGTGAGAAATTAAAAATAGGCACATGGAATGTTAGGACTATGAATTCAGGGGGTAAACTAGAGAACTTAAAAAGGGAAATGAGAAGGAATAATGTAAGTATAGTAGGTCTTAGTGAAGTTCGGTGGGAAGGAGAAGGCGAGATAAATTCAGACGAATTTAAGATTATTTACTCGGGAGGAGAGAAAAAGGAAAGGGGAGTGGGGATTATAATGAGAAAAGAGATAGCTGAAAGAATTTGTAAGGTAGTGACAGTTAATGACAGATTAATAGCCGTAAAACTCCAGATGGAGCCAGTGGATATGCTTATAATTCAAGTGTATATGCCAACAACTAATGCTGGCGACGACGAAGTGGATGAAATCTATGAACAGATTATGGAGATATTGGAGGAGGAGGGGAAAGGAAGGATCACCACCATAGTAATGGGAGATTAGAACAGTGTAGTCGGAGAGGGACAGGAAGATAACATAGTGGGAAAATATGGACTAGGGAAGAGAAATGAAAGAGGGGATAAACTTGTGGAATTCTGCCATAGAAATAGATTAATTGTAACTAATACATGGTTTAAACATCACCAGCGAAGACTTTACACATGGAGAAGCCCAGGAGACCAGAGACGATACCAGATAGATTACATACTAGTCAATGAAAGATTTAGAAATAGCATTAAAAATGTGAAAACACTACCAGGGGCAGATATCGATTCTGACCACAACCTATTGGTGGCAAATATACAATGTAGACTGAAGAGCGTTAGGAGAAACATAAGAGTTAACAAGAAATGGAACTTAGAGGAACTCCTTAAAAACAAGGAGGCTATCATGACTGAGCTGGAGGAAAGGTTGGGGGAGAGAGCTGAAGAAAATAGGAAGAATGTAGATGAGGAGTGGAGATACATCCATAGCAACATTAAAGATGTAATGGAAAAGAAGGTAGGAAAGATAACGGGTGAAAGAAACAAAAAACCCTGGATCACAGCAGCCATGCTGCAAAAAATGGAAGAGCGGAGAAAGTGGAAGAACATAAACACTGAAGAAGGCCAAAGAAAGTACAAGGAGTTAAATAATTCTTTAAGAAGGGAAACAGATAAAGCAAGAGAACAGTGGATAAATGAAAAATGCGAGGAGATTGTCGAATGTGAAAGTTTTTGTAGAACAGATCTCATGTATAGCAAAGCAAGGGAACTATTCAAGAAAAAAGCAAGAAAGATAGGACGTAAAGGAATCATGAACAAAAGTGGTAAAATAGTATCGGAGCCAGACAATGTAAAGAATGTCTGGAAAGAATACATTGAGGTTCTGTATGACAAAGAAGGAAAGCCAAGAAATATTGAATTAAATGAAAAAGAGGATGTGGAAGAAGATCAGCTAGGACCAAGTATTCTCGAGTCTGAAATTAAAAGAGCAATTGATGACATGAAAAGAAGGAAGGCTATTTATTGGGAGTGATGATATACCAGTGGACGTTCTTAAGGTTTTGGTGTCGAATGCAGTTTAGCAACTCACAAAATTCTTTAACCAAGTATATGATACTGACATATGGCCTGAATATTTTTTAGATATTGTTATGGTACCACTGGAGAAAAAGAACAATGCAAAATTTTGTAAGGATTACAGAACTATTAGTTTAATTTCTCATACAGCTAAAGTTCTAACCAGAATAATAACCAAAAGAATTGAAGGTAAAATAGAAAAGGAGCTGCAATACAATTAGTTTGGTTTCAGAAGAGGAAGAGGGACTAGAGATGATATAGGATGTATGACGATGATAATAGGAAGAGCGCTAGAAGTCAATAAAGGTATGTATTTTTGTTTTGTAGATTGGGAGAAAGTATTTGACCGAGTGAAATGGGATAAATTGTTGGGTATTTTAAATAACATAGGAATAGATTGGAAAGATAAAAGACCGCTTAAAAACCTTTACTTTGATCAAAAGATTAGAGTCCGGGTTGAAGGAGAAGAAACAGAAAATACTTCAGTATGGAGGGAAGTGAGGCAGGGATGTCCTATTTATGCAGCAAAAATAACAGAAGAAGCTTTGATGGAAGTGAAAGGATTTAAAATAGGAGGTGAGTGTATTACTACCATTAAATATGCAGATGATCGGGGATTAATAGCAGAAGACGAGATAGAACTTCAGAGAATGGCAGAAGGACTAGTGGAGGTTGGCCAACAATATGGACTGAAGATCAATGCTGAAAAAACGAAAGTCATGGTGGTTTCAATGGAACATAAAGAATTAAATATAGTGGTAAATTGCCAAAAATTGGAACAGGTAAGTAGTTTAAAATATCTTGGCAGTATTTTAGCGTAGGATGGAAGTAGTACACAGGACAGCAGAAGTAGGATTGCAATTGAAAAAGCATCATTTAACGAGAAGAAGGAGCTTCTCACAAGCAAGAAAATAAATTTAGAAACAAGGAAGAAATTAGCAAAATGCTACATATGGAGCATAGCTCTTTATGGTGCAGAGACATGGATGATAAGGAGAAAGGAGGAAAAATATTTAGAAAGTTTTGAGATGTGGGTATGGAGGAGGATGATGAAAGTGAAATGGACAGAGAGGAAGAGAAACGAAGAAGTATTAGAAATGGTGGGAGAAGAAAGGACGCTAATAAAAACAATCAGGAAAAGAAAAGCAAATTGGATAGGGCACATATTGAGAAGACAGTGTTTACAAAGGACGATCTTAGAAGGAAAAATTAGTAGAAGAAGAGGAAGAGGGAGAAAAAGAATAGGAATATTAGATAATAAAAAGCAGGGATGTAATACTTATAGAGGTATAAAAGAGGCTTCTAGGGAGAGAGAGAAATGGAGGCAGCGATTCAGTTAAAACCTGTCTTCGGACAGAAGCATGATGATGATGATGAAGTTCAAAAAGAGCACTCAGGCCTATTACAACCAATAAATAATAACTGCATATAAAAATATATAAAAACAGTCAAATAAAACAATAAGGAACTCGATGAAATACATCAGTATGAGGATCTTTCTTCAGAGTTTGGTTATATAAGTTTGGGAGGCGGAAAATTAAGGAGCGTTTTGTGGTTGAGAGCCAAGTAGTGCTGCAGTGGAATAAATCATTTAATCTGGTAATTCTAGAGGGAATACGGAGGGGGTAACTGGAGAGAAGTTCGAGAGTTCTATATTTTCCATTTACAATGTTACGAAAAAACTTGAGGTCGATTGCCAATATACGATCGCTCAGAGTTAGTAAACCAAGAGTGTGGAGAATGTGGGAAGAGGACGCATTACGAAGAGAAGGAAATAGTTGAAAAAAGGAGATATCGCCGAACGATCCCCGACTTAAGGTCGAATCCACTTAAGAGTAATTGCCAACAAAGAAGTAGTATTACCAAGCACTAGTAAAATTTGTCTATTTGGCTAACAAAAGCAACAAAATCATCGGTTGGATAGGGATGGGGTCGCTCGTCTAATCCTTACCTCTTGAATTTCTTTTGCGACTCGAGATCTACTCTGGTTCGTAGTCAGAAGAAGAGAGATATTTGCGTGCTCCTCCGTAGAAGAGGAAACCGCGACTGATTGCGAGCTCCCTTGAGGGTTAAGCTTGATAACTCGCATGATTATGCGACGCCTGAATCCGAATAGGTCACTCAGTGCGTATACAGTAAATTGTGAATTCGATACGCCAATACAAGGGTATGGTGAATGGCATTTCTAAATCTCAAAATAATATTGTGAACACGATCAAGCATGTTTAAACAAACAGGAAATATATATGGAAATAATGGAACGGAAAAGGTGATCGCTCAAAATGCTATCCTTTCATAGGTAACAAAAATCGTACTGAACTTCAGTGTTGCTTAATATAAATTTTTAAGTCGTAATGAATAAACGATTATGTTGATATTTCGCTCAAACTACGGGAAGAACGAGCAACAGTTCGGCAATTTTCGGTACAGTTCAATAAATTATATTGGCCGCCCCTAGAGAGTTGGCCTCCGTTGTTCGATTAGAAAGTGGCCGCTCCCCTCTCCCCATTCAAGTAAGATCCCATATTCAAAATATATTTACTTACCTCTTTATACAGAATAAAAAAACCATCAACATCAAAACAAGATTTTTGAGTACTAGGCGCTCGCCCCTACTCGCTACGCGCGTCAACCTCGTTCCTCGATCCGCTAGGAGAATTCGTCTGCTGCCCGTTTGCAATCCTGGAAATTATATTTAGCCCTATTTTCGGGCGTCTATCCCTTTCTCCCATTCCCCCCTCCCTCTCTACTTCCCTATATTTCCCTCTCTCCCTCCCTCCCATCAAATCTCCCGCTTTCTCAAGAGTGGAGAGGGGAGAGGAGAGATTTAGAAGAGGAGAGTGAGGAGGAGAGGGAGTGAGGAGGAGATGAGAGAGTGAAGAGAGGAGGGAAGAGAGGAATGAGTGAGGAGAAGGAAGTGAGGAGCGGAGAGAATGAGGTGTGGAAAGTGAGGAAGTAAGTGAGTGAGGAGAGAGTGAAGAGAGGAAAGGAGAGAATGAGAAAGAGAATAGAGAGTGAGGAGAGGAGAGAGTGAACGGAATAGTGAGAAGAGGAGTGAGTGAGGAGAAGGGAAGTGAGGAGAGGAGAGGATGAGGTGAGGAGAGTGAGGAAGTGAGTGAGTGAGTAGAGGAGAGAGTGACAAGAGGAGAGTGAGAAGAGGAAAGGACAGAGTGAGTAGAGGAGTGTCCCTCCCTCTCTCCCATCAAACCTCCCACTTTCTCATGTGAGGAGCAGAGGAGAGGAGAGAGTTAGGAGAGGAGAGCGTGAGGAGCAGAGGAGAGAGTGAGGAGAAAAGAGAGGAGGAGAGGGAGTGAGGGGAAGAGTAGAGCAGAGGAGAAAGGGAGGAGCAGAGGAGAGAGGAAGATGCACAGGAGTAGAGGAAGTTTGAGAGAGAGACGCTCATGTGAGGCGAGATACCGAGGAAATGAGTAGGAAAATGGCGGCACATAATCAAAACACGCCTTCCGTAATTAAGGACTGGAAGAGAAAAAAGGGGCGACGACAGCTCGAAAATTAACAAGTCTAGATCGGAATGCGAGTGGGAGGCATTCGTCATGAAAGAAAGAAGCGATGCGAGAAGTATGCGAGGGCGATTGGGATGAGCGTGCAAAGTGACAAGAGGACTCTTGGAGAGGAAAAGAAGAGAAATGGAAGACTCCAGCGATCGCGTCTTTGACAACTGAATTCCGAGTAATAAGTTATAGTTTGTGTCGAGATGAAAGATCATCTTTTCAATTCCTAGGAAAGCAGTAAGCGATGAACGCATTCCTCTCTTAACATTTATAAGTACTGCACTCAGTATTTCCTTTGTTAGAAGTTTTCGCTTCATGATCGCTTCCGAATTGTAATTTTATATGCCAAATTCTAGTTTTTTCAGGCAGAAAACTTCTTTTAATTTTCTCTGTGAAACATGCAAATGTGAAACGCAAATGATGCGAAGGTCAACGATAAAACACTTGGATGTCAGTCAGACTCGATAAATTTTCTGACATTTATATTTCCTTATTGGACCAACAAAAATGGTAAAAAACGAAAAATGAGTTATTTTTCTGCCATAAAGTGGAACGGCGGGATATTGGTGCAATTTTTAAACATTTCCTTGAGGCGGTCCGTATTCTTCTTGAGAGGTGGGCGTTCACGTCTGGACCCAATGATTAGCGGGCCTCAGACACGAAGGCCGTACGTCACTTCCGGGTCGGAAGTGACGTACGGCTTGCGCTTCCTAAGGACCCCTCCATTATCTGATTGGACGAGACACATCTGGAAGCCAATGTGGAGACGGTAGAAAGAGACACCTTCTCGACTGTTGATTACTTCGTTAGAAACGATTGTTTCTAGTACAAAAACTCACCCATATGCTTAATCGTTCCGAATAAATCTACTTCATAGACCTGAGATTTTCTTGTTTTTTACCAATTGATAGATTATGTCGTACAGTCGAATAATGAATTATTCCACAGGATTTCTTTCATTTTGTTTCCCACGCATTATTGTTGATTATACTCGATACTATACTTTATGTTATGAGAACCAATGATGTAGATAGACTTACGCTTCCAAAAGTATTACAATAATCAAGAATGGTGAAAAACTATGCCTTCGTTGCACATTCAGTTTGAATGCTGAGGCTGCACTTCTATTTGGTGTAAACAAAAGGCCCGATTAAAAAAATCGGGGTCCCTGGCGCACAATTATTCGTAGACTACCCCCACAGAATCACAGTGTTAGGGACCTCCGTGGCGCCCCTCGACTCACGGGACCCTGCTGCAATTGCATCCCGGTTAATCCGGCATTGTGTACACAATGTTGAACATTTCCCCTTAAGTTGCGACTAGAATAAGTATGCATGCTGCGATAGACTAAATTTTATGCAGATAATATGAGAGGTCATATTAGACCAAAAAACGTACATACAGTCGAACCTCAACAAAGCGAAGCTCCAAGGAAGTCAGAAATGTTCGAGTTACACTACTAAATTTAGCGTAATATGAATACGACTTCGAAAATATTTTTCCCATCCCATAAAAATTCGAGTTATCAAGTTCCGATTATAATATGCGATTTTTGATACACTTAATTTGAGAACGGCTAACGATTCTTGCAAACCAAATTTGAGGAAAAAACAACATTAATCCTACACGATTTTTTTACTCACTCCCATTTAATGGAATAAATATGTTTGGTTCACTAACTTTTTCTGAATAAACGCACGCACACAATAGCGAATTCTCCCTTCCTCGGTTGATCGATGGAAGGCGGCTGGTTGCATTTAGGGCCAACGGTCGGTCGGTCCAGACAGAATTATTCATAATGGCAGACATTAGCTCATAGCTCACGTTTCCGAAAACTTCCGGCTAGCTAGGACGTGAATTCTAAACACTAATGTAAAGAAATTTGCGACAAACTACTGTACGATGATCACAGTGGTTAAGTAAAATGGCGTAGAGATAATGGGCGATAGATTTGCGAAGAACTTTTTTTGAAGGTTGCATGGTCAATAGAGTTATTTCAGCGAATAGTTGCAGAAGTGAGACAAAGATAGACGAAAGTGACGACAAGAAAGTAAAAATAAAAACGAAGGAGAGGGATAGATAGATAGATAATCGTCTTTATTCGGGCGAAATTTAGACCATAGGGTCCATTCTTACATTTAACCCTTCGTCAATATAATAAATACAAGAAAAAGAATAAAATAAGGTATAACAAAATACATTATTTAAACATTATGTACCTAAATCATACAAAGTAAAATGATAAAATTGAATACATATTTGTGTTTGTGGGGAAAACCTAGGTAAAAACAGGCATGTCCTCCCTAGTAAAACCCACGCAGGAAAACACCCACTAAGAAGGGGGTGTGAAAAACCTGCGAAAACCCTAGATAGTGTGCATATGATAATACAAAACTACAACATTAAATAGAAAGGTGTATGTACAGTGGGAGAGTTCGTATATACAGCGTAATTATATAACGTCATAAAAAGTACACGTAAAGGTAATAACGTAATGTAAGGAAGGAGGCGGCCGAAGAGAAATATTTCCAAAAGAAGAGAGAGATGAAAGGGCACTGCTCTCATTAAGAGCGAAACGGAAAATATCAATTCCATTACATTCTCTCCAACTTTCGTTGAAGAATAAATGGAGGAATGAAAGAGCTGCGAGGAAGAAATAGAAAGTTCAATAAGTTATAAGAAGAAAGCGGTGATGAACGAGATATCTCCGATAGTATACCTTGATTATATCCGTTAAGAGTCGATAAGATGATGATACGTCTGATAACGCTGAAAAGTGACCCTCACAAAGGATTTCTTCGCCGAAAGAAGAACACCAGATCGCAACAAATCCTAAGCAAACGTTAGGAAGAGATGGAATGGGAGAAAATTCAGGTAAAGGGGAGAGAGACGATGACGAAGACGAATGTTTGACGGACTATTTTCGTCCCACGCCCTATCCAAGTACCTGTCGCTTTTCATCAAGGATGACATTGTCGAGTGGCGGTGTTGAAAAACACATCAGAAGGATGTCACAGTCAGATCGTATCGGACCACTAGAAAATCCTTAGACTGATTAATTTTAGCAGAAGTGAGCGAGGGAAACAAAAAAAGATGGGGAGATAGGAATATGGACGAAGGAAAAGAAGAGAACATTTCTCAAATGGAGAAAAACTCGCGTCGTCCAATCTCTTCGTCAGCTAGAAAAACCCACATCCACTCAGCCATAAAAGAAAGACGCGTGTATGAGAATGAATGATAAGAAGGAACGAAGGGAAATGGTACATTGAATGGAAGTCAAGGAGTCACGGACAAGTAGGGAGAAGTGATCTTTATGATACAACTGAGGAACCGCAATGATGTCATCGCCTATCTTTATAAAACCCATCCCTCCATCTCTATCTCCCTTCCATCCTCCCCCAATCCGCCTCCGTCCCATTCCTCCCACTCCGCCTCTCTCCACTCCCAACCACTACGCCTCCCTCCTCTCCCAACCACTCCGCCTCCCTCCTCTCCTTCCCACTCCGCCTCCCTCCTTCCTGCTCCTCCTCCGACCCCTCCCTCCAACTCCCCCTCCCCCCCACTCCGCCCCCCTTCTCTCCCTCCCACTCCGCCTCCCTCCTCTCCGTCCCACTCCCTCCCTCCTCTCCCTCCCACTCCACCGTCCTTCTCATGTCCTCTCTCCTACCACAAGTCTCCTTCTTTTCCTTACTCCCCTCCCACGTCCATTCTCTCCATTTCCTCCCTTTGCACCCCCTCCATTCTCACAGCTGGAGCAGACCTTCAAAGGGCCGAATTCGAGCGACTCCCTCCGTCCCGACGGCATCCGCGTTGACACTCGAGGGAAGGAGTTCCATTGGATCGCCTTTCCCAGCGCGATATCGCGGGAAATCGCATTGACGATGAAAGAGGAGATCATCTCTCCTTCGAGGAAGAGAGAGAGACGCTAGAGACATAAAGAAGAAAGAGAGAGAGAGAGAGGAGAGAAAGAGAGAGAGGAGAAAGAGAGGAGAGAAAGAGAGAGAGAAGAGAGAGAGAAAGAGAGAGAGAGAGAGAGGAGGGAGAGGAAAAAGAGGAGAGAGAGAAGAGAGAGAGAAGAGGGAAAAGAGAGGGAGAAAAGAGAGAGAGAAGAGAAGAGAGAGAAGAGGGAGAAAAGAGAGAGAGAAGAGAGAGAGGAGAGAGAAAGAAGAGAGTGAGAAGAGAGATAGAAGTGAGAGAAGAGGGAAAGGAGAGGGAAAAAAGAAAGAGAAGAGAGAGAGAGGAGGGAGAGAAGAGAGAGAGATAAGAGGAAAAGTGCAATTTATTCCATCGAATCAAAGGATGAATGGAAAAGAATTAAGAACGTCGCGAAAAAAGAAAGCTCCGTTCGTACTCGATGAATCTAGAGCAGTGCTTCCCAAACTTTTGAGCTCCGCGGACCACTACAGCAACCCTCCAGGCCATACGGACCGCCTCATTTCTTACACAAACGTACTAACTGTAACTACGTTTAAGAAAAGGTGTTAATTGGATACGCAGTTTATTTGAACATTTCCAAATGTATTACACATGTTTCTGTCTGTTTGAGGGGCATCTGACTAGTTTTTGTTTGTTCCAAGAATTATTTTCAAAAATTGTGGGAGAAATTCGTGAAATATAAAATAGTTTTACAAACAACATCATAATAACCATCAACGGGAAACTGGACCCCGAACATTTATATTAAATTAACATATTAATATTTAATTTCATCCATGTGGCACAAACAATTATACAGCAAAAAATGAAACAATATTTCTGTACATAAAAGTTTATTTCTAAAATTTACAAAAAAATAATCACATTATCACCAACAATTTCCATTTTTATATCGGAAATTCAAACTTACATTTTCTCCAATGCACAACTGAAATAGATTTATTTAATTATATATTTCAAATTTAATTCTTATCATCTGTTCAATTTAAAGATACAGAAAGATAATGTTGCAAAATACCTAGCTGACTACCCAGAAAGAATCTCCAGTAACATAACTGACATGTTATATGTGTGGAACAAACAACTAACATGCCAGATGTTTCCATTTCGTTTCATCCTGAGTAGTTTAAAGCGCAATTCAAAATCGAATAATAATACTTGAAATGATGCGATATAAATTCTGAACAAACGTCTGAAATTTTATTGTTTTCAACGAATTTATTTATATTGTAAATACATATTAATTATTTAAAGAAGGTGATATATTAATTTCAAGAAATTTGGTGAAATGGAATAAAAACCACAAACAGATAATGAATTTAAAAACTGGTTGGATATCAAATGAAAGTATCCTGTCATTATTAACTTTTCTCCCTGATCCGATAAGTTGTGATTTGGTTCCTCTACATCTGAGAATTAGCCGAAACTACTTAATACAACAAATTTATGGAATTTCATTACATAAATTTTAGTATGTATTTGCTTTGGCTAATTTAGGAAAGAATGAAGAAAGTTGTATTTGTATTGTAGCCTTAAATCTTTGGCTACATTTTACACCATTTTCTTTATTATATTGACGGAATACATATCACTCTAATTTTATTGTTTAAAATAAAGAGACATTGAGAGTAGTATTGTGTTAAATTCTAGATCAATGCAATTCTTCTTTCTATAATAATCCAAGAGGTTGAAATCCAGAAATGCACACACACAATTCTCCTTTCCTGTCTAAACATAACGTGCGTACACATACAAACTTAAATTGACATCAAGAGTTTAAATTACTGAAAGCCTAAATTATTTCCCCAATTCTGCAATTAGCATGTGAGACTTTTCAAAATAATTACTCTTCTGAAAACGACGAAATCCATGATTTCATGAATTTTACTCATTGGAAATCCATGTTTTCCTGTAGTTAAGAAGGTTACTCATGCCGTTTTGTTTTTTCATAACATTAAAATACGCTTTGTACTGTTTATTTGTTTTGCCAAACAAAATGAACTTCCTGAGATCAAGTAGCGATTCAGCGACATGAAGTCATTACAATTGACAAAAGAGTTGGTGAGTTCATACATAATATACTTTTTTATCAGACGACCATTTTTATTCTCCAGTTCGTATTTTACCTTCGTTGTCACCCTGATTACCTGAAAAACGATAAAAATGGCAATTTTATGTCAAGGTCCACATATTGAAATAAGTCAATTTTAGTTTTAGTTTTAAATATTATATGATGATTCAATTATACTAGGTGAATTTTTGCCTCTCGCTTCGATTAACTATATATTTAGAAACGTTTTAACAGCCAATATTTAAAAAAGGAAATGGGTCGTGCCTCTACTGAAATGAACGGCATAAATGTTACAATTTTACAAATTAGAATTTTTGCGACACTTTTCTACTTCTGTTCGTAATTTTTTCTTATTGTTTTAATCCTTTGGCATATACGGCTATAAAGTATAGCGAACTATCTAATAGATTGTTTTAGATGCTCGAATTACTGTTCTGAGTCCTGAAAAAATTATTTTTTCCAATCGTATCTATCGACAGTAAAGGGTAACGATAGAATCTACTAGCGGCAGTTGTAAAAGGAAAACACCTCTCTCTTATAATGTAATAGAACAGTTACTACTACATGAATCCGAGGGTCACACGTAAATCTAGAATTTTGTTGTTATGAGTTTATACTGGCAAAATCCCGAGAGCTTGAACCTCAAGAAGAGTAAAAATAATTATGAATTGTATATTAATAGGTATTCTTATTATTAGTTATAAGATAGTTTGGGCATGTAGAGCGGGTTTATGATTTAGTAGCGACACTTTTCTACTTCTGTTCGTAATTTTTTCTTATTGTTTTAATCCTTTGGCATATACGGCTATAAAGTATAGCGAACTATCTAATAGATTGTTTTAGATGCTCGAATTACTGTTCTGAGTCCTGAAAAAATTATTTTTTCCAATCGTATCTATCGACAGTAAAGGGTAACGATAGAATCTACTAGCGGCAGTTGTAAAAGGAAAACACCTCTCTCTTATAATGTAATAGAACAGTTACTACTACATGAATCCGAGGGTCACACGTAAATCTAGAATTTTGTTGTTATGAGTTTATACTGGCAAAATCCCGAGAGCTTGAACCTCAAGAAGAGTAAAAATAATTATGAATTGTATATTAATAGGTATTCTTATTATTAGTTATAAGATAGTTTGGGCATGTAGAGCGGGTTTATGATTTAGTAAATGGATCAGAAATGTTTAAAGCAGTGGTTGACAAATTTATCGTAGACGTAGAACCCTTTCAAAACTAAAAAGTATTCCACGATCCCCCAGCGTAGAAGCATATACGAGGGTCATTTTTAAAGTAAGAACCGTTTTGTCATAAAAAAATAAAAACGTTATATATCCAAATAATTTTATTGCTACTACTACGTACAACATTTCTTTATTTTTCTACATAGTCCCCATTGAGATCCAGGCATTTGTTCAGACGCACGAGCTCATCATAGAAGTCGGCCGCCAGTCCATCCAACCAACCCACAACTGTTTTTTTCATTTCTTTATCAGTTTCCATCCGTTTGTCTCCCAAAAACTCCTTCAGTTTTGTGACAAGATGGAAATCCGAAGGTGCCAGATCAGGACTGTGGGGAGGATGGTCGAGGATTTCCCAATCAAATTTCTCCAACAGCGCTTGCGTTTTTTGCGCAACAAGTGGCCGCGCGTTGTCATGAAGCAGACACACTCCCCTAGTGAGTAGGCCGCGCCGGCGGTTTTGGATAGCGCGCCGTAGCCTTGTCAATGATTCACAATATGCGTTTGCATTGATGGTTTCTCCGCGAGGCAAGAAGTCAACCAAAAGAACGCCTTTCCTGTCCCAAAAAACGATGGCCATGATTTTCAGAGTTGAAGGTGTCTGCTTGAATTTTCGTGGTTTTGTCCGAGTGTGGGGGTGATGCAATTCAAGAGACTGCCGCTTACTCTCTGGCGTGTAGTGTGAGACGCAAGTTTCATCTCTCGTCATGATATGGAATTCATCACCATCTCTGTGGTAGCGTTCCAAAAACGACAGAGCATGCGTTTCTGCTTGTGTGCGTCTGTGAGCATTCTTGGAACCCACCTGGCACAAATCTTATAGAGGACAGATCGCGAAACATTTGGAAAAGCCTCATGAAGCTCATCAATAGTGAAGCGCCTACTTTTACGAACGTGCGCATCGACCTTGTTTTTCAAGTCCTCACTCATGACAGACGGGCGTCCAAATAGTGCACATTTGTCCTTCCACCATTAAACAGACGACACCACTTTCGCACATTCCCTTCGTTCATTAAACCTTCCCCATACACTTCCACAAGTTGGCGATGGATACCGGCAGGGTGAATTTTTTTCGCGATCAAAAATCTAATCACCGAACACACTTCACAATCGGCGGGATTAGTGATAGACATGGTTCTTTATAAAGCACTGTGAAAAATCAACCAACTCATTCAAATGCTCAGCGCACACTGAGGACGTGGCCGGGGCCCTAGAGAGAGCATTCAAACTTGAGACGTCTCCAGTCAATGACCTGCGCGGGTATGGTGCGCAAACGGTTCTTACTTTAAAAATGGCCCTCGTACATTACAACCTTGGACAGATACATATGTTAGTACTACACCATAATCAATTCATAAGAGAAAACAATTGTTGTCCTAATTACTTATCAGCACTTCCAAATATTTTATTTGAAGTAGCTGCACTTCACCTTTAACTCTAATTAACTTACTTACAGAGTAAGGGTACATTTTCCGCTTCGGCTCGATTATTTTGATGTAATTTTTTCAAGGAAATTTCTTCTCTGCGAAAAAATGTGGGGGTACCAAGATGTTGATGAAATTGAACAAAGGGTTTGCACAGCTCTTAGGTAAATAATAGAGCCCTATAACCTTCCGCGAAAGATTGGGGTTCCGCGTGGATCCGCGAAAATTGACGTAAAAGGAAAGATTTCCCTACCGCTCAGTTACCCTCAATCTTGAATTTCTCTCTCACACTCAGTGGTTGATTTAAGGGGTATCGAACTTGGCGGGCGACAGGGGGGGCCCGAAAAAATGTTCGTGTATATAATCTCAAAAATAATAAATGCTTTAATTAAAAAACCAGTGGAAGCTCTCTTTCCATATAAAAACGATCGTTAAGAAGTGTAATAAAAGAGGGTAGCGTTAAGAGAGGTTTCACTATATATTTAGATGGAAGGGTCCCCTAATGTTTAGCGCCAGTTGTCCCAGGAGACGTAAATCCTCCACTCTATGTTAGTAATACACCAAAATCAATTCATAAGAGAAAAAATTGTTGCCCTAATTACTTAACACTTCCAAATCTTTTATTTAAAGTAGATTTACTTCATCTTTAATTTTCACGAACTGGCTTAGCACATTTTTCCGCTCCAGCCCGATTATTGTGAAGTAATTTATTCAAGGCAATTTCTTCTCTACGAAAAAATGTGGGGGTACCAAGATGTTGATGAAATTGTCCAAAGGGTACAAACAAAAAAGAGTATGAACAGCACTGGGTTAGAGAATAGAACCCTATACCGTTTAACTTACCATTTTTCAAAAGGTTATGAATTTCATCCAGCTCCTTCACCGCTTCCACCGTCTCCGGTGCTTTCCGCTTTGCCATCTCGTCTCCTCGCTTACAACGGTTTCTGTAATAAGGATGTATGACAGGTGTGAGGAGGTCGATGTGGACGTCAGCTGGATCCGTGGGGCCGGTCAGCGCTGATGCCGCCAAACCGATTGCTACTGATACAATGAGGCCGATCAACGTGTAGAGAGTGTAAGAGATACGAAATAATGGCATGGGTTCGTCAACAGCCGGCAAAGTCTCGATCGTCACTGTCGCTTCCGTTGCTGATGATGGAACGAGGTAGGAACTGCAAGGAAAAGTGTAACGTTTCATCTTTATATTTTGATAAAAATTTCGTTTTTTTTTAATTTCCAGAATAAGTATTTACCTATTTCAACTTACGTCGCGTTAATCGCGTCCTCCATAGTAAAACCTGTGCTCTGAGGTAAAAATGCACAACCTTCCGTTGAGACGGGCTTTTTCTCGAAATTGATTTGACCGTAGGCAATAGCAGTCTGAGTTCCAAAAACCAGGTAACCCATTATGAACAGTCCTGCAATACCACCTATGAAAGTTCCCTAAAAGATAAAATAATTGACGAGTAATTTTTGGCTTTATTATTCGTCAGTTTAACGCACTAGAAAAGGGATTTTGGTGTTATTAAGGCTTCAATTAAAAAAAATTAGACAAGGAGAGTCTACGGACTGTAACTCACAGATTCTGTTCATCTTCTACCAGCGGAGAGTTTAGGTTTTAGTTTAAGTGAATTAATTACTCAAAAAGTACAAAAATGGACCAATTTCCTTAAATGCTTGTAGCTTCGCTTTTCTTCTCAGTAGGAGATTTAGGCTATGGGTTACATGTGGGTCTCGTATCCTTACTTTTGGCGTTCGAGACTCCCGATTGTCGAATTTTTTTCTCCTGCAAAATGCCCATCTTCGTGCTGGTTTTTCTATACCAATCTTCAGGAAATAATTATTCACAGCTAATTTTTTTTACGTAAGAGAATTATTTTTAATCAGTACACCACTATTCTTTCTAGGGATTGCAATCCCGGAGGGATTTTCTAATCCCGGGATTACAGGATTGTGATTTTTTCAATCCCGATATCCCGGGATCGAGAAAAAGTGGTGGGAAATAAAAAACATTCAATATTTGTAAACAATAATTTTATATCATACACAGACATGAAATTATCATATGCATTTATGGAAGTAATATCAAGTTTACACAAAATTTAAGTAACTTCAATGAAAATAACTTTATATCGGCAGGTAAAACTAAAATAAAACACGTATTTTTGGAGAAAATGTAAAGGAAATTTTAATAACTAAAGTAGCAATTGTTGCAGTAACTTAAATTAAATTAAATTGGTTGCATTTATGAAAGTAAACGGTACTTTTAGATTAAGGTTCTCCTCCCTTAAAAGCTATTCACACATTTCTGAAATATGCCCTTAAAAACAAAGTGCATCTAATGTCGCGTCACTCATTCTTGATCTGTATTTATTCCACAGCATCTCTGCTGATAAAAAGTCTACACTAGTAGCTAGCAACTGCTGGTAAAGAAACTGCAGGTTTTTTCCTTTACGTCCATTTTCACGGAAATCCTTTAGCTGTCGTGCTATTGATAATGCTAGGTCATTTGAATTACAGCGGGAGGGAATAAACATTGGGTTATGACCGAATCGAGTTCTTTCTTTAACTTCTCTGAATATGATGTACCAGTCTCAAAACATTTAGATGCTGCCGTTCGCTCAGTGTGTAAGTCATCATTTATAGATCGGCTCCTTCATGCTCTTCTTCCTTGTCCAGTGCTTCAAATGTTTTACTAATATTACAATAAAATGAACTCAGGTTTTCTGTAACAAACATTTTTATGTTCGCTAGTGATGCCACAGAAAATATATTCCCCAAATCATTATCACGAACCTGTGACCTGTAGTAAAGATACCTCAATACCCCTGATAACTTCGTTCGTCTCTTCATTATTTGATTCTGCAAGGCATTTCACATATTATGTCCTAACTCTGTATTCACATCATATTATAACATTATATATAGACGTTCCTTATAGAGGAGGATATAACATATATATATATATACACATATATAACATACTAGTAGAAGGTGCTTGCATTCTGAAAGCATATCATCTCAACTTGAAAAAACATTCATTTTTCAGACAGATATTTCATCATTACAAATACTTCATTTTTCAGACAGATATTTCATCATTACAAATACTTTTTTAATTCTAAAGATTTCACCTCCACAGCGATTTTCGTTTTTCCCTTATGTGAAAATAATAGATTAAAAAAATCCCCAAACCTTGCAAATTTAAGAATTTTATACTTTCTCCATTATGGGGTTCTGCCAAATTTTAAAGTTTTAGCACTTCTAGAAGTAAAATAATATTTTTCTAATTGTTTGAATTTTAAACATTTTTAATGGCCGCCGCAATATATTTATGGAGAGATTCAAATGTTTATTTGTGCAAATGCCCTACTCTGTACATAACTTGAAAATTTCAGCTTCCTAGCTCATCCCGTAGTACCAAAACAATTATATATTTGTTAAAATTTTATGAATTTTTAACGGCAACACAAATTAAAATATCAAAATTTCTATAATCCCTAATTCGTTTCTATTCTATTCTAATTTCAGCACAGTAGCACATAGGAAAATACAAAAACCTTGAAATTTTGTTTAAACAATTGCAAATTTTTAGTGGCCGCATTGTTGCACTTTTTCAAGATTTTCGTTTTTTCTAGTCGGTTTTGCACAAAATCCTACCTAAGAAAAAAATTTCGAATCTCCAGCTCATCTGGAAGTGCTTAAACATTATTATCCTCCTATATGTTATATGTTATATCCTCCTCCTATGTAAGAAACGTCTATATATATATTGATATATAACATTCGGGATATTGGAATCCCGGGATTGCAATCCTAAGTTCTTTACATGCGTTAAACGGGAAATATAAATTTTAATGACACAAGGAACAACATATAAATGGCTGCACAGTGTAACATGGAATTAAAAAATCTCGGATCACGGGTCATGAGTCCTACACGTTACCCCTAGTCGACATCTTTTATCGATAAGAAAAATGAAGCTAAATAATTTCTGTAAATAGGTCCATTTTTGTACTTTTTAATTAATTATTTCTATTAAACTAAAAGCCATTGGCCGCAAATTCCAAAAAGTTATTTTTATATTGACCTAAACTCTCTGCTGGTAGAAGATGAGTCGAATCTGTGAGTTACATTCCGTAGCCTCTCCTTGTAAGAAGGAAACATAAGAATTTGTTTTCTTTGACGAACCTTGGAGTTTGTCCAGGGAAAAAGCATCCCCAACACAAAGATAGCCATCATCGGCCCCGTCGTCACTCCACCAAGGCTCCAGGAAACCTTCAAATAAATATACACTGCAGTTTATTTTATCCGGTAGAGTAAAATTTAACACAAGATTATCATGCGAACAATGAAGAGAAGAACAATTTCGATGCGACTAGTACTTTAAAATTTAGGCCTAAGTGATAAGTTTTCAGCGTGATGAAGTCCGTAAGAAGATAAAATGACTCATGAAATAGATTGCGGATTTATGTAAAGCGATTTAAACAAATAAACTTAAGAGGCATTCATGTTGATATTACAACATAATGATTATACATGTTCGGGTGAATGAACTATAAGCCTTATATATAAACATAATGTAAGCAAAGAAAACTCTTTGTAATTTCCACTATTTTATAACGCCGCTGACTATATTGATATTTTTTAAATTTTATATAGAGAATGCTAAATTAATAAGTAAACGTATAAATCTGGAAAATTATGTTGTTTTGAAGTATACGTTAATACGATATTTCGCAGCATTAAGTTGTGAAAAGTTAAACACATTACTTGCACCACTGCGCCCAAGTTTTCCACTATGAAAACCATGCCAACGCAAGAAACTCCGATGAGTACACAGATGACCTTCATGATGAACGACGCCTTCTCTTCTGAGTATTTTACTTTAAGATAAGGATCGACGAAATCCTCGTAAATTACTCCAGCCATTGAGTTGAGACCGGTTGACATAGAACTGGAAATAGAGGGCGGTGCCATTTTTATAATGATCGCACTTTAATTTTGTGAGAGAGCTTTTATTTGTAGAGGATAATTCGGTTTGTTGTTTATTTTTCCAACTTTATATTTTTATTAGGGTCTTAAGATATTTGGCTTTGCATTAAACGCTCATGTGCATCTTTCCGAATTTTTTTACATAAAACTGTCTTATTTCATTTCATTTGAATTGAATTGATTTTGTTACGACAAAATTTCATATTGAAAGGACTGAATATTATATATTTTTTATATCTAAGTACATATATAAGTTCAATCAATATTTATGCTAATGTTAAAGCAATGAAATATGTCTAACAAGGAGAGGACACGGTAGTGGGATCATTGATTTTTATGAAACTTGGTAGGATTCCAGGTTCACTGCAAACCTCCCTTTTGGGCGTATACGGCCGATAGTTTACCCGAAAATCGAAATTAAGTATTGAAACTTCTAGTCAACTGATATAAATATCTTAATGCACGTCTAATTGATTAAGTAATTGTTTGCGGTGAACGTATAGTGGGTGCGTTTAATCGTATTATGGGAATGAAACATAAAACAAAAGTTCCGTTACCTGTCGATGCATAGGCAAATGAATGTTTCCCTTCTAACTCTCCTCATCATTGCTCCCGACAGTGGCGGATCCAAGGGAGGGGCGATGGGGGCAATCGCCTTCCCCTTGGACGACCCCATTGCCCTCCACTGGGTACATTCTTAAATTCATTCAGCGCAACATTCCTTGTTTCTACACCGAAGATTAAGTCTGTATGACAAGGAAAAGAAAGGTTCTGATGGAGGAAGGTATATTCAAAATGTATGGTCTTCGGCAGAGGAGGAATCAAGAGGGGGGAGGGGGAATTGGGACGATCGCCCTCCCCTTGGAAAGTTTCTGGATCCGCCCCTGGCTCCCGATGATGATTGGTGGTTGAGGCTTATCAATGTTTTTAATCAATTTACCGAATTTCTGAGGATTCATAAAGAAATATCTTTATTTATTTATATTATTGTGCTTTTAACGGACTTCTCACCAGTTCATTTTCTTTTATACTTTCAACGATCCTTTGCCTGATATATCTCCGCCTAATGGGTCTATTTTGAGTATTCGGAGGAATTCTTCGCAAAAAATAATTTCAGGGATTCTTTCCATGTCATAAACATCAAAATAGAATGTAGCGTATCGTGCGTTGAATGACTTGAGAGAAAAATCCGGACCACCCAGTTAAATTTGAATGCGAAATGCAAAAAAGGATTTGTAAAAGGAGAAGGAATGAAAGAAAAAAAAAGCTGTGTAAGAGGTAATCGAACTGGTGCCCTCACGTTCCGAACGCACCCACTATACGCTCACCGCCAACAATTACTTATTCAATTAGACGTGCATTAAGATATTTATACCAGTTGACGACGACAACCAGTTGCAATATTTAATCGCGATTTTCGGAAACACTGTCGGCCATATACGCCCAAAAGGGGTGTTTGCAGTGATCCTGGAATCCAGAGGTACACCTACCAAGTTTCATAAAAATCCGTTATCCCAATACCCTGTCCTCTCCTTTTAAGTTTCGATCTTATATTTAAGAAACATGAAATTTTTATATTGTAGAGGATGTTTCATGAGTTTTAAAGTTATATTTATGTTAAATAAACGAAATTAACTGTTCTGATTTTCAAAACTTTCTAAGAAAAGGATAGATTTAAATATGCACGAACCTTAAAGCAGCACTGAAGACTCCAGCCATGAATAGACCTGGAAGGCCAGGCACGGATCTCGCCACATCCATCACAAAGTATGGTAGTAACTGATCGGTTTCTTTCACGATCTAAATATTACAAACATATGCATTTTAATTATCCAAAGTTATTAGGAGACATATTTTCATTTAGGTAAACCTGATGTAGCTAAATACTAAGTAATAAATAAATATATTATCTAAGTGTTTGTATATATAATAAGAAATAATACAACTTATTCTGAAGCCGAATATACACCGTAAGTAAAGTAAACATTTCCTTGCTCTTAGGAATATCAAAATAGCATTCCCGTTAAATTAAATATTATACTGATGTCATATTTTTATTAAATGACCACAGGTTATGAAAAACATTTTCTGCGCAAAATAAATTTTATGCAACCTTGAATATTCTACCTCAATTATCAAGATATTGAGGTAGTTGTTAATTTTTAGAATGTCGTTTAAAAGTTACTGTATCAAGAAATCGCTTTATACTATAGCTTCCATAAAAAATAATGTTCAACAGCCAATTATCTCAAAAGAGCTGATCCCTGACCTGTTTCTGTTATTTTTAAGCGTTAATTTTGTGTTGGTCAAAGTCACTAGAGGATGATCTGCTTGAAATTTTGATTTTGAATCGATCTTTAAACATGAAAACGTTTTTCTATTTGTCGTTATACAGTTAATAAGCCATTTTCAAGCGTATTATAATCAGTCCAAACATGGCCGGCTCAACCATACAAGCGGACCAAGCAACCGCTAGGAGCGCTGAATTTTTAGGAGCGCCAAAATTTTTTAGAAATATTGTTGGAAAATATCTAAATTTGTTTTTCCCGTTCGGTTTTTAATCGACTTGGTCGATCTCTTCAGCTGAGTGAATATCTGTGAAAATGTGGCTGCAAATGAATGTTCAGCGGGCAATAACCGGGTTCTACCCCCGAATGGTAAAGTGGTATTTCCGAATGCAGCTTATGGATAGCTAGTTTTCCCGATATTTTATTGGTATCTGGGCTCCATATCAATATTGAGCAAGTAAAACGAGGACTTGCTGAGAAGGCCTTCGCAGACACAACGGCGAAAAGAGAAGGAGAAAAGACGGGCAGTCCTATCGTAAAATTAGTTCCCAAGATTACTTTGTTCTTTGAAACTCCTGCAAATGTCTCCTGATGGTCCACGAAACCTCCGATTCCGCAGCGATCTAGTACGACAAGGGTCCAACCAAGTTTCCTTTGGCGGCATAACCTTTCTCAAGTACCCTGTTCCATATCCTCCAACCGAAGGGAACGTATGCAACCCTTATCTTTCTTACTATCCTCTGATTTCCTTTTCTTGGAAAAATTCAAAATGCTTAAGCATCAAGGGAAATATTTTTAGTTTTACGAATTTGGCCATTGCGAATGGTGGTTATAATGACTGGAAAACTTTGTATCAAACATTAAAAGATCGTAAATCTTCAGGAATACATCTAGAATTGCATGAAAAATGAAAAGAACTAACGGCAAGCGCAGGTAGCAATAAAACAATAGATGCGAATCTGCAGAATGCATTGGCAAGGAGTCTCGAAAGATTATGACAATAGATGAATTCCTTGGCCATAAATGTCTCGCGTTTAGGGGTTCATTAGACAGGTTATACGAAAATAATAATGGGAATTACCTACAGCTAGTTGAACTGCTCGCAAAGTTTGATCCTCTAATGGCAGAGCACGTACAACGAGTGAACTTCATAATCACTATTTGGGTAAAAATATACAAAATGAACTAATACAGCTAATGTCACAGGCCTTGCGATATCAAATATTAGAAAATTTAAAAACACGCGAAGTATTATTCTATAATTATTGCATGGAACTTCAGACATAAGCAACGTTGAGCAAATGTCAATAATTTTACGTTTTGTCAATATCAATGGAGGAGCAGATGTTTGTGAACACTTCATTAACTTTATACTGGTCGAAAAAACGTCTGGTGTAGAACTTACAGAGACAATTTTAAAAGAATTTGAAAATGCTGCGAGCCCATCGAGATTATGGTCAGTTTTGTGTTGAAAATGACCCTGAAGAAGATGAGGGTAACTTCCGGGCAATATTGCGTTCCAGAATTGATGCTGGCGACAAAGAATAAAGAGAACATCTAGAAAATTGTGGTAAAAATGCAACGTTTCTCAGCTGGAACATTCAAAATCAAATTCTGACAGCATGCAAAGACAATACTGAGGGAAATTGTTGCGAAGGTAAATGCTGCGAAATTTTTCTCAATTCTTGCAGACGAAATCTGTGATATATCGACTACTGAGCAATTTTCATTGTGTGTGCGATGCATAGATGAGGATAAAGAAGGTAGTTTGTCAGTACGAGAAGATTTTTTACAGTTTGTTCCAGTATCAGATACTTCTGGTCGTGAACTATCAAGTACGTTAATTGAATCAGTTAAAAGTGTAGGAATTGATTTAAAATTCTTACAAGGTCAGGGCTATGATGGTACTGCGTCAATTCAATGGAGTTCAAACACATATAAGGAAATTGTACCCCCTTGCACTATTGCTCGCCGAGAGCCCTGCTTACTGGTCTTCAGTTTACTGAGTCCATAAGCCGGTTTTGCACTTTACGTGCTTTTTAATTCAAGCGTCCGCCGCACGTTACTGTGGCGCTCTTGCTGCGCGAGAGTTCACATTGCCTGGTTGTTACGAGACAGGGGAAGGCTAACCTGTTCCTTCTTCTCACCTGTCCCGTATTCGAGTGGGGGCTGGTTTTCTGCGACCAGTCTCCGGTTGTTCTTGGCCCTGAAAAGGGCCTGGATTCGAGTTTTCCGTAGGAGAATTGAAAAATTTCCCTTATGGAACGGGACCCAAGGGGGTCTTTGGATTCGGTTGCCCTCGTAGGAGGGAACCTCCAAATCGACTCGCGTGCTAGGTCGTCGTCGCTTTCGAGCGACTCCTCGTTCGGTCGAATCACCCCTACGCAGTACAAGGCGTTGTGCGCCAAGAAGGCACCGGTTGCTGCCCCGGTCGCCATCGAGGCCCTCCCTTCCACTTCTGCCCAGGGTCAAAGTAATAATGCCTCCCACGAAGGCTCCTGCGGAGTAACACCCGCGGTAGTACCCCTTCCGCCCTCGTCGGTTCGGGTATTGAAGCACGCCCCCTCTCAGGGTGGCCCCGAAGATGCCCCGGTTGCCACGGGAGAGGTCCTGCCCTCTTCAGTATCGGCCCAAGGTGCAAATAATGCCGTCGCGCAGACTGGCGTAAACGGCCCTTTGCAGGGCCATAAACCCACCGCCTCAGAGGAGGCGATGGAAGTTACGGAGGGTGTCCGCGGCAAGCGGAAGAAGGCCGCCTCGGCAAAAAAGCTTGCCCCCTCTCCAGCTGAAGCCTCACTGGCAGCGCGTTTGGCCCCGATCCTCGGTGCCGAGGCCGTTGCCAGCACGGACGAGGACGGGGATTTCACCCCCGTCACAAGTCGCAAGGCTAAAAGGAAGAAGTCTTCCTGCCCTCCTGCTAGTGAGGGAAAGGGTTCTGCCCCTGCGGGGCAACGCCCCGATAAGGGGGCAAAGTCGAGGGTCCGCGTGTCACCGATCACGGTGTACGGGATCCTCTCCCATAAGTGTATCGCCGCCGACCTTGCTAAGGTGTGTGGCGATGATTTTGAGCTCCTCCTCTCTCTCTTGGAGGAGTTGGTCAAGGAGCGCGTCACATCCCCCAATAATGGGGACTAGGGGAGGTAGCGTCTTGGTCCAATGGAACGCCTGCGGTGTTAAGGAGAAGACGGAAGAGCTCCGGGCGTTCCTGCAAGAAAAGAACGCCATCTTGGCCGCCGTGAATGAGACCCATCTCCGCCCGTCGGACGTCTGGAAGATCCCTGGCTGGGTGATATATCGCTCGGACAGGGTCGGCCAGCGTGCGACGGGTCCGGGGCATGGTGGGTCTGCCATGCTCATCCATCGGTCTGTTGAACATCGTCCCTGCTTGGTTCGAAACTACAGATCGATGGAGGCTGTATCCGCCGACGTTCGGACCTGTACCGGGTGGGTCAGGGTCTCCTCGGTGTACTACCCACCGAGGAGAGCGTGGGACCCGGACGAGATGATGGACGTCGTCGGGGATGGCTGCCCCTCAATCGTCATTGGGGACTTGAATGCCAAACATCTCAGTTGGCATTCTAGGATCCCCAATCCGAGGGGTGCGCGGCTGAGAAATTTGGCCGATGAAGAGGGGCTCACGGTCCTCGCCCCGACCGAGCCGACCTTTCTGCCGTCCAGGGATGTCCTCGATGTTGCCGTTGTCTGCAACATCAGGGCATCCCTGAGTATGCATGCTGTCTACGACATGTCCTCAGACCATAATCCGACCCTGCTGCTTCTGGAGAACTCGCCTGTGCGAGTACCACCATCGCAGCGCCTGGACCTTGCTCGAGCAGACTGGCAGCACTTCCGTGAATTCATCGCGGAAAGGATGCCGGTTGTGCCTACACCGCCCAGGAAGCGTGAGGAGGCAGACCGAATGGTTGACCTCCTCACATCCACCGTCCAACAGGACATGGACGCTGCGATCCCGAAGGTGGTCGTGGCCAAGGGTATACGCATCGCCCTGCCCCGTGGCGTCAGGGACACCATCACCCTGGCGCAACAGCGTGCGGCGGCGGTGGCAGCGCTACCGCACTCTGGACCTCAGGATCCAGTCGGACTCCCTCAACAGGACCGTCCGAGACATGTTGAGAGACGTGCGCTCGGACGCGTGGGAGTTACATCTCTCCACGCTTTCCCTGGAGGATCAGTCTATCTGGAAGACCTGCAGGAGGCTATGCGTAACCCAGCAGCGCGACCCCCTGATAGTTCAGGGGGACTACGTCGCGAGGTCTCCAGAAGAGAAAGCCGGGCTCATGGCGGAATACCAGGAGGGGGTATTCTGTCCTAACCCGGCTACAGCTGAGTCGGATTTGGTGGAGGACGAGATTGCGGATGTGCTGGGAACGCTCGACCGCGGTCCCCTGCTGGAGTTCCCTCAGTTCTCGGGGGACGATATCATTGCAGTGATTCGTCGCCTCGAGACGAGGAGGGCTCCGGGGGACGACGGCGTCCCCAATATCGTCCTGCGACAGCTTCCTGTTGCCGCAGTAGAATTCCTGGCCGCCATTTACAACGGGTGTGTCGGGATTCCATACTTTCCGTCTGCCTGGAAGAGGGCAAAGGTCATCTGTCTCCCGAAGAAGCCGGGGACGGAGGTTGGCCCCGGAGACATCCGGCCAATCTCTCTCCTGGCCGGATTCGGGAAGACCTTTGAGCGTCTTATCCAGAAGCCGCTGCAGCACTTTCTCCAGGAGAAGAACATTCTCCCGGACGAGCAGTTTGGCTTCAGGAGTGGGCACTCCACTACCCAACAACTGGGAAGAGTGACGCACTTCGTCACCGACGCCTTCAACAGGAACCACGCGGTCGCGGGGGCTTTCTTCGACATCTCGAAGGCCTTCGACCGCGTGTGGCATCCAGCACTCCTGTTGAAGATGGTTCGACTTCAGTTCCCAGCTTGGATGGTGCGACTTATTGAGTCGTACTTGTAGGGCAGGACGTTCCGGGTGTTTTGGCTCCGGGTCGGATCGGAACTGCGACGCATCTGCGCCGGCGTTCCGCAGGAATCCGTACTGGGGCCGATACTCTTCAACATCTTCACCCAGGATCCCCCCAGGGATTTTGGGTGGAACACCAGTCTTGCCCTGTACGCTGACGACGCGGCGCTCCTGTCACGTTCCAACAAGAAGTACGCGGCTGTGGAGAGGTTACAATGCGCCGTCGACGATCTGTCCTCCTGGTATCGTCGATGGCGTATTGCGGTTAATCCCGCCAAAACCAGGGCCGTCGTCTTCCATCCTAGAATGGGAGCGCCGCCTGGAGTCGACCTGTCGGTGATGGGGACGGTCGTCCCCTGGAGTCCAGAGGTCACATACCTGGGAGTTGTGCTGGACCGGAAGCTTCTATGGAAGCCTCAGGTTGAGAGTGTCCGCCGCAAGGCACTCGGGGCGTTATCCAGAATCCGTCCGATTCTGCGCCCGGATGTCTTGACGGCCGACACTAAGAGACGCCTCTACCTGAGCTGCGTGAGGCCCATCATCACCTATGCAGCTCCGGTCTGGTCTGGAGTGTCCAAGACCACCCTCTACAGGCTGCAGGTAGTGCAGAATAATGCACTCCGGTTGATACTTGGCCGTGGTAGATATGACCATGTCGACCGGATGCATTTAGACGGAAACGTGGAACCCCTGGACATCCTCTTGCCGAGGATGTCTAAGGAATTCTACTGCAAGGCAGCATTATCAACGCACGAAGAGGTGCGAATGCTTGGCTACATCAAGGCTAGGTGGTGGGATCGTTACAAGCGGCCCATTGCCAGCCTTGATGTGCAGGATACCCTCCCTTCAAACAAGCGTCCTGGGAGGGATATATGCCCATTTATGGGCTATCGAAGTGCGCTAAGCTAGTTTTAAGAGTAGTCTCGCATTAGCAGCTTAGCTGGAAATGCGACGTGGCCAGCCTCAGGCTGGAAGATCATGACATCTCCTTGCACTATATGCCAACTGCGCATCACATAGTTTAAATTTAGCAATTGGAAATGCTGTGAAAGTGTAAAAAGTAAAGAATCGCTTGGGTATAGTAGAACGAATTTATAAGTTTTTCAATACTCCTAAAAGGGGTGAAGTATTAACGAGAAAAATTAATGAACATTGCCCTGAATCAAATAAGAAAAAATTAGGACAACTTGCTAATACAAGATGGCTTGAACGGCATGAATCCATAATGGTAATGATTGAACTCTTTGTCGCGATTTATTTTGCACTTGATGAAATAAGTTTCTGGCAGAACCAAGAAGCTTTATCCGGTGCCCAAATGCTATTAAACTCTATTGTGAGTTTGGGTTTCTTATTTCAATATATACAGTACAGGCATTTTTTTCCTATACATTAGCGTTGTGCAGATTACTGCAAAAAGTTGATAGTGGCCTTCACTCAGCACTTAATCATGTACGTGATGTTCTAGAACAAATAGAAAGTATGCGAACTAATTCAGAAAATGAATTTAGGGTTATATTTCAAAAAGCTTCTGAAAAAGCAACATCGATTGGTATTGAAGTAAAGAGGTTAATACGCTGCAAACGCCGTCAGAGTGAAGATGTTCCATCTGAAACTACGGAGGAATATTACCGAAGGTTTATATTCATTCCCTTCGCAGATCACATGCTAAGCCAACTGAATGAAAGATTTTCTAAACATCAGGCCGTACTACTTCAATTTAACAGTATTCTATCTAAAAGAGAACTTCAAAAACAATCTGAAATCGAGAATTTTTTTAGGCTTGTTGAATTCTACAATACCGATATGTTGAATTCTACAATACCGATATTCTCTCAACAAATGAGTTTGTCTTAAAGGCAGAATTTATAATGTGGTACAAACGTTTTGATAAGTTGGTATCTACAATAGCCCCACCGAAGAATACTATAGATGCGTTGAATCAGTGTGATAGATTAATTTATCCAAATATTTTCATTTTTTTTTTTAATATTTGCCACACTTCCTATTTCTACGTGCACCAGTGAAAGATCATTTTCGACTTTAAGAAGGTTGAAGACATACTTGGGGAACACCATGTCTCAATACCGTTTAAATGGCTTAGCGCTTTTAAATATACACCGAGACATTAAAATTAATCCTCAAGATGTTTTAAACGAATTACAGAAATCAAAGAGAAAAATTGACATTTTAATCTAGAATGAAATATGTATTGAATGATGTAATTAATAATTAAAAATAGTTTGTATTTTTTGTCGAATTTATACCAAGCTTTTCATTATTGTTAACCATTTCAAAATTCAAAATTTTTTTCTTTTGTCCTTAAATTTGTGGGTCCTTAAAACTGCAAATCTCAATCGCATTTCTTGAATGATGTAATTAATAATTGAAAATATTTTGTATTTTTTGTCAAATTTGTACCAAGCTTTTTATTATTGTTAACTATGTCAAAAATTTTATTTTTTTCTTTTGTCATTAAATTTGTGGGTCCTTAAAACAGCAAATCTCAATCGCATTTCTTTTCTTTAGTGAATATCCCCTATTCTCTATCCGAGAATCGCTACGTTTTTATCCCAAATTAAAACTTAAACTATTAGATATGCTCGGTGGAACATATTTTCTTATGGTTGAGCCCTCCCAAGAGAAAATCCTGGGTGCGCCCCTGGTTAGACCGCAAGTGGAATACGCCTCATGCATATCGAATCCGTACGAGAAGGCACATAATTCAATTAGAAAGAGTTCAGCGCAGAGCAGCCAGATTCGTAAAACAAAAGTACGAACATAAAGAAAGCGTCACCTCATTATTGAGGTATTTGAACTGGGTACCACTGGAGGATCGTAGATTGAACTCAAGGTTGCGGCTTCTGGATAAATATAGATCAGAATGTCTAAAAGACGAGGTTGTAGGAATAATTGAAGCACCAACGTATATAGGTAGAAACGACCGTGATGATAAGATACGTGAGATCGATTGTAGGACGGATCGTTATCTAGGCTCGTTCTGTTAGAGGACAATACAAGATCACAATAGAAATTTTCAACCTGAGATAGACAATCTTTAGATAGGTTATGGTGCATTGCACCCCCTACCACCCACCAATTAGGTGAATTGCAGAGCAACAACTCCTTAACCTTTATGTTCTAAAATTAGAGACACACAGGAAAAAGGGGGGAAAAAGAAGAAAGGAGGTGAAAAGTAATTGAAAAATACAAACTTACAGGTTTGGGGGGTGTTATTCCACACCAGGGACCTAAAGTCACTCACATATTCACTCACTCAATCGCATAAGCACTACTCCTAAAGATGGAAAAAGGATAAAAAGGAGGCGGGTTTGCGAGAGATTAATCCGCGCCAGGGACCCAAAAATCACACCGATACTAGGTTTGTGAGTCTGTACGACCGCGACAGGGACCTACTAGGTAACCACAAACACGCACACACGTACACACCAAGAGGTAAGGGGAAATAAAAGGAAAAAGGGTGGGAAATAATACTAGGTTTACGGGAGATTAAACCGCGCCAGGGACCTAGTATCGCACACAGTTGCCTGTAGGTTCATGTGCCATCAGGCAGCGACTGGGACCTATCAGAGGAAGCAATCACGCACACAAGCACTCGAATACACGCACACAAGATCTGTAATATTGAGGTATACATACTAAATACGTATTTCGTGACCAATGCTCTCATCATCAGTAGCTGATGTGTAATGATTACACAGGAGTAAATTCACCACTGTATTCATGCATGATATGATTATAAATTTAAGTATAACATTTGCACTCTTGTATACGTACGTTTGCTGATATAAGGTCGCAGTCGTAATATGAAGCGTAGATTAATAGTCCAGCGTAGAAGCTGATGACGTTGATAGCGGAGACTCCAATGGAAAATATCACAATCATTCTATAGAGAGTTGATGAGAATTAATGATTAGGGTGATTGTATTGAAAGATATATTTTTCTTAATAAAAAAGGGATAGTGTATTCAATTTAGATTTAGACAAATATAATAAAAATTATGAATATTTAGTTCAACTTAATTAATTAAATTAATATATTAATGCTGGTTTATGTAAATTTAGTGCCCTTTTCAGAATCTGCTTCTTATTCTTATATTCATTCATGTGTAATTCTGCCTCTCGGCAGGTCCAGTCATGGCAGCCCTCCAAGCTTCTCGATCCTGGGCCAGTATCTTGGTATTATCATACCTGCCTCCAACCTTAATTGCATCCAGCATCTGGTACCTCCTTCTTCCTCTTCCTCTCTTTCCATTTACCATTCCTTCAATTGCAGTCTTCAGCAGGCATTCTCTTCTCATACAGTGTCCAAGCCAATTCATCTTTCTTTTCCTAATTTTTCCTAACATCTGTCTTTCTTCACCAATTCTTCTCAACACTTCCTCGTTCCTGACTCTATCATCCCAGTTTACTCCTTCCATTCTTCTCCAAATCCACATTTCTAGCGCTTCTAACCTTCTTCCAACTTCTTTCCTGAGTGTCCACGTCTCTGCACCATACATTACTACACTCCAGACATAACACTTCGCCAATCTCTTCCTCAATTCTTTATTTAGCGGCCCGCACAATAATTTCCTTTTCCTATTAAATCCTTCCTTCGCCATGGCTATTCTAGATCTTATTAATTCTTAATTAATTCTTATTTATTCTTATATAAGAAACGAAAAATAAAATACCTACTTGACGATGAATTTTTGAGAAATTGTTGAAATGAGTACATGTGGATCCCGACTTGCTAACGTAATGCGAACTTTGTAATGTGTTCGTAAGCTGAATGTTCGTAAGTTTAATTGATTTTTTCATAATAAATAACATTAAATTCCTTAATACGGGAAATAGTTTGCATGCTCAACATAGGGGTTCCCAACCTTTTCCATGTGGCAAGCATCAAGTTGTATTTCGGTATATCATGCGAAAACTTTCGGGCGAGCGCCACTATAATTGTGCGAAATTAAATAATGATCGTAAATACTAAAATCAAACCAACGTCATTGTTAATATTAAGGTTCTTACGTTTAGAGAGAAAGCCACTGATCATGTTAAATTAATGATGTAAGGAAGCGCGATTTAAGCATCTCATAATTGCACAACCATGTTGCCGAAAAGCACAGCCAAGCTGCCAAAGAGCACAGCTCTAACAGGTCTATACGTTCGTGAGTGCGGGTGCTGTGTTCATTAACTGAATAGTGAGTCACAATTCATTAGTACGTGGAATGTTCGCAACTTGAATGTTCGTTAGTTGAGATCCACCAGTATTCGAATTGAATTCTTTTTCATATTTATCCGATCCTTAACGTAATAACTAGGGAACGGTGGTGGAGTGGTTATATTGCTGACTTTCCACGCCGCTGGTCCTAGTTTAAAATCTAGATTTCACTGTCTCCGACTTAGGTCTTGTGAGTAGGACATAAAAATCACCATTCTGTCCTTCGGAAGGAACGTTAGCCCTTTTCCTGACATGGTATTGTAATGATTTTCTGCTTAACGCATGGGTTTACCGATAATTTCTATGTAAGTCAACAATTTGAGATATCACATAGAAATATGTTCTACAGCCATTCAGTAGAATAAAGAAATAACGAAAATCGGGCTCTTGAAGAAGGTCAAGAGTCAACAATGTCATGTGAAAAGAGTAAACTGCCTGTGTCAGGGAAAGGGCATGGTGGCCACATGAGGCACAAAGAGTAGCCTTATACATGTACCTGCCTCCTATGTGAACCCACAAAAATGTACGATAGGCTACCATCCTATTTACGTATAACATACAGCAGCGTCAATTATCCATATTTTAGATATAAGCCGATCTCCGCATAGAAGGACTGAAACTTAGAGCATTAATCTAGTGACGATCGTTTTATAGTAACGATGCTTAAGGAGTCGAACTATTTATGTCATTTTGAACCTCGGACATAGGTGCTTCCATATATCAAGAAACTACTTCGCACCATCGAAAAATAATTCCAGCCGCGATTTTTTAATACATGTTGAATCATTAATTTTCCAAGTCTGTCTTTTTTAATTTCCTTCTACATAATCAGAAAATGTATATCGTCTGCTCTATGCTTCATAATAACGAAATTCAGTTAGTTTATATAAAAATGTAAATATATCGATTAA
Organism: Tanypteryx hageni; assembly: GCA_028673005.1. Classification (NCBI taxonomy): domain Eukaryota; kingdom Metazoa; phylum Arthropoda; class Insecta; order Odonata; family Petaluridae; genus Tanypteryx; species Tanypteryx hageni. Next base: position 70,910,630 of record CM054115.1, on the reverse strand, counting down.
ATCGCCTTCTAAGTAGGTGATGTAAGTCACCGTACTAACACTTGTGCCCGTTTGATGCTGGACATGGCGAGAAATCTCTGCACAATTGATTGATTAACAGAGATGTGGGAGAGCCAGGAAAAAGCAGATCCAAAAATGACATTCCAGAATGAGTGTCGGATGGTTGGGTCTGGATCCATGCTGAAAGCATCAACAAACAAATAATAAATTATCAGTGTAAACAGATTAAGGTCAATTATATAGCACGTTATCTCGATGAAATATTGCCTTATCTTCCATAATACTTACGTAAAGAATTCGATTCTACCGCTTCTTTCATTTCTTCCCCACACTTCCCCAACGCCGCCTACAGCGCTAGTTCCTATCCAAACCACAACAATCATACCGCCGAACATCATCACGGTCTGCAGAGTGTCGGTCCACACGACGGCTTTTAGACCTCCCTGATAGAACCAGATAGAAAATGTAATTCAAGATCATTTCTTGAATGACTGTGTTATGTTAAGGGTGACTGATAACATAATAATGGATTTACCATTGTGGAGCCAATTTCACACATCTAACGTCTTTATAGGTGAAATGAAATCTTTAAATGTGTCGGAGTGTCCTTTGAAATAAAAAAATTAAACATGGTGTTTTTCTTTTATAGACCACTAGAAAACATGGATTTTGTAAATTTTATTATCGGGATTAAATATTGCAAGATAGGACGTAAATTTATAATTGATGGATAGCTTTTTTATTCCAACGTTTGTTATTACTGCTTGCGTTCGTAATTTGAATCAATATGACACATTAAAAGAGTAATAGTTTGCAACTCACCAGACTAGTGTAGAATATACAGACGATACAAACTAACGGTGTGATAAGATGAATGTTGATACCCGTAACTGTTGAAAGATAAGAAAATCATTGATATTAATTGAAATTTCGATTCATTTCCATTAATTTTAAATAAGTTTATTACTGATAACAAGAATTTATATGGATAAGTTTTTTAAAAAATTATTATGTTTTTTTCAATATCTGAAACATTTACGTCAATTCGTATATAGTTACCATGTACACTCGTGTATAACACGCACCCATACTTTTTGCCAAAAATCCCGAAATTTTCGTGTACTCTGTGTATAACGCGCACCCTAGATTTTAAGGGATATAAGAACAAAATTTTAGAAATATTTTGTCATAATAGGAAATAACTAGAGTACCATAAATAAATAGAGATTCTCCACGGGTTACCCAAGACTCGACTTAGGCAAATCCGACTTTACGTAAAAACCTTCAAAAATCCGAAAATTCCGAGTCGCGGAAATTTGCTTACAAGGCAAAATGTTTCAGGCTTTAAGGTCTAATGTTAAATGAAGTTGAAACACATCAATTTATTTGAAATTTATCAACCTATGCGTCACACATTTACAGAATACTAAATGGCTAGACATATGTAATAACAGTATTTAATACGATATCTTAAATATCGTTGCACATCGTGATCAATTTCCTTGCATAGTTATTTCGTGCTGAAGATGATGAGGAAGATGAATAATTGATTGGAGATGAATTTTAAATTACTTACATTGTTAATCATATATAATACTAGCTGAAAGTAGCCGGCGTTGCTCGCGTTTTTAAGTAAAGACAAAAAAATAGTGAGGAAGATTTCAGAATAAAATCAAATAATGAAACCAAGTTAATTTTTATTGTAATGCTTAATGATATGCAATATTTCTTTTCTTCCCATCTTTTGCCCAAATAAATATATTTTTCTCTCATCTTTTATTGGAAAATTTGACGACTGTATTTTTTATCAAATAATCATTATAAACAATCGATGGAATAACTTTTAAAATATGGTTATTTTACTGGAATTGATTTCCATTGGAAGAAACTGCATCATATTATGTGTTCATGAATCTCAAAAAAAATAAAACCTTAGGCAGGAATTGCAAGCTTTAGGGATGCAGCCGGTGGAAACACGTTTGAAGATATGGTCAAACTTAGCTTAACAATCCGTTATCCCATATAAAGTCTGATTTTGTTGGTCTAACTTGTCACGTGAATATTTTAAAGTCAAACCTACGAAACTAAATGAGTTCCCGAACTTTGAAATCGATTTTGGCGATAAAAGTGTTGTCATAATAAAATAAGTATAATTGGCTCAATTGATGCATACAAATGTTCAGTTGAAGAGAAAGCAACAAGTAGGGATGTACACGAATTTTCCCGTGGTACAGAAGTGCTTTTCGTCAAATTCGCCGTAGTATTATGGTATACTAATGTATTTGCTTTGAAATCAGAAAGTTATTTTTTCCTTATATTGTGGTAACCCTGCTTTTTATATCCATTCTAAACATGTTCATTTCGTTTTGTCATTCTATACTCGCCCTACAAACGAAATTTCTTTGAAATCGGTTCAGTCAATACCTTCGAATTTGTAGTTACAGAAAATTTTAACCTTGATATTGTGGTAGCCCTGTCTAGTCGACACGGTTGAAATATGTTGTTTTGGTTATTTATTTATATGAATATTATATATATTATATTTGTGGTCAGTTCTCTAGAAATAGGCGTAAAAGTATTATTATTTCACTTTATGTTGTGATAGCCATGCTATGAACATCCGCTTTAAACATATTGATTGTATTATGGTATGTTGTACAAATCTGATATATAAATTTAGTTAAAATCCGTTCAGCCAATTCCTTCCAAATCCCTAATTACTGAAGGATTTTAGTTTATAATTGTGTCACCCCTGTTTGGCTGATCCTGTCAAAATATTTTATTTTGGTTTGTTATATATATTTGAATTATAAATATTAAATTTGGTTAAAATTGATGTAAACAGTTCAACACAAATATTTGTGAAAAAAATATTTTAATTATTTGCATTGTGGCAGCCTTGAATTGTAAATATTTACTAAACATATTGATTTTGATTTTTCATGTTTCATGCCTCCTTCCTACAAAATTTCGATGAAATCAGTTATGCCATTTCCATCCAAATTTAAAATTACCGAAATGTTAAACTTTGCTAATGTGGCACCCCTGCTCAGTCGAACCGGTCCAAATATGTCATTTTGGTCATTAAAATATGTGAATATTTTATGTACCAAATTTGGTTGAAATCGGTTAAGCCAATTCTTCCCTGATATATGCGTACGGACGGACATCACGAAGGTAATAGTGCTTTTCGTCATTGCTGAAAAGCACTAACAAGTAGGGATGTGCACGGGTATGAGTCAATATTTCGTGTTGTTGAGCAATTATTCAAAGACAAGAAAATTCCGCTTGCTAACATACTTGCTTTTGCGTCGGATGGAGCTCCATCAATGACTGGTCGCTACCATGGTTTTGCTGCGTACTTGAAGAAAGTTGTACCAAATGTCTTTACCATTCACTGTGTCATTCATCGCCAACATCTGGTTGCAAAAAACCTCAGTGATCGCCTTCAAAAGTCATTACACACTGTCATTACTGGTGTTAATAAAATCAAAGCCCATTTTCTCAACGATAGACTATTCCGGGAGCTGTGTGTTGAGAATTATGAAGATTTTCAACGTTTGTTGCTTCATACTGAAGTTCGTTGGCTATCAAAAGGCAACTGCGTAAGACGCTTTTATAACCTTTTTGACTCTGTTGTGGAGTTTGTTTAAGAGAAAGCTGCTTTTCTCAGTGATAAACTTAAAGATATCAGGTATGACATTACATATTATTTGTCCGAACTATTCGCAAAGTTCAATTAAATGAATTTACAGTTGCAAGGAAATGATATCAACCTTATTAAGGCCAAATCTGTACTATCTACGTTTATTTCAAAGTTAACTCTATTCAAGCGCAATATAGGCTGTCGCGAGCTATACCAATTTCCCTCTCTGTCTGAGCTAGAAGAGAAAGGTGGGATACAGGATGATGATCTGTGAGACTTTTGTGACCATTTGGATACGCTGCATAAAGATATGTCTGAACGATTTAAGGATCTTATTTTGACGGAAATTCCACATTGGGTGATGAATCCATTTTCAGTTATTGAGGAAGTTGGGGTATTAGAGGAAGAACTAATTGAGTTACAAAATGATATTGAGCTGAAACCGAAGTTTAAGAAATCTTATCAAGAGTTTTGGTTACAGAAGAAAATTTCTGATCACTATCCTGCACTATGGACATTGGTTAAGAAGCTACTTATTGCATTCCCAACTTCATATTTAGTGTAACGTGATTTTAGTGTGGTCATCCAACTCATCTCCAAGCAAAGAAATCTACTCCAGATTCCTGAACGTGGTGATTTAAGACTCCTTCTAAGCGACTTTAAACCGGGCATTGGGAAACTGGCATCATGTCATCAAGCCCATCCCTCGCATTAAAAATTTACAGAAAAATAAACTTGTTGCTAAATGTAGTTCTATGCCTTTTGTTAAATGGTTGTCAGATTTTGAAAAGCTAGAATCGCTAGTCCAGTAATTTCAATATGTTGAATTAAATAAAATAAAACTTTTATTGGATTTGAAATAAATGTGCAATTAATCTTTAATGTTTTGAATCCTATTTTTTTATTATCTTCCTCATTGGGTCGTGCAGTCTCCCCCCTCCCCCCCCTCCCCCCCTCCCCCTCTCCCTCTCTCTCTCTTTTTTTTCGTATCACGTACATTTTCAAATTGAAATATCTCCAAGACTATGTAATGAGTCTTTATAAATATTTTTTATTTGCATTTCTACGAGTTGCACTTAGAGTTTAAATACATTTTCGAGGCAATACAATATAAAGTTTATCTAAAATACGATAATAACTATTTCTTCATATATTCTTCATACAAAAAAACAAATATCGTCTCATTTCAATTGTCCTGTTGTGATCCAAAAACTAATCGAAAGGGAAGTAAAGATGACTTAATTTGAATTTAACGCTAGGTTTGTTTATTGCAGCGCAATTTCTAAGTCGTGGAAGAAATGCAAACGAACATACGTCCACTAATATTTTAATTAGCTTTTTGTTTTTTTTACCTTGATGACGAAAGAACTTAGTAAGTAGCTTTTTTTAATTCACACTATTTAGGATAATTTGTTTGAAGGTAATGATAGATATTGTGTATTGCATTGAAAAATGTAAAAAATTATGAATATTACTTTTTATTTAATAAACTTTCAACGGCCACATATTCTATAGCGTATTTAATCACGATATCGGCATTTTTATGCAGATTTTTTTATTACAAAATACAGAAAACTAAGTAATAATAATTTTCTTATCACAAACTGTGTCACGAATCGATTTTTTAAATAATTAACGATCAAAAATCAATAATTCTTACCAAATTAAATTAATGCTATGTGGACTTAGAGTTTTATGTGCATTTTGGTTGACAAACGATCCGGTTTCGACTCCGGGAGATTATTTCTATTTCCCATAATATAACACTCAAAAATCTATAAGTCGACGTGCAGGCTTCTTTGTTTGCAAATTAAAATTAGAAAAATTGACTTTCGATCTTCAGACCCGGACCGTTTAAAAGGCAAATTAATGTACGTAGTTTCTTAATATTATCGTCAATTTTCCTGTACTGGTCGAATCGGTCCACAGATGTAGTTATAGCTTGAAAATATTACGTTTATAGACATGAAAAGTTTTTGTTTTTAACGACTACCGCGTTGTTGCAGAATTAGCGAAATTATGTACTTATATTTAACTGGATTTATATATGGAGAACGAGAACTATATATTAAGTGGGAATATTCCCTATATTATGCGTATGCCTACGTGAAGAAACCTGTGTTTACACATGGTTAACTTTATGTGGCTGCTTCTAAAGCCAATGACCCTGCAAATATCTGGTTTTCTATGCCTAATAATCCAATAACATAACCAAAAATGTTGTTAATCATGATTCCTTGATTTAAAAAATATTTTCAATAAATTAAAATAACAGCGTACTTAACAATGTGAACAACCAACTATATGTTAAAAACGTAAACATATACTTATATTTATTTTTAAAAACATACACAAGCGTAGTTGTGTCACGGGCTACTAATAATAATAATGTAGCATTGATAATTTTATTTACCTTGGCTTAAAGCTAGTGCAGGAGCATAAATCACAATAGGAATGTGCAGCAACTGTAATGAAAAAAAATCGATTTGTATTAATAAACCAATAATTATTTTCTAGAAAATATATATAATTTTTATCATCACACACACACACATATTTATATATATATATATATATATATATATATATATATATATATATATATATATATAATTGACAAATTCATTCATAATCTGAAATATTGTCATTGTTTTGTTTTAATTGGCATAACGCTACCAGATAGCTCAACACATTTCTCTGTACATGACTATTTCATGAACAAACAAAATAGAAAAATATTATACAATACAATATGTACCAGGTGTAGTTATCGTCCAAACGTTAATACTAATTCACGAGAGGAAATATTCACAGAGTGAAATTTTTTTAGAGACCCTCATTATTCAACGACCGATTTCTTTCGGAACGGTCCCGATAAAAGTTATGCATTTTCCTCTATTTAACGGCCACCCTTTTGAATGAACGTTTTTCTTATAAACCGTCGCTTGTCGCTGATTAAAAGTTTCCCATTATATGTATAACTTTTAGTAAAAATTTTCCACTTACGTAGTCGAGTAGGAACAGAATTGATCCAAGGAGTCGAACCTTCCTGTCGAAACGAATCTCCAGGTACTGAAAATATCGACGCGAATTAAGAATAAAGTATGGAACGTATTGGCCAAAACTGTGGCGAGAAACCATCACTTACCTCGTACGACGTATTCAGCTGTAGCTTGTAAAATATCGGCATGAATAAGATCGAGCATGCGACGCTTGCGATAATTAAACCGAGTATAATGGTGGAGTATTGGGTGCCATATGCATACATTTCAGCCGGAGCTCCCAGAAGGGTGATTCCTGAAACACAGCTGGAAGGAGATTATTGTAAATTCAACGTAGAATTGCGTATTCTTCAATACCTGAAGGCTTACAGCGCTTCAAATTTAGATCAAAGAAAAATTTTACAATCAGTACTTTTTATTAATAAGGTTATTGAAATAATATATTACTTGCACATGTATACAGCAAAATCCCGTTTATGCGTAATGGGTCAGGACAATGGTTTTTCGCATAAACGAAAATCAGCATTTTACCCTGAGGATTTTATTTTAAATTTACCTTAAAATCTCATAGGCATGCTTCTATATAAGGAAATGAAATTACTGGTCTACTTGGAGATCATTAGAAAATTTCGCTTTATAATCAAAACAGAGAATCTACTTTACGCTCCGAAAAATTAGGGCTCCATTTCCGTAAATGAGATAGATTTTTTTACGGCAACAAAATGCACTTCCGAACGGTTTGTTTCAGCACTTCCCTATCAGTCACTTTAATTTCGTAAAAAATTGTTTTTCCGTCAAAACGGTATTTCGTAAAAACGGGATTTTTATTTTAAATGGATTCAATTAAATAAAAGCTATAAACTGACCTGGCTATGAGTGACATCGATACTGGCAGTATTCCCATGGTCTTTCCGCCCATGAGGTACTCGGACGTGGTGTTTTGTTTTTGCTTAGCGCAAAAAGCAAAGTATACTCCGATAAAGGCCGAGAACGCGAGCATGGCTGAGAATAGACAATAGTCGAAGGCAGAGAAGGAAAGAAGATGCTGAGAAGGCGAAGGGCTCGGGTAATTGTAGTCAGAGGACGTGGACTGGCCATCGAACGCCAGTAACGAGTCTTCATCCGGTGTGCTGAGTCTTGCCGTGGTAGCCATTTCAGATGGTACGCACGAAATCAGTCGTGACTCGATACCTGAATAAAAAAGAATGCCGTTTATTCATTTTTATGCATCTCCAAACGTAAATCATAAAAATAATTGTTGGTAGATTCGTCGTTGTAGAACAATGAACGAAATTTATCGCACCCATAGACAACTTGTCTATCGCGCCAAATGGCACACCCGGCCTTGTATCCAAGTGCCATATTTGAGGAATAACACTGCGTTCAAAAAATCTGAAATCAGAAAATCCGGTGGTTTCGGATCTGTGAGAGTCTAGCTGTATTTTGGAAATTAGTATGGTCGGATGTTGGACCGTATGGCTATAATTGTGATATTTTTCCTATTTGGTACTCTTTTGAAGTTGTTGAATTTTGGGGACGATGTTTTCCGATCTTACCCAGAGCCAAACTTTCTTGCTACCTCTGAGATGCCTTTTGGGAAGTTAAAAATTTTATGCAAGAATGCAGCGAAATGTACGCGGGGAAAGCTAAATTAAGACTGAGAAGAGCTGGAGATAAATTGTGGCAGAAGGCCCTGCGCGTCAAAGGATTAAATTTGCGATAGTCATTCGACAAGTGCGCACTAGCAGCGCATTATAGCTTCCGTATTGGAGTTGTTGACTCTTACTATTTAATGAAGCGAAGTTTACAAAAGGGAAAATCTTGAAATTATTCACAATATTCCTTGTGATCATCATTTTACCAACAATAAATTGAAAACGAAATCTTGTAAGATGCCTTTAGACTTTAAGAAGATACGTCGATTTAACTGCGTACAAAAGCAAGTGCCTACGCTCATTTCTTTCATACTAAATTGAGTCAAATAATGTTCCTCGAGAAACATGATATATGTAATTAGTTTTATTGTTATAATAATAATGTAGATAATATAAATTATATGATTATTTAAAGTATAAAGTACGTAATTTACAGATCTGCAAAAAATATTGTGTCACAATAAATTTATTGAAAATTCGACACAAAGTACACGTCTCTGTACCGCCATATTTAGGTTAACGCGGAAATAATATTAATACGTCAAAATCTTAAAAAACGTTTTAGCATTTAAAAATCCTGCTGTTTTATTTCAATGAATTTAAAAAATCAATCGGAGAAAAACTCCCATTCCATGATTCCTACCAACACTCATCTTCATTCTACGGCACCTCATGGACTGAAAACTCTTCCTACTTGACAGAGTAAACTCCGCTGCTCCGATGGTCGTGGATTGCTACGAAGTATTTCCTTAGAAAGACCATTAATAGCTCCCTAACGGCAGTTTCAAATAGGAGCGATATAATTTCTCAACTCTCATAAACAGCGGCGGACTTTATCTCTTAAATTCTTGTGACGCTTTGATTGCAGCTATGGTGAAGAAAAGTAAAGAACTATGCTAGTGGTTTTTTGTTTATGGAAACGCAAAAATATACAACCTAAACGCGGTCTTGGTATGAGTAGTGTAGGCATTTTAATTAAAAATTGGTTATTATCAAGTGATTTCTATTGGCGAAATGCTTTTCCTGGAATGCTCATATAGTCTACTATTTGGATTGTAAAAGCAAAATCTCGAAAATTATTAGTGCGTTACAATTCTTGCTTTTGAATAAATCTTTATGTTACAGCGTGCGACCTTTCGGAGCTACAAAGAAAAAGTTACCAGAATGCAAAACTACCTTGAACTTCAGCTGAGGCGAAATGATGAGGTTTACCTTGTCTATTACAGGCACCTCACCCTCCATCCACTTTCCCTCTCTCCCTCCATATATCCCACTCTCTCTCCCTCCATCTCTCCCTCCTTCTCCCCCTCTCTATCTCACTCTATATATTCCTCCCTCTTTTCCTCATTCTCTTCCCCCTCTCCCTTCCTATCTTCCTCTTTCCTCCCTCTCTTCATCCCCCCTCCTCTCTCCATTCCTCCCGCTCTTGCTACCTCTCAGCCTCACTCTCTTCCTCCCTCACTTCATTCATATCTTCCTCTTCTCTCCCTCATTTTTTCCTCCCTCTTTCCCTAATCAATTCCTCCAACTCGTTCTCCTCACTTCATCCCTCTCGCCCTCCTCTCCTCCTCCCTCCCTGCCGCTCTCACTCCCTCCGCTCTTCCTCGCTACTTTCCTCGCTCCTTTCCTCGATCCATACCTCCCTCTCTTCCTTCCTCTCTTCCTCCCTCTATTCCTACCTCTCATCATCCCTTTCTCACTTTCTCGGTTCCTCCCTCTCTTCCTCCTTCCCTTCCTTCCTCTCTTCCTCCTTCTCTTCCTCCTTCTCTTCCTCCCTCTCTTCCTACCTCTCTACTTTCCTCTTTCACTCCCTCTCTTCCTCCCTCACTTCCTCCATTTCTTCCTCCCTCTCGTCCTCCCTCTCGCCCTTCCTCTCGCCCTTCCTCTCTTCCTCCCTCTCTTCCTCACTCTTTCTTCCGTATTTCACTCCCCCTTTTCCTCCGTCTCTCATTCCCTATCTTCCTCCCTCTCTCTCTTCCTCTCTTCCTTCCACTCTTCCTATCTTCCTACCTCTCTTATGCTCTTCCTCGCACTCTTCCTCTGTCTCTTCATTCCTCATTTCCACCTATCTTCTTACATCCCTTCATCCCTTCCTTTCTTCCTCCCTCTCTTACTTTCTCTCTTCCTCCCTCTCGACGTACCACTCTTCCTCCCATCTCCTCCTACCTCTCTTCCTACCTCTAATCCTCCCCCTCGTCCTCCCTCTCGTCCTCCCTGTCTTTCTCTATCTATTCCTCCCTCTCTTCCTACGTTCCTCACTCCCTATCTTCCGCCCTCTCTTCCTCCCTCCTTTCCTACCTAAATTTCGCCCGAATAAATACGATTATCTATCTATCTATCTATCTATCCCTTCTCCCCTCTCTCACTCCCTCTTCCTCCTTCTCATCCTCCCTTTCTTTCTCCCTCTCTTCCTCCATCTACATCTACAAGTTACCCTGCAATTCACCTAGTTGGTGGGTGGCAGGGGGTGCAATGCACCAAATCCTACCTAAAGATTGTCTAACGCAATTCGAAATTTCCTATTGTGATCTCGTATTGTCCTCGGAAAGAACGAGCCTAGATAACGCTCCGTCCTACAATCGATCTCACGTATTTTATCGTCTCGATCATTTCTACTTATATACGTTGGTGCTTCAATTATTCCCTCAGCCTCCTCTTTTAGACATTCCGATCTATATTTCTCCAGAAGTCTCAACCTTGAGTTCAATCTACGGTCCACCAGTGATACCCAGTTCAAATCGCTCAGTAAAGAGGTGAAGCTTTCCTTCTGTTCGTACTTTTATTTTACAAATCTGGCTGCTCTGCGCTGTACTCTTTCTAGTTGAATTATGTGTCCCTTCTCGTACGGATCCCATATGCTCGCTGCGTATTCCACCCGGCCTTACCAGTGATTATTAGCATGTTTCACGTACTTTTTCATTAGTGTTCCGTACTATTCTACCTATGAATGCCAGTTTCTTGTTGGCCGCGCCAATAACTCGACGAATGTGCATGTCCCAGGAAAGATCTCGACAAATGGTTACTCCTCAATCCCTCTCCTCATGCTTCTCTTCCTACCTCTCTTCCTTCCTCTCTCCCTCCCGCTCGCCCTCACTATCACCCTCCCTCTCTCCCTCCATCCCTCTTTCCATCTCTCTTTCCATCTCCGCCTCCCTATGTCACTCCCTATCCCAGTATCTCTCTCCCTTCATCTCTCCATCCATGCCTTTCTCTTTCTTTCCCTCTATATATTCCTCCCTCATTCCTCATTCTCTTCCCCGTTCTCTCCCTCCCTTTCTTCCTCTCTCGCATCCTCCCTCTATTCCACCGTATATACCTCTCTCCCTCCCTCTCTACATCCCCCCTCCTCCTTTCTTACTCCTGCTCTTCCTCATCTCTTCCTCCCTCTTTCCCTCCTCTATTCTTCCATCTCTCCCTCCTCTCTTCTTCCCTCTCGCTCTCCTCTCCTCCTCCCTCTATCCCGCTCTCACTCACTCTCACCCCCCACTAGTCCTCGCTCCCCTCCTTGCTCCCTTCCTCGCTCCCTTCCTCGCCACCTTCTTCGCTCCTTTCTTCGCTACCTTACTCCCTCTCATTCTCCTTCTCTTCCTCCCTTTGTTTCTACCTCTTTCTCGTTCTCCATCTCTTCCTCCCTCTCTCATTCCCACACTTCCTCCCTCGCTTCCTTCCTCTCTTCCTCCCTCTCTTTCTCCCTCTCTCTTCCTCCCTCTCTTACTCTTTCCGTCCCTCTCTTGCTCCCTCTCTTACTCTTTCCCTCCCTCTCTTGCTTACTCCCTTCCTTTATTTCTTCTTCCATGTCTGCCTCCCTCTCGTCCTCACTATCGTCCTTCCTCTCGTCCTCCCTCTATTCTTCCCTCTCTTCCTCTCCCTCTTCCTCCTCTTCCTCTCTCTCTCTCTTCCTCCCTATCTTCCGCCCTCTCTTCCTCCCTCCCTTCCTCCTTTCCTACCTCCCTTCTCCCCTCTCTCACTCCCTCTTCCTTCCTCTCTTCCTCTCTTTCTCCCTCTCTCTTCCTCTCTTCCTCCCTCTCTTACTCTTTCCCTCCCTCTCTTGCTCCCTCTCTTACTCTTTCCCTCCCTCTCTTGCTTACTCCCTTCCTTTATTTCTTCTTCCATGTCTGCCTCCCTCTCGTCCTCACAATCGTCCTTCCTCTCGTCCTCCCTCTATTCTTCCCTCTCTTCCTCTCTCTCTTCCTCCTTCTCTTCCTCTCTCTCTCTTCCTCCCTATCTTCCGTCCTCTCTTCCTCCCTCCTTTCCTACCTCCCTTCTCCCCTCTCTCACTCCCTCTTCCTTCCTCTCTTCCTCCCTCTCTTTCTCCCTCTCTCTTCCTCTCTTCCTCCCTCTCTTCCTCCCTCTCTTACTCTTTCCCTCCCTCTCTAGCTCCCTCTCTTACTCTTTCTCTCCCTCTCTTGCTCCCTCCCTTCCTTTATTTCTTCTTCCTTGTCTGCCTCCCTCTCGTCCTCACTATCGTCCTTCCTCTCGTCCTCCCTCTATTCTTTCCTCTCTTCCTCTCCCTTTTCCTCCGACTCTCACTCCCTCTTCCGCCCTATCTTCCTCCCTCTCTTCCTCCCTCTATATCTTTAACCTCTATTCCTCCCTCTCTTACTCTCTTCCTCCCACTTTTCGTCACTCTCTTCCCCCATCTTTCGTCCCACTCATCCTCCCTCTCTTCCTGCCTCGCTTTTCCCATCTCTCACTCCCTCTCTTCCTTCCTCGCTTCATCCCTCTCTTCCTCCCTCTCTTCCCCTATTCCTCCCTATCTTCATAACCCCCTTTCCCATTTCTTCCTCCCGCTCTTCCTACCTTTTCGTCACATCTCTTCCTCACTCACATTCTCCCTCTCTTTCTCCTTCTCTCCCTCATATCTTCCTCTCTCTCTCCCTCCTATTTTCCTCCCCATCTTCTTCCATCTCTCTCTTCCTCTTTTCCTCCCTCTCTTCCTCCCATTCATACGCTCTTCCTCCCTCTCTTCTTACTTCTCTTTTTCTTGTATTGCGGGTGTTGCATCATAAACTTTATAATTTTCCGGAATTTGCATGGTCTTCATATTACCAGGATTGGTCGGTGTAGAATGCAAACGCTTTCTTTGTCTTCTGACCAATTTTCTAATAGCGTTTGGATTTGGAAGAGTTTCCTGACACGCTTCCGATAAATTGGTCACGCACTCAATAATTTGGGAAGCCACTTCCACTGTTTCTTTTGCACGGCGCTTTATTTCACAAACCACTTTCTCTGCTTCTATTTTTTATGCTGAAGCTTCATGCAAATGCAAATTAATTCTTTTTATAATTTCACCATTTAAAATCTGAATCCTGACTTTGCACTCTTGTCTTCTTTCGCAGCGCCAAAATTGAGTAACTCCATCCGTTGATATCCTATGAAATACATGCAGATATCCGTCGCTAATAAACTTTTCGTTTCCACGTCGTGATAAAATAACCGAATCACAGTACTAAGCAGGACCGGCCCTAGGTATGGTGGCGCCTCGATGCAAAGTCCTTTTTTTTCGAAAATAAGAGAAAGATAAATCATATTTTCAAGTCAGTTAAATCGATATATAAGCTGTAATTAAATTGATTTTATTAGAAAATACGGGACAATAAAAATAGATAAAATCATAAAGTTTGGAAATAAAAAAATTTATTTTAATTTTAAACACATTTTATACGGAATTCTTGGGAAATAAAGTTAATTAAAGCATATGAGACGTACTTACCTTTCCCTAAAATAATATTCGAGAACCCACGTTGATGGATGGGAAAATGGAGATCTTCTCTAAAGGGATCTTTATCTGGTTGTCGAAGTGAATGGATGTTCACTTGTTCCTGCGAGCTGCTACGAATCTTCGAGCGACTAGAGTAGCAGTAGCATTAGAGTAGTTGTAGCTGTAGAGTTAAGTACTAACGTTTACTTTATTCTATTTGTTATCCTTCCGTAAATTTTATTTATCATTCGTTTAAGTTATCTCTTTTTTGTTATAACATCTACGTTATAGTTTTTTTCTCTGCTGTAATAGTTAAATTTTAAGTCTCGTAGTTTTTTGCTAGAAATTTCATCCTTCCCTTTAGAAAATAATATTTATGTCATAGTAGTTATTGTGTATTAGCATATTCCTGTTATATTCGTAAGATTGTTTAATTTTTTACGCTCCATATTGTTTATATATTTTCGTTGTGTACAATTATCCCTTAAGCAAGAACTAACCTTGCTTGCTAACCTTTCACTTTATACCTGCGTTTGACCCTATCTCGTATGCTTTACGAAGAAGAGCTTCCCCACATATCTAACTGCGTTAAAACTTAGACCCGACTCCATAGCGTTTTCACATTTTAGCTTTTGTTTTTATATTGTACTAGCAAATACCCGGGGTTCTCGGGTTTTTAAATCAAGACAAAATAATTTGAAGAAGGTTTCAGAATAAATTAAGTATTTAAACCAGGTTAATTTTTATTGCAACGCTTGTTGGTATGCAATATATGTTGTCTTCCCATCTTTTTCTCAAATAATTTTCCCCGCATCCTTCTTAGACGTAGCTATATAAAATTGCTCATGATCAAAGCAGTCGTTTGACAATTCAACACCTGCAACTTTAAAAGACTGCCCTTGTCTAAGGCATTGTGATCGAAGTCGAATTTGTCTTCGTTCAGACGACATGGCTGATCTTGCTGTGGCTATTCTCTTATATATTAATCTGTCGAGATCTGAGAATGATTTTCATGGTCGTTTTGGCATTATGCTTGTTTTAAAACTGTTTAATTTCTTTAAAGTATTTTTTAAATAAATATGTAAAGGTAACGTAGAGTATTAAAAATGAAATTTTAAACAAATAGTATGAATTTTTGTCTTGATATAGAATTTCGAAACGAAAAAGTCTACCTGAAATCAAAATTTAAAATCTTGCAAACTTTGGTAGACAGTCGGTATTTGGGACTTTTTTTCTACACAAACAAACAAATTTTAATAAAATATTTATGCAGAGAAGATTATTTTTTTGTTTTTCTCAATACCTTTTTAGATCCCGGGACGGTAAATAATACTCTGCTATTTACGAATATTGTTGTTCACATTTGTTAAGTAATCTTAGTGATGATAAATTCGGAGCCTCTGCCGCTGTTAAATTAGTTATTTTTACCGAAGCAAGAATTGATTTATAGCATAGTTGTTTATTTATTTCTATTTAAAATGCAAGTGGGTGCCTGGCCCGGTGGCATAGTTGCAAAATTTAACATATAAACATATTAAAAATTATATAAAAATTTTATTTACAATTTCACATACCATATACAATATTCTATCCATAAATCTTTAATAACAGGAGCTTAGAGTTTTCGAGGATCTTGGCAGGTCTTCACGGCTACCGTAGCGATTCTGGGGCCCTCGAAGTCCCCACCGTATCTCACCCTACCAAGCGACCCATCTACTTCCTCCAACTTTCTCGTTAATAATTTTTCTTACAATATGTTTAAATAGTAATACTAAAAGTAACGAATATCGTTTACATTGATATTTTTAATTTAAAAGTTTTAACATTTCTGGGGAAGGGTTGGAAGAGTTCCTCAGGTAACGTATTCCATTCCCACACCCCGCGTTTTATAAATGAATATTTAGATACATTACTTTTCTACCTTCTTAGTTTTATTGTATATTTGTGATCATTTTCCCCACAAACTCAGGTTTTCCTAATCGCCTGCTCATGTCTTCCCAGCCCTTATTATTTACGAACGCATTGTACATTCCTCCTAGCCTGTTAACACGTCTTCTCCCACTTAGCGTTTCCCAGCCTAACTCTTTAATCATTTCTGTTACA
Organism: Tanypteryx hageni; assembly: GCA_028673005.1. Classification (NCBI taxonomy): domain Eukaryota; kingdom Metazoa; phylum Arthropoda; class Insecta; order Odonata; family Petaluridae; genus Tanypteryx; species Tanypteryx hageni. Next base: position 70,894,523 of record CM054115.1, on the reverse strand, counting down.
CTATCCTCTTTCCCAAATCCCCCTAACACATAAAGCGCTGCCTTCCTCTGGACCTTTTCTATCTTATCTGTGAGCCCTTTTCCATATTGATCCCAAACAGGCGTCGCGTACTCTAACCTTGACCTAACAATGGAAGTGCAGGCTAATTCCTTTGCCGTCTTTGAGCACTCTGTAAGGTTTCTCATTACAAAATGTAAATTTATGCACGCTTTGTGAACTATATTTTCAAAATGCAATCCCCACTAAGTCTTTCGTCATAAGGACTCCTAAATACCTACAATGATCCGACATCGATACCTGCTTCCCATTTATCTCGTAATAATAATTGCTACTAACTCTCGCATTCGTAAATTTAATATATTTACCTTTATTCGCGTTTATATTCATCCTATTTAATTTTATCCAAACTGTCACCTTATCTAGATTTCCCTGGAGAACTAAGCGATCATTTTCGTCCGATGACTTCCTATGTATGACGCAGTCATCCTTAAACAACCTAATATCTGACTTTACGGAAACCGAGAGATCATTTACGTAGATAAGAAACATTGAAGGTTCAGTCACACTTCCTTGTGGAACACCTGAGGTCACTTTAGCTTCTTTTGAAAATTTCTCACCTATTCTGTCCTTTTGCCTTCTGCCCTCAAGAAAATCATTTATCCAGTAAAATACTCTCCGATCGATATTCATGTCCCATAACTTTTGAATTAATCTATCATGATGAACTGTGTCAAACGCTTTTGAAAAATCTATAACTATCGCGTCAACTTCCTCTCCTTCGTCTATGGCTTCAGCAATGTTTTGACACAATGCTTGGAGCTGTGCTTCACACGAAAAACCCCTCCTAAACCTATATTGGTTTTTAAAAAGCCAATTACTTGCTTCCCAGTACTCTCTTATATAATCTCCTATGACTCTTTCCATGGCCTTACACACGAACGAAGTTAAACTGACCGGTCTATAATTTTCTACATCTGTTTTATTTCCGCCCTTATAAATAGGCACTATCGTTGCCAATTTCCAGTCGTCTGGTATTTTAGAGTTGTGGAGTGGTATACTAAATAATACTCTGATATATGGAATTATTTCATCTAAGCCAAATTTTAATATCTACTTGATATATTATCTAGCCCTCTTGATTTATTGTTAGCCAACTTCACTATTTTCCTCATTATGCCCCTATCTCTTACCATAATTGACTTCGCAGTAGATGCAACCCTTCCGTGTTTCTGCCCTCGCGAACCCGAGTGGTAATCTTTAGGAATCCAGTATTTACTTTCATCCCCAGAAATACTAGCGAACCAGTTACTAAATTCATTTGCTATCCCTTCGTCATCTAATATTATCTCCCCATTATTCCTCTTGATCGTTCTAATTTTCTCCGCGTTATCCTTACGTCTTTTGATATATTTAAAAAATTTATTATTATTTTTAGTACCTAGCATATTAAGGAGATAACTTTCTTGCGCTCGTCTTTTTTCCCTAGTTCCGTTAGTAATTTCTTATAATGAAGTCCATATTCTTCCCCTTTATTCTTTTCTTTATGCGCTTTCTTTTTCAATACTCTCACTTTTTTATTGTAATGCTCCGGATCGGACATTAAACTTAGTACTTTTTAGGAACAAATTTTTGCATCCTTTCAAATAATAGTCTTAAAATTTTGACATATTTCCTGCACCGTTTTTCCTTTCCCAGCCCAGCTCGAAAAGCTTTCTTGTAAGTGATTCAAAAACCCTCTCTATTGCCTCTTTTATACAGCCAGATAATAGTTTTAGGTACTATATCTACATCTACATCTACATATTACCCTGCAAGTCACCTTGACGGTGGATGGCAGGGGGTGCCGCGCACCAAGTTCCTAACTAATTATTATTCACTGTTATCTATTGTGGTCACGTATTGTCCTAGGGAAAAAGGACTCCTTATACCTCTCCGTCCTACTATCTATTTCGCGAATCTTGTCGTCATTATCCCTCCGTCCGATATACGTTGGTTGTCGAATAATATCCTTCATTTCATTTACGAATATCTCCGACCTATATTTATCTAGAAGTTTAAGTCTCGCCTGTAATCTACGATCTTTCAACGATGGCCAACTCAACTCATCAATGAGTAACGTAACGCTCTGTTTTTTATCGTAATTCTTTTTCACGAATCTAGCTGCTCGCCGCTGTATTTTTTCTAAATCCTTTATGAGTCCCCTCTGATATGGATCCCAAACCGCTGCTGCGTATTCCATTTGAGGTCTAACCAACGATAAATAACAGGATTCTCTCACCTTTTCCGTGCTTTTCCTGACTATCCTACGCACAAAAGCCAACTTCTTATTTGCCGCACCTATCACTCGTCTTATGTGGGTATCCCAAGACAGGTCACGATTCAAGGTTACCCCGAGGTATTTCACGGATTCCGAAACAGGAATGATCTCACCATCTATCGAGTAGGTAAACACGGACGATGGGCTTCTAGATTTCCAAAAGTTTAGAACGTTACTCTTTTTCTGATTGATTTCTAGCTGCCATTCCTTGCACCAAACAGATAACGCATCCAGATCATCCTGAAGCTGACGATGGTCGCTAGGACCACTAATTTCTCTATAGACTACGGTGTCATCCGCAAAAAGCCTGATATTACTTTTTACAACTGAGCTGATGTCGTTTATATAAAGCAAGAAAAGCATAGGTCCGATCACACTACCCTGCGGCACTCCAGAGACTACATCTGCCACACTCGAGGACTTACCATCGATGACTACTTTTTGTTTTCTATTCCAAAGGAAAGCGCGAACCCAGTTAATGACTTTAACATTAACGCCAAGATTTCCCAATTTTAATAACAACTTACGGTGGGGAACCTTGTCAAAAGCTTTTCTAAAATCAAGGAACACTGCATCGACCTGCTTATTATTTTCGCCGCATGATAAAACATCATTCACAAACAGACCGAGTTGGGTGTCACAGGATCTACCTTTTCTGAAGCCATGTTGACAGCTGACTAAGAGCGATCTACTCTCAAGATAACGCATTGTGTTGCTAACAATAATGTGCTCCAAAATCTTACATGATAATGATGTTAGAGAAATCGGCCTATAATTTTCGGGGTTTTCTTTGTCACCTCCCTTATGAATGGGTGTGACGTGTGCTAGTTTCCAATCATCAGGAACCTCACAGAGGGTAAGAGATTTCTCGAAAACTATCCGAAGGAAGGGAGCTATATCTTCTGCTAGTTCTTTTAATACACGCGCGGGAATTCCTTCTGGTCCAGGATTTTTGTTGGGCTTTATCGCACTCAGTTGCTTCGCTATTCCTGCCTCAGAGATTTTAATATTATCCATCCGAGTACATCCATCGGGAATAAGATTATCTTTAAGTATATTTCCACCTGCCGTGAACGCCTTCGCGAAGTAAACGTTTAGTAGATTAGCTTTATCCTCCCCATCGTGAAGGATGTCTCCGGAATCACATCGCAGGGAGGGTATTGAAGGACCCACTCCCTTGACTTCTCTTACGTAGGACCAGAACGCTTTTGGATCCTCCTTCAATTTTGTATTTAATACCTCATTCCGGAATCATTCATGAATCTTATAAAAACCCCATTCTAATTCTAAGCATACTGATTTATGATCGCTTATTCCTGGCATTGTTTCCGCACTTAAAAACAACTCATTAGGTCTTAACATGAAAACATCCAACAAATTTCCTTCCCTAATAGACTCTTCTACTACCTGCGAGAATCCCTCTTCTTGGGTCAGGTTGTTTATCAGTTCCTGTGTCCTTCCACCTCCCGCAATTCCACCTCCCCACTTAACTCTCGGTAGATTTGTCTCCCGCTATTAAGCAAATTGAACGACCAGGATTTTCTGAAAACAACCCGTTCAAGGTCTCTAAGAGGTACATATTGCACCGTGGACTCCTATAAGCTGCAATGATATCTATAGTTTTACTGCCCCTCGAGCCACTTAACCGTACACACATCATTTCACAATCTATCCTAACCCATTCAAGAGCACTCGTTAAACCTTCCTTTACGCAAATAAAAATACATTTAAGAGGCCAAGGTTGCTTTCTGTAAAAAGCAGACAAAAACATTAATTTTTATTGCGTCTCGTGAAATGTTTAAATGGTTAATGCAAAAATTTCACGAATATAAACATTCCTATCATTATATATCGCAGGGCATGCTAATCGCCAATGTCATGAAAATCCGTTTGATAAAAGCCGAGATGGAATTTAGGTGATAACATTTATATGACCTATATTGGTAACACTGATCTAGTATTTTAATATAAATGTATTCTAATATAAATGCGTATATGTAGATGAGTATGAGGCATAGAATAGAATTCAACTCTCTGGAACATACTATAATGTGAATTATGTATTTTATAATTTTCATTCCACATGGAATATTGTTTCATTGAATTAAAATTTATTAGTTTTATTCAAAATAGCGTCACAAACGGACACTTATTTCTTTAATTACAATCTCAAACCTATATAAATAAACTCTGATTAGCTCATTATATAAATTTATGCCAAATTTCAATTTTCTATCTAGAGTTATTCGCGTTTTAATAACTTTACACTCAGACCAACGAACGGACAAAATAGCGTATTTCAACTCTTTAGGTATTCCTTCTCGTAAATAACGCAACGTACCATGAAAATCATTCCCGTATTAAAAGCCTTCAAAGCACGCTTAAACCCGTAAGGATTGGAATAACAATATGATTTCGAGGTTTAACAATGTTATTGGTGGGCAAGGTAACATCCCGTTAAAATGGCAAGATTTCCCCAAAATATGTGAATTAAAAGTTTAACATGAAGGATTTCGAACTGGAGGCAAAAAACGATGAACAGAATAAGAAGCCTTGTATTTTTTTAAATGGTCTAGATCTAAAGGTCGTAAGTCTATTTTTTCTAAATTTAATCTCAAAAAGAAGAAAATCCTGCTCGTGAAAAAGTCGTTTTTTACGTTTTATCTTATGGGAAAAGCAAATCATACTCTGAAGTCGAACCCTGGACGTTTATGGTAATTTTTTCTTCGTCATAGCATTTTTATATTGTAATTGATTATCTCTGCCAAATTTCAAGTTTATATCTGCATATTTGATCGATTTATTAGCGTTTTAAGTATATTCCTGAAATCACGAACCCAGGAATCAGAAATCGGAGATTTATATATATATAGAAGACTCTTTTGCGTTAGCATATAAATTAGTTAAGAGTTTAGGATGGCTTCACCGAGGACTCCCATTTCCCCCTTCTTGAACGCCGCTAGTTGTGAGGCCATGAGGGCTCGAATCACGGAGCTGGAGACGGTGGTTGCGGACCTCCTTTAGAGGGTGGAAAGGTCCGAGGCAGCCTTGGTTCGTGTGGGGGGTTCGGGGTCATCCCTGAAAACCCGCAGCTCCAAATTGGCGGCTCGGGTTCGCCTGGGTGCGGTAGCCGGCAGAGCGATCGGGGTTGCCCGAGACTCCTTACTGCGAGCTGAGGGTCCTCAGGCTTGAAAATTCGATGAGTGGAGAGTGGTGTCAACTCAGAGGAATTGTGGGGTGGTCCTGAGGAGGCAGGTATGTGCGAAGCTTCGGCGGACCCTCTTCCTGTCAGAAATGGGTTCGAGGTGTTGTCGGAAGACGACTCCACGGCCATTGCATTCTCCAGATGTATATCAGGAGGCACGGTGCCGCAGGTGACAAACACGGTGAGAGAAGCGGTTGTGGAGACAGGTTGCTCTCGGCTGCGGGTGGTGGCCCATGTTGGGACTAACGACGCCTCAAAGCGCGGGTCCGAGGAGATTTTAAGATCTTTTAAGGACTTGGCCTCTGAGGTTGCTCGTGTCCGAGAGGAGTCGGGTTCCGATGTGCGGGTTATTGTCTGCAGTATAGTCCCTAGCATTGACCGCGGTTCTGAGGTTTGGAGTAGGGTTGACGGTCTGAACCGAAGGCTATGGAATTTCTGTCGGGAATTGAGAGTGGACTTCATCGACCTACGGCCGAATATCGAATCGTGCAGGCAGCACTGTAACCCAGCTATTTTAGCACCCGGGGAAAACTACCAAATATGCGCCCCCTCCATAAAAAATTTTCTAATACCTATATGGATTTTAGGCGTACAATTAATAAATAAAAATAAACTATAAATGATATAATTTCTTACTATAAATGCACATAATTTAAATACATAATTATAAATATAATTACATACATAATTACACACATGCCTAATTTAAATACAGAAAGTATAAATATTTTAATATTAAAGATAACTGTGAATAATAATTAGTTAGGAACATGGTGCGCGGCACCCCCTGCCATCCACCGTCAAGGTGACTTGCAGGGTAATATGTAGATGTATGTGATTTTAATGTTGCAAACTGATCAATAGCATCATCGAAATTGATAGTTTCTGCTATGCGTAATGTCTGGAACAAGTATAATAGTGAAATCTCCCGTCCTTGTGACATGCACAAGTTGCCTTTAACAATGTTTGCGCTCCTTCTTTAGTTACGTCCGGGGCAGATGCCCCGCCCTAGTTACGGCGCTGCGTGCAGGTCACAACTGAATCACTCCGGTGTTCACTACACGCCCGAATCGGCTCCGAGAATAGCGAGTAGGATTCTTGAGCACGTTAGAGATTTTTTAGACTAGAGACTAGGGCAGAGTGTAGGTCAGTTTTGGGTAAGAGGATAATCGATGCTTTCGTAGAAAATAAGAATCACGCGAGATTATGTAATGGTAGAATATACTCCGAGCCTAAGAAAAATGCACGTAATACTAAAGATAAAGAGGCAATTCATAATAATAGCGTTTTTAGAAAAGATTGGTGTATCCGGTCGGGAGAAGGAGTCTTTATAGCATTTAGCAATAAATACGAAAGTTCCCCAATACAGACTAGCAATGACGACATTGAAAGTATTTGGTGTAGTGTGAAGGGGGGAATCTCTAAAATTGTAAATATATGCTCCTTTTACAGACCTCCTAATGAAAGCGTATAAATTCTTCATCTCTTCGATAAACAAGTGACGGCGCTAAGTGCGATTAATAAAGAGAGAGCCATTATTTTAGGATGCGATCTCAATCATCCTTCGATTGATTGGAATCATAATTGCTTTCATCTCGGTGCCGGTGAATCATGCGAAACTCTAATCGAAACTTTCGGTAAGCACTCTTTATGTCAACTAGTGACATTTCCAACGAGGTCTAAAATATATTGGATTTACTGACTACAAACTATCCGCGACATATGAATAATGAGTCTATAGTTGAGTGAATAAGCGATCATAAGGTAGTGTACGCCGAGTTTAAATTAAAACTTGAGGAACAGATAAAGCCAAAAAGGAAGCTTTATTTATTCGCCAAAGTCGATTTTTCGATCTTTTCTGCACAATGAATAAGTATATTAATTTCCGCGTGGCGACAAAGTGCAGGCGCGGAAGAATCTTAGTGCATATTTAGAGATATGATGTGAGAATGAACGGAAAATTTTTTCCAATTAAACTAAAGCCTGATAAGCAGAATTTAGATGGTACAACCAAGAAGTTAGGAGCGATCTTATACGGCAAAGAAAAATGCACTCTCGCGTAATTAATATATCTTCGACGGCCACGGTTGAACAAAGGACGAGAGATAGAGCATTGATGCATTTTGCATATTATGATTACAGAAAGAAGGTCTTACACAATTTGATTGAGAACCCATAAGCATTTTGGTCGTATGTCAGAGAAATCCAAGGTAGAGGTCCCACTATTGCGTCACAGAGAACCGAAACAGGAAACGTAGTTCATGAGAGTGAACGAACATTTTCAAAAGAGTGAACATAATAACTGTGTTTCTACAAAGTGTTGAATTTACACTGTTCCAAAATCATAGAAAATATCCCGCGAATAAATTCTTAGAAAGAAAAATCGGAAAACCAAGGGTAAGCCGGAATGAGAAAAAAGACCAACGGTATCGAGGGATGGGAATGCACGTGGGGGTTTTACATCACCCCAGGAGGGAGAATCACCCCGGTTGAAAAACACTGCTCTATAAACAACACTACAGTTCACTCGACATCTGAGAATTAGCCGAAACATTACTTAATACTACAAATATATGGAATTGCTTCACATGGTACTATGGTAAGCTTAGGAAAGAATCGAGAAAGTTGTAGTTGTATTGTAGCCTTACATCTGTAGCTTCATTCTACACCTTTTGCATTTATACTTATGGATGTTATATTGACTGAATACATATCCAGCACACTATCTCGCTAAATTTATCGTTTAAAATAAAGAGACATTGAGGGTAGTATTGCTTTAAATTCTAGATAAATGAAATTCTTCTTTTCAGTCTAAATATAAACAACCTTGATGTCTCTTAATGATGCTAATCGTTTGACATACAAGCTTAAATTGACTTCAAATGTTTAAATTACTGAGAGCCTAAGTTATTTTTCCTATTCTGCTATTAGCATGCGAGGCTTTTAAAAAGTATTATTCTTCTGAAACCGACGCAATCCATGATTTCATGGATTCTACTCAATGAAAATCCGATTTCCAGTAGTTAGGAAAGTTAGTCATGCCGTTTAGTTTTCTCATAACTTCAAAATAAGATTGGTACTATTTATTTGTTTCGCCAAGCAAAATGAACTTTCTGAGATCAAGTCGCGATTCAGCAACATGAAGTCTACATTTACATGGTATCCTGAAATTCACCTAATTGGTGGGTGGCAGGGGGTGCAATTACCAAAACCTACCTAAAGATTGTATAACGCAATTCGAAATTCCCTATTGTGATCTCGTATTGTCCTCGGAAAAATGAGCCTAGATAACGCTCCGTCCTACAATCGATCTCACGTATTTTATCGTCTCGATCATTTCTACCTATATACGTTGGTGCCACAATTATTCCCAATACCTCCTCATTTAGACATTCCGACCAATATTTCTCCAGAAGTTTCAACCTTGAGTTCAAGCTACAATCCTGCAGTGGTATCCAGTTCAAATCGCTCAATAATGAGGTGACGCTTTCCTTATGTTCGTACTTTTGTTTAACGAATCCGGCTGCTCGGCGCTGAACTCTATCTAATTGAATTATGTCCCTTCTCGTACGAATTCCATATGCATGAGGCGTATTCCACTTGTGGTCTAACTAGTGATAAGTAACATGTTTCACGTACTTTTTCTGTAGTGTTCCGTACTATTCTATCTATAAAAACAAGTTTCTTGTTGGCCGCGCCTATAACTCGACGAATGTGCTTGTCCCACGAAAGATCTCGACAAACGGTTACTCCTAAATATTTTACATACTCGGCTGCTTGAATATTTATTCCATCTATTTTATACTTAAAACCTACTTTTATGTTCTTACTTTTCCAGAACGTAACTGCGGCACATTTAGTGTAATTAATTTCAATTTGCCATTCTTTGCACCACGTTGAAATGGCTCTTAAGTCTTCAGGCAGCGACTGATGGTCCTCCTGGTTTTTCATATCTTTATATAGAACGGTATCTTCGGCAGAAAGTCTAATTTTACTACAAACTACCGAGTAGTCATTGCAATTGGCAAGATTTGGGGTGTTCATGCGTAATATAGTTTTTTATCAGACGACCATTTTTATTCTCCATTTCGTATTTTTTTCTTTTTTGTCACTCTGATTATATGAAAAATGATAAAATTGCAATTTTGCCAATGTTCACATATTGAAATAAGTGAAGCGTTAGTTTAAGTTTTAAATATTATAAGATTAAATGAAATATATTTAGAAGCGTTTTAATGGGCAATATATAAAAATTGATATGGGTCGTGCCTTTGATGAAATGAACATCAGAAAATGTACAATTTTACAAATTAGAATTGTTCGACACTTTTACTTCTATTTGTATGATTATATCGAGTTGATCGATTAAAATACTCGATATGATATATTAGTCAACTAATGAATAAGGGCTGAGACAAGGAGAACCCAGAAAATTACAGGCCGATTTCCTTAATTTCGATATCGTGTAAGATTCTCGAGCAACATAATGCGATTTCTTGATAGTAATTTATTGTTAGATGCTTGTCAACACGGCTTCAGACAGAGTAGGTCTTGGGATACACGGCTCGGTCTTTTTGTGAATTGTTTACTGAGAAGTGGAGAAAATAATAGGCAGGTCGATGCCATCTTCTTAGATTTTAGGAAAGCCTTTGATAAGGTACCTCACAGGAAGTTAATAACGAAATTAGAAACCTTAGGCGTTAATTCTAAAATCGTTAGTTGGATCCGTGAATTTTTAAATCATAGGAAGCAGATGGTTGTTATAGATGGGAAATCTTCGAACTTAGTGGAGGTTGTCTCTGGCGTTCCGCAGGTTAGTGTAATTGGTCCGTTATTATTTCTAATTTATATAAACGATATCAGCTCAGTAGTCAGAAGTAAAATTAGGCTTTTCGCGGACGACACCGTCATCTGTAGAGAAATAAGCAATCCGGAAGAACACCAGTATCTCCAAAATGACCTAGAAGCTATTTCTGCATGGTGTAAGGAATGGCAGTTAGAGATCAACCAATAGAAGAGCTGCGTCATCAACTCCTGGAGAACCAAGAGTATCTCGTTGGATAATAATTATTCGTTGGATTCCAGTTTCAGACTCGATTAAATATCTCGGAGTCATGATCCATCGTGTTTTCTCGTGGGATACCCACATTCGCCGATTGATAGGTGCCGCTAACAAAAAACTGGCCTTTATAGGGAGAATAGTTCGAAATAGCTCCGAAAGAGTGAAAGAATTATGTTATATATCCTTGGTTCGACCGCAGGTCGAATATGCTTCAGCTGTGTGGGATCCCTACGAAAAGGGACTCACTAACGAGATAGAAATGGTTCAGCGCAGGGTAGCTAGATTTGTAAAGAGGAATTACGATAGTAAACAAAGCGTAACATCATTAATAGAAAATCTGAAATGGACATCGTTAGAGGAACGTAAACTGCAGGCTAGATTAAAATTACTGGAAAAATTTATGTCGGAGGGACTAGCGAATGAGGTAGTAGGACTTATCAGAAGCCCGACGTATCTCGGAAGGCAGGACAGTGAGGATAAGATTTGATCGACTATAGAACGGAGCGATATAGAGGATCGTTTTTCCCTAGGACGATAAGAACATAATAGGAAAAGATAACGTAGGAAAACTATGGACCCTTGGTGCACTGCACCGCCCGCCATCCACCAAAAAGTTGACTTGCAGGGTATCATGTAGGTGTAGATGTAATAAATCAGATTTGAGAATTTTCCGTGGTAAATTAATTGATCACTTCTGAAGCGTAAACATTCCTTCTTTTCTGATTTTTTGCAAGGTTTGTGTCTTTTTATAAACGACTAAATGGATGTGCTATAGTTGAACAAAAACTATTCATACCAGAATTTTTTAACTTGAAGAATACAATACTATATGAATACAACGGAATTAATATACTTTACAATGAAGTCTTCTCTCCTGAAGCTTCGAATTATTTTTCACTCCTCTTGAGATTCAAGCCTTCGAGTTTTGTCTGTACTTATATGAATATTACAACAGAATCGTTCTTTTTATCATTTTCGAAATATAAATTATTCTTATTTCACGTATAACTAGTCTTTTCCGTGTCCGTACTTTCCCTATTAGGATTGATGCGCCTAGTGCGCCGTAATTATTCTTATTGTTGTAATCCTTAGACATATGTCTTTATGGAACAATTTTTTGAAACGAGAAAAAAGTCTGCTATGACCGGGAATTGAACCCGGGTCTTCCACTTGCCGGGCGGATATTCTACCTCTGAACTATCGTAGCAGAACATTTTCTCTCGTTTCTGAACACGGATGTTTTCCTTGGTGGGACGGGAACTAGCCAAGCTAGTATCAAACTGCCCCAACAGATGTCCTCTAAGAGAATCATCGAAAGAAACTCCTCCCTCTCAAATGGTGAGATTGCCAAACATGAAATTGATGGAATGATATGATCCGAAGATCCTATGCAAACAGGCATAAGCTGTGAAAGTTGGAACAATTTTTGAAACGAGAAAAAAGTCTGCTATGTTCTACTACGATAGTTCAGAGGTAGAATATCCGCCCGGCAAGTGGAAGACCCGGGTTCAATTCCCGGTCATAGCAGACTTTTTTCTCGTTTCAAAAATTGTTCCAACTTTCACAGCTTATGCCTGTCTGCATAGGATCTTCGGATCATATCATTCCATCAATATGTCTTTATGGTATATCTAACTATCCTATAGATTGTTTTAGATGCTCCAATTACTGTTCTGAGTCCATAAAAAAGATTTTTTCCAGTCGTATCTATTGGCAGTAAAAGATAATGATTGATTCTACTAGCAGCAGTTGTAAAAGGAAAATACTGCTCTCTTATAATGAAATAGAACGGTCACTATTAGATGAATCCGAGGGTCACATTGACGTAAATCGTGAATTTTGTTGTTATAAGTTTATACTGGCAAAACCCGAGAGCTTGAACCTCAAGAAGAGTAAAAATAATTATGAATTGTATATTAATAGGTATTCTTATTACTAATTATAAAATAGTTTGGACATGTAGAAGCGGTTTTATGATTTAGTAAATGGATCAGAAATGTTTAGAGCAGTGGTTGACAGACTTTTCGTAGACGCTGAACTATTTCAAAAGTGAAGAGAATTCCACGACACCCCAGCCTCGAAGCATATACATACGGGCATTACAACCTTGGAAGGATACATATGTTAGTACTAGATCATAATCAACTCATAAGAGAAAAAAATTGTTTTCCTAATTACTTATCAACACTTCCAAATCTTTTATTTGAAGTAGACATACTTCATCTTTAATTTTCATTAACTTGCTTACAAAGTAAGCGCACATTTTTTCGCTCCGGCTCGATTATTTTGATGTAATTTTTCAAGGCAATATCTTCCCTACGAAATATGTGGGGGTACCAAGATGTTGATAAAAATGCCCAAATGGTACAGCCCAAAAAAAATTTGCACAGCACTGGGTTATGAATAGATCTCTATGCCCTCTGAATTACTGTTGAAAATGAAATTTGGGAGACTACGGTGTACAGAATGGAATTGAAATAAAAACTTCTGATCCCTAAATAATCCAGATGAACACTCACACGTCATTAAGGGGAAAAAATTTCAATTATCCTTACAAGTTTGAAGGACGATGGCCTACAGAGACCTGTTGTCGAAAACTAGCCTAAAGAAAAAAGAAAGGCACGCACAAACGCACAATCACTCGGAAAATCTCTGAAAAACTCACTAGATAAAATCAACACAAACTGACTGGAAACTAGACGCTTACGAGAGCATTTTCATAAACTAATACCAAGACACGGTAATGAATAACGACTGCGGGCCCATCCCTTACTCACCTCTCTACACGTTGACCGTTAGGAATTCCCCCAACCCCCTTCCCTCCTTTCACTTTCTCCCGGAACGTATAAATACACAAGACAAAAAAAAACAGTCCACACTGTCCTAGGACCTTTGCTACTTTCGATATATACAGGTGATATTCCGACAACTGAGGGGGATTGGAATTCCACCATCGCCCTCTACGCGGACGATTGCGCCATAGTCACAAGAAGCTTCCAGTAGGGAATGGCTGTCCGATATGCAACAAAACTAAAAGACAAACTCATTAAATACTATAAACAGTGGAGAATCGAGATTAACCCCCAAAAGACACAAGCGATCCTCTTCGACAAAAAGGATGCCAATACTCCAAGGAAATTATCAATCGAAGGTGTAGAAATTCCCTGGGCGAAAAACATTAAATATTTAGGTGTAATCATGGACAAGAGACTACGGTTTGACGAACATGTAAAAAAGATCAACTTAATGGCAGCAGGGAAAAGAGCTAGACTTTTTCCCATTTTTAATTCAACTGACGTGTCCAGGGAATTAAAAACACACGTATACAAAACGATAATCAGACCGACACTTATGTACGCAGCACCGGTATGGACCGGACTTATCATGCAGAAGTCCTGGAAAATATTAGAGATCGCGGAGAGAAAAATTTTAAAGCGTAGAAGTAGGACATGGGGTCGGAAAATAGACTACCACGAAGTGCTAAATATAAAACCGATTAGGGAAGAGGCAAAAAATCTGGCCATTACGTACAAAGCGGCATTAGAAAATAAAACAAATGACGTTCTCCGCGATCTCGCGATAAACAAAGTGTCGGTCTGGGATAAACATAAAAGGGCATTGGCATCCACAGGCGAAGAGGAGTGGGTCCCTCCAAAAAAGCGGCGGAAATGAATTTTTAATTTTTGACTAGCATGTTCTTAATACACGGGTGAGGTGCCTGTATAACCCACGTTCATTTTATCACACTACGACGTTGAGTAAAGCCACAACTGGAAAGGCAACTCAGAAATATATATACCACGGGAGGGTATGAACCACAGCTCAATCCACACGACCTCAGCTACTGAAGACGAGAGCTTCGCTCTTGAAATACGTATCTAGTGAGTTTTCCAGAGTTTTCCGAGTGATTGTGCGTGTGTGTGTGTGTGAGCCTTTCTTTAGGTTAGTTTTATACAATCGGTCTCTGTAGGCTAACGTCCTGAAAAATTGTAAGTATAATTTTAATTATTTTCCATTTTCTCTTATTGACGTGTAAGTGCTCATCTGGTTTATTTAACGGTTCAGGAGTTTTTATTATAACTCCCTATAACATACGATTGTTCAAAAAGTTATGAATTTCATCCAGCTACTTCACCACTTCTACCGTCTCCGGTGCTTTCCGCTTTGCCGTCTCGTCTCCTCCCTTGCAACGATTTGCGTAATAAGGACGTATGACAGGGGTGAGGAGGTCGATGTGGACGTCGGCTGGATCCGTGGAGCCAGTCAGCGCTGATGCTACCAAACCGATCGCTATAGTTACAACGAAGCCGATCAACGTGTAGAGAGTGTAAGAGATACGAAATAATGGCATGGGTTCGTCAACAGCCGGCAAAGTCTCGCTCGTCACTGTCGCTTCCGTTACTGATGGAACGAGGTAGGAACTGTAAAGAAAAGTGCAATGTTCCATCTTTATATTTTAATAAAAGTTTAGTTTTTTTAACTTCCAGGATAAATGTTTGCGAATTTCAACTTACGTCGCGTTAATCGCGTCCTCCATAGTAAAACCTGTGCTCTGAGGTAAAAAAGCACAACCTTCCGTTGAGACGGGCTTTTTCTCGAATTTGATTTGACCGTAGGCAATAGCAACCTGTGTTCCAAAACTAAGATACCCCATTATGAACATTCCTGCGATACCACCAATGAAAGTCCCCTGAAAGATAAAACAATTAACGAGTAATTTTTGGCGTAGTTATCCATCAGTTTAACGCACTAGAAATGGCATTTTTCAGTTATTAATGCTGCAATGAGAATTAAATAAAAGAAGACGGAAATAAGATAAGAATTTGTTTTCTTTGACGAACCTTGGAGTTTGTCCAGGGGAAAAACATCCCCAACACAAAGACAGCCATCATTGGACCCATCGTCACTCCACTAAAGCTCCAGGAAAGCTTTAATTAAATAGACACTGCAGTTAATTTTATCTGATCGAGTAAAATTTAATACAAGATTATCGTGCGAGCACTGAAGAGAGAACAATTTCGATGCAAATAGTACTTTAAAATTCAGGCCTAAGTAATTACTTTACAACGTGATCAAGTCCGTAAGAAGATAAAATAATTCATGAAATACATTGGACATATACGTAAATCGATTTTTAAAAACTTCATTCGTGTTGATAATACAAAATAATGATATTACATGCTCGGGTAAATGAATGATACCTAATCCTCATATAAATATAATGTAAACAAAGAAAGCTCTTTGTAATACCGCCACTGACTACATTGAAATTTTGTTAATTTTATGCAGAGAATGTTAAATTAATAAGTAAAAGTATGAATCTGGAAAATTATGCTGTTTTGAAGTATACGTTAAGACGATATTCCGCAGCATTAATTTATGAGTAGGTGAATTCATTACCTGCACCACTGCGCCCAATTTTTCCACTATGAAAACCATGCCAACGCAAAAAACTCCGATGA
This sequence comes from Tanypteryx hageni, assembly GCA_028673005.1. NCBI lineage: Eukaryota > Metazoa > Arthropoda > Insecta > Odonata > Petaluridae > Tanypteryx > Tanypteryx hageni. Next base: position 70,878,477 of record CM054115.1, on the reverse strand, counting down.
GTACACAGATGACCTTCATGATGAACGACGCCTTCTCTTCTGAATATTTTACTTTAAGATAGGGATCGATGAAATCCTCGTAAATTACTCCAGCCATTGAGTTGAGACCGCTTGACATAGAACTGGAAATAGAGAGCAATGCCATTTTTATAATATTTCCCACTTGATATTTTTATTAGAGTCCTGAGATATACTGCTTTGTATAAAATATTCATGCGCGTCTTTTCGAATCACTTTTTTATAATTGTCTTATTTGCGACAAAATGGTTTATTGAAAAATGGAGTTTCACATATTTTTTATACTTACGTACGTCATTTCAGTCAATTTTTATTCTCCATCGATTTACTACCAATGAATCATTTGGGGAAAAACCTTTTGCACACAATAATAATATTTAATTAGTAAAAGGATAAATTTTAATGCCTTTTAAATTCTTAATATTCTCAGCACCGTCTTTCTATGAAGTGAGAATCGACAAAAAATTGTAATTGTTAGATGAGAAATCTAACACTTTAACCCTAAAGTTCAAATAGTAGTGAAACATCGGAAAAAAGGGGAAAAAAGAAAGGCGGTGAAAAAACTTCCATATTTACCTATTTACCATTGAAATATATATTTTAGAATCATGGTATTTTTAGGCTGGTTTCCAAAGGAAACATAGCCTTATGAAATGGTTCAGTCTGTATTTGTGTATGTCCCACGAACAACTTTTGCATCAATGGACCGTTTTTCATGATACTTGGTATGAGGCTAGTGCAGCCAGGGTCGACCTCCGGGTTATATTTTATTTAGCGAAGATTAAAGTCCGGGTCTCTTACCATATAAACAATTAATTGCAAAATACAATGTCAGAAAAAGATTTTGACATTGCTTGTAGTATTTTAAACCTGATATTGCTCTATTAATTTGTTTTCCAATTTTTATGTGTCAGTGATAAACTATGAAATGCAAGTTGTATTTATAGTATGAGAATTCCTTGGAATGACTCACACATACTGAAATATTTCTTGTCAATATAAGTGATCAATTCGGGACGTCAACTTTGAGAAACCAGCCTGCATTAGTCCTGGTTTGAACTTCTTGTTATATTATAAAGGATGTTTCATGAGTTTTAAAGTTATATTTATGTTAAATAGACGAAAATTATGTTCTGATATACAAAACTTTCTAAGAAAAGGATAGATTTAAATACGCACGTACCTTAAAGCAGCACTGAAGACTCCAGCCATGAATAGACCTGGAAGGCCAGGCACGGATCTCGCCACATCCATCACGAAGTATGGTAATAACTGCTCGGTTTCTTTCACGATCTAAGTATTAGGAACATATGCATTTTAATTATCCACAGTTATTAGATGATATATATATATATATATATATATATATATATATATATATATCATTATATATCGACGTTCCTTACAGAGGAGGAGGAGGATATAACATACTAGTAGAAGGTGCTTGCAAACTGCAAGCATTTAATCTCACCTTGAAAAAAACATTCATTTTTCAGAGATATATTGCATCATGAGAAATATTTCTTTAATTCTAAAGATTTCTCTTCTGGATGGGTTTTTGTTTATTCATTATGCAAGAATAATGTAGTAAAACAATCACTAATTTTTGCAATTTTCGAAGTATTATACTTTTCCCACATTGAGTTAATAATGGCACACATTTCTGCCAAATTTTAAATTTATAGTACAATTAGAACTAAAATAACATTTATCTAATTGTTTAAATTTAAATAATTTTTAACGGCCAAAATAACGATTTCATGGATAGATTGAAATGTATATTTGTTTACATAGACCAAACTCTAAATAATTTAATATTTTCAGCTCCTTAACTCGCCGCGTAGTGTCTAAACATACACCTATTAGTTTAAACTTTAAGAATTTTTAACTGCCAAACAAATTAAAATATCAAAATTTTTATAATCCCTATTTCGTTTTTTTTAGAAATCCTACCTCTAAAAAAAAAATTCAGATCCGTAGCACATTCGGAAATACATAAACATTGAATTAAAGAATTGCGAATTTTTAGCTGCCGCAATGTTGCACTTTTTTAAGGTTTTGGGTTTTTATAGTCGGTTTTGCACAAAATCCTACCTAAGATAAAAATTTCGAATCTCCAGCTCATCTGGAAGTGCCTAAACATTAGTATCCTCCTATATATTATATCCTCCTCTGTAAGAAACGTCGATATATAATGACTAGTAGTTGGTGCTTGCATACTGCAAGCATTTCATATCACCTTGAAAAAACATTCATTTTTCAGGCAGACATTTCATCATTACAAATATTCTTTCAATTCTATATATTTCACCTCCGCAGCGATTTCCGTTTTTACCACATGTAAAAATAATAGTTTAAAACAATCCTCAAATGTTGCAATTTTAAAAATTTTACACTTTCTTCATTATAAGGTACTAATGCTACACATTTTAGCCAAATTATAAAGTTGTTGCACTTCTAGAAGTAAAATAATATTTTTCTAATTGTTTAAAATTAAATAATTTTTAACGGCCGCCGCAATTCATATATGGTAAAATTGAAATATTTATTTGTGCAAATTTACTACTCTGCAAATAATTGAAAAATTTCAGCATCCTAGCTCATCCCGTAGTACCTAAACAGTTATCTATTTGTTTAAACTTTAAGAATTTTTAACTGCCAAACAAATTAAAATATCAAAATTTGTTTAATCTCTATTTCGTTTTTTTAAGAATTCTACTTATAAAAAAAATTTCAGCTCCTTAGCACATTCGAAAATGCCTAAACCCTTAAAATTTGTTTAAACAATTGCGAATTTTTAGCAGCCGCAATGTTGCACTTTTTCATGATTTTCGTTTTTTCTAGTCGGTTTTGCACAAACTCCTACCTAAGAAAAAAATTTCGAACCTCCAGCACATCTGGAAGTGCCTAAACATTAGTATCCTCCTATTATGTTATATCCTCCTCTGTAAGAGTCGTCGATATATAATGATAGGAGGATACTAATGTTTAGGCACTTCCAGATGTGCTGGAGGTTCGAAATTTTTTTCTTAGGTAGGTGTTTGCGCAAAACCGACTAGAAAAAACGACAATCATGAAAAAGTGCAACATTGCGGCTGCTAAAAATTCGCAATTGTTTAAACAAATTTTAAGGGTTTAGGCATTTTCGAATGTGCTAAGGAGCTGAAATTTTTTTTATAAGTAGAATTCTTAAAAAAACGAAATAGAGATTAAACAAATTTTGATATTTTAATTTGTTTGGCAGTTAAAAATTCTTAAAGTTTAAACAAATAGATAACTGTTTAGGTACTACGGGATGAGCTAGGATGCTGAAATTTTTCAATTATTTGCAGAGTAGTAAATTTGCACAAATAAATATTTCAATTTTACCATATATGAATTGCGGCGGCCGTTAAAAATTATTTAATTTTAAACAATTAGAAAAATATTATTTTACTTCTAGAAGTGCAACAACTTTATAATTTGGCTAAAATGTGTAGCATTAGTACCTTATAATGAAGAAAGTGTAAAATTTTTAAAATTGCAACATTTGAGGATTGTTTTAAACTATTATTTTTACATGTGGTAAAAACGGAAATCGCTGCGGAGGTGAAATATATAGAATTGAAAGAATATTTGTAATGATGAAATGTCTGCCTGAAAAATGAATGTTTTTTCTAGGTGATATGAAATTCTTGCAGTATGCAAGCACCAACTACTAGTATGTTATATCCTTCTCTGTAAGAGTCGTCGATATATAATGATAGGAGGATACTAATGTTTAGGCACTTCCAGATGAGGTGGAGATTCGAAATTTTTTTCTTAGGTAGGAATATGTGCAAATCCGACCAGAAAAAACGAAAATCTCGAAAAAGTGCAACAATACGGCCGCTAAAAATTCGCAATTGTTTAAACAAATTTTCAAGGTTTATGTATTTTCGAATGTGCTACGGAGCTGAATTTTTTTCGAGGTAGGATTTGTAAAAAAACGAAATAGAGATTATACAAATTTTGATATTTTAATTTGTTTGGTAGCAATAAATTCTTAAATTTTAAACAAATAGGTAAATGTTTAGATACTACGGAGCAACATAGGGAGCTAAAATTTTTAGGTTATATAAAATTTTGTCCATATAAACGAATAAATGTACCCTGTACGAAATGTATCCCTGAAATTGTTTTTGCGGCCGTTCAAAATTATTTAATATTAAACAATTAGATAAATGATATTTCACTTCTAAATGTGTTACAAATTTAAAATTTTGCAGAAATGTGTGGCATTATTATCCCATGTGAAAAAGTATAATATTGATAAAATTGTAAAAATTAGCGATTGTTTACTCCATTATTGTTCCATAAGGAAAAAACGAAAATGGGTCCCGAGGAGAAATCTTTTGAATGAATGAAATATTTCCCATGATGAAATATCTCTCTGAAAAATTAACGTTTTTACGAGATGAAATGAAATGAAATGCTTGCAGTATGCAAGCACCTTCTACTAGTATATATATATATATATATATATATATATATATATATATATATATATATATATTCATTTAGATAAACCTGATAAAGCTAAATTCTATGTAATAAATAGATATATTACCTCATCATTTTTATATATAATAAGAAAGAATACCACTTATTTGAAGTCAAATATATGCCGTAATTAAAGAAAAAATTTCCTTCTTCTTAGGAATATCAAAATAACATTTCCGCTAAATTAAAATTTTGCTGATGTCATATTTTTATTAATTGACGACAAATCATGAAAAAATTTTCCCGCGCAAAATAAATGTTATGCAACTTTAAAGATTCTACTAATAACAAGATGATCCAAACATAACTTATGATGCTTACTTTCCATTTAATCATTTATTTAATACTTATATTGGCTTTAATTGCTTTAAAGTCATCGCGGATGTATACCACTTTGTGTTCCCAAATTTCATAATTTAGCCTTATAAAATACTACAAATACATTCCATCAGAATATTAAATTGATCACTCGTATTTTTGCGGAAAAAATAAGGAGTGTACGTATTAGAATATACCGAATCTGAGTCCAACAATAGTTGTTGCTATGGCAACACTCTCGTAATGAGTGATAAAAACTGCAAAATCGCCAGTATTTATGCGAAACTCTAAGAAATGCCATCGATAAGCAAAATTCTACGATAAAAATTAGAATCTTTCTTCCTTTCCTCAGAGAACAGTACAAAACTCGCTCCGATATTACAATTCTAAGATATTAAATAGAAATTAACTCCTTAACCGTAAAATTTTACTGTTAAAAAGTTAATTTATATTTAACATCAATTTCGTCGTAGTCTCCATCTTTACTTATTTAATTCTAAGATATTTTAATGTGCAAGAGAATATTACCCTGCACGACGGATTTGAGATTTCCCATGTAAATCAAATGGGAAGGATAGTTCCTGGACTCAAACCCGGGACTTCAATCTTCGCAACAAAAACTATCCTCGGGAGCTCGGTTTATGTAGCAAGATATTTTCACCAAGTTTCATAAAATCGGTCTATTGCTTCAAAAATTGATAGGGGGATACGGACAGACACAACGACAAAACTATTTCAATTCTGGAAAGTAGGTTTAAAATATTGAGGTAATTGTTAATTTTAGAATGTCGTTTAAAAGCAACTGTATCAAAAAGTTATTTTATAGTATAGCTTCCTTAAATAAATTAATGTTCATCAGCCCGATTAACCGGAAAGAGTTTATGCCTGACCTGTTTGTATGTTGTTTTAAATTTAAACGTTAATTTCATGTTAGTCAAAGTTCAGAAATAAAGTAACTGAGTAAAATTCTTACAATAATTTTATAAGTCTCTCTTATAAAAGTATTTTAGGAATTTTACTAAGTTACTTTATTTTTGAATTCTGGATTTCTACAAAGTAACGGCCGAAACGGTTGACTATTTAGTCAGAGTCACTAGCGGATTATTTAGTTTGAATTTTAATTTTGAATCAATCTTAAAACATGAAAACATTTTTCTATTTGTCATGATACAGTAAATCAGCCATTTTAATGTATATTATTTTTAACCCAAAACAATCTAATGTATAATATGAAGAAATCATGTTTTGGGATTGTTTGGATTCTTTAATGGTTAATTGTTATTTTTTTAGTTTTCGGATAGTAAACATGGATATATCCTAAAAAAATCACACTTTAATCATAGAAAAGCTGTTATTCACGCAGTGGCGGAATAAAGGGAGTCGCGCGTCAGAGGCACCTTGAAGTAAGAGACTTCGAAAAAATGTTCCTGTATATAATCTCAGAAATATTAAATATCTCAATTAAAAAATCAATGGAACCTCTTTATGATTACATAGAAGAGCGATAGTTAAGAGGGGTCACAAAAGAGGGTAGTCGTTAGGTGAGATTTTACTATATATTTATAGTTCAGGATTCCCGATTGCTTTGCGTCAGTGGCCACAATTTGGTTATCGTCAGGTGCCCCAGAAGGCGTAAATTCACCACCGTGTGCATGCATGATATGATTATAAATTTAAGTATAACATTTACACTCATATTTACGTACGTTTGTTGATATAAGGTCGCAGTCGTAATATGAAGCGTAGATTAATAGTCCAGCGTAGAAGCTGATGACAGAGAGAGCGGAGACTCCAATGGAGAATATCACAGTCATTCTATAGAGAGTTGATGAGAATTAATGACTAGCGTGATAATATTTGTATTAAAAGTAATTTTTCTTAATAACAAAGGAATAGTGTATTCAATTTATATTTGGACAAAAAATAATGAAAATTATGAATAGCTCAGGTCAACTGAATTAATTAAATTTTTAAATTAATGTATTTATATTTTAAACAATTCAATACACTTGCTGGTTTATGTAATTTTAGTGCCCTTCTCAAAATCTGTTTCCTCTTCTATGTTTTATATAAGTACCAAAAAATACAGTACAACACGATAAATTTTGTGAAATCGTTTAAATGAGTACATACTCGAATTGATTCTTTTTTATATTAATCCGATCCTTAACCTATTAACTAGGGAACGGTGGTGGGGTAGTTATAGTGCTGTCTTTCCACGCCGAGGGCCCTAGTTTGAATTTTCGCTTTCATCGTCTCCGACTTAGGTCTTTTGAGTAGGACATGTAAGACAGCATTCTTGCGATCGGAAGGAACATTAAACCTTTCCCTGACGTGGTATTTTAATGATTTTCGACTTAAACGCATGGTTTTACTAATAATTTATTTGCAAATAAAACATTTGAGATATCAATTAGAAATTTTACCTACAGCCATTCAGTAGATAGAAGAAATAACGAAATTCGGGCTCGCGAAAAAGGTCGAGTCATCAGTGCCACGAGAGTGAACAGTCATTTCCAGGGAAAAGGCAGGGTAGCTACATGAGGCGCAAAGAGTAGCCTTGTACCGGTACCTTACTCCTATGTGAATACAAAAAACGCACGATGGGCTGGCGTCCTATTTACGTAAAACATACAGCAGCCTCAATTATCTATGCCTTAGATATACTTCAACCTCCATATAAGAGAGCGGATACTTTATGCTTCAATAAGGTGACGCTGACAATTTATAGCAGCGAATCTTAAGGAGTCAAATTATTTACATTAATATGTAATTTTGAACCCGAGAGTTAGGCGCTTCCAATGTATCAAGAGACTACTACATATTCATAAACTGTTATATTGTCTGCTCTGGTTACTTAAAGTGATTCATAAGAACAAAATAGATATAGTTTATATAAAAATATAAATATAGCGATTAAGTCGCCTTTTAAGTAGGTGATGAACGTCACTTTACTAACAGCTGTGCCCGTTTGATGCTGGACATGGCGAGAAACCTCTGCACAATTGCTTGATTAACAGCGAGGTGGGTGAGCCAGCCGAAAGCAGATCCAAAAACGGTATTCCAGAATGAGTGTCGGATGGTTGGGTCTGGATCCATGCTGAAAGCATCAACAAACAAATAATAAATTATCAGTGTGAACAGATTAAGGAGAATTATATAAGACGTTTTCTCGATGAGACATTTCCTTATCTTTCATAACACTTACGTAAAGAATTCGATTCTACCGCTTCTTTCATTTCTTCCCCACACTTCCCCAACGCCGCCTACAGCGCTAGTTCCTATCCAAACCACAACAATCATACCGCCGAACATCATCACGATCTGCAGAGCGTCGATCCACACGACGGCTTTTATGCCTCCCTGATAGAACCAGATAGAAAATGCAATGTGTTAAGTAATGTTTTAAACGGTATATTGTTGGCTCTTCAGAAATTCCAAATCTAATCCACGCCCCGAAATAATTATCTCAAGATCATTTCTTGAATGACTGTATTATATTAAGGGCGACTGATAAACTTTTTAAAAAGTGTCGCAGTGGCCTTTGAAATGAAAATTTTAAACATGATGTTTTTTCTTTTGTAGACCACTAGAAAAACAAGGTTTTTATAAATTTGATTGTCGGATTTAAAGATTGCAAGATAGGACGTAAATTTATTATTGATAGATGGTTTTTTTTATTTCAATGTTTGTTATTACTGCTTGCGTTTGTAATTTGAATCAATATGACATATTAAAAGAGTAATAGATTGACAACTCACCAGACTAGTGTAGAATATACAGACGATACAAACTAACGGTGTGATAAGATGAATGTTGATACCCGTAACTGTTGAAAGATAAGAAAATCATTGCTATTAATGAAAATTTCGAGTCATTTCCATTAATTTCAATTACGTTTATTACTAATAATGAGAATTTAGATGGATAAGGTTTAAAAAATATTTTGTAATATGTTTTTCAATATATGAAGCATTTACGTCAATTCCCATTTCCTCCCTTTCTCTCTTCCTCTCTCCCATTCTCTTCCCTCCCTCTCCCTGTATTCTCTCTCTCCCTCCTATTTTTCCTCTCTTTCTTCTTCCCATTCTGCATTCCTCTCTCCCTCCTATTCTTCACCCTCACTTTGCATCCTGCTTCTTTCTCCCTCACATTCTCATTCTCCCCTAAAAATGTAGTTATCTCTTTCAGTGTGATATACGTGCATACAAATCTTTCATACAGAAAGAATATTTATTTGTTAAACATTACGCTAGATAACTTTAGCTGGCCAAAATGATTTCAACACTCTGGAACATACAATTATGTGAATTATATATCTTTTAATTTTTAGTCCACATAAAATATTGATTCATTAAATTTAAATGTATAAAATTGATTCAAAGGAAGTGCAATATATCCTCCCTCAAAATAGTGCACTCATGGACATTTTTTTCTTAAATTACCATGTCAATCCTAAATAAACCAATTCAGATTAGCTCATTATATAAATTTCTGCCAAATTTCAATTTTCCAGCTATATCCTTGATCGAGTTATTCGCGCTTTAATAGCTTGACACTCAGACCAACGGACGTACAACAAAGCCTTTTGTTATTATATTTGTGATTTTTTAAACCTCTCTTTCTCTCCCTATTTCCAAAACCGTTCTCAATTCTTCTACCTAACTCTCGCAACCTATTGCCCAATCCTTCACTCCATAGTTTTTAGGCTAGTTTCCAAAGGAAACATAGACTTATGAAATGGTCCTGTCTGTGTGTGTGTCCTCCGCTACCAACTTTTGCATTAATGGATCAATTTTCATGAAACTTGGTATAAGGCTAGTGCTGCCACACCCACCTCCGGGCTATATTTGATTTGGCAAAGATTGAAGTCCCGGACTAGATTCCAGGAACGTTTTTCCATATTTGTTTTACATAGGAAGTCTCAAATCCATCGTGCAGAGATTTTTTCTTTAATACTTAAAATATCTTATAATAGTGATATCGGGGCAAAGTTTGTACTTTTATAAAGTAAAAAGAATGTAAATTACAATTATTATCGCTGAATTTTGATAATTGATAATGTTTTCTTGAATTTCTGTTAAAACATGGCGTTTTTTCGGTTTTCAATCGCATTTTATCGGATTGTTACCATGGAGACGATTATTCCCGACATTATGCCAAAAAGAGATTTTGAAATTGTTTATAGTATTCTATGTCTAATAATTTGTTTTCCAATTTCTCTCTATCATAGATAAACTATGAATTACAAATGATATTTATAGTATGAGAATTCCTTGGAATGAATAACATACACTGAAACATTTCCTGTCAATATAAGTAATCAATTCAGGACGTCAACTTTGGGGAACTAGCCTGCTTTACTCCTGGTTTGGATTTATTTTGCGTTTTAAATCGCATTTTATCGGATTGTTACCATGGAGACGGTTATTACAGACCTCGGCTTGAGCATAGACGACTGAACAAATGGGTTATTTTCTTTTCCGCTCAACTACTCTTCAGCAATGAACAGTTGAACCAGACATATTAGCGTATAATACATGCAAAATATAATGTCAGAAAGAGATTTTGACATTGTTTATAATATTTTAAACCAATGCTCTATTAATTTGTTTTCAAATTGAATAAATGAACGTAAATATTTATTTACGTTATTTATTTACGTATACTCAGTGGTTGTAAGTGAACAGAAATGGGTAATTTACGACGAAGAAATGGAGGTGAACATAAAAATTATATTACTACTATTCGAATGAGGTAAGTTTTAAATAATTGTCGATTGTTTTATTAAGTACAACCCATTAAGAAATAAATTGCTGAATCAAAAATTCTATATTACTTTGGCATACCAGTTCTTAGACATTATACTAAGCCATTAATGTTTATTTTTGTCATGATTGCATAAATCGTAAAGAACGCATCAGGCTTGCATCTATGCACGCATTATGAGTGCATCTTTTCTCTCTTGTTATATCTGAATGGATTATCTCTATACACATTGCACGTACAACTTTTAAAGCCATTTCCCGTGTTTAGTGTATATGCCGTACAACATGTTTGGTATAGACAGGAGTAAAATCGGACTTACGAACAAATCGACTTACGAACAGACCTCTGCAATCTGTTTGTAAGTCTAGGACGAGGAGATCCTGTTTATTTTTACACACCTACTACAAAACAATATTTTGTGAATGTTTCAAAAACATTTAGGAGAAGATGCGTAGGATATCAGATAATCCTAACAACGTGATTATTTTCATGCGACGCTGTGACTAGCTAAATCAGTAATGCATCTCCAGAGAATGGTAAATATCCCATGTGTTATTTAGGTCATGGATAAAAATCTCCGAAGTAGATAATACGGAAATGGATGATCGGCATTATATACATTTCGTCACAGAAAATATCGATGTTTTAATTATCCCGTAGACTTTTAAGTGAATTATTATAATCCAAATTTGAACACTCACGAAGTGGGTTTAAAGATTAAAAATTAGAGTTTCCATTAAATTTTAATTAAAAATAATAATGTAGCATTGATAATTTTATTTACCTTGGCTTAAAGCTAACGCAGGAACATAAATCACAATAGGTATGCACAGCAACTGCAATGAAAAATAATCGATTTGCGTTAGTAAATCAATAATTATTTTCTAGAAAAAATATATAAATTTTATCATTATATATATCGCAATATACATTCATTCATTTGACTTACTTGATTCATTCATAATACCAACCATTTTTATTGTTAGGTTGGTCTTCAAAGGAAACATACCCTTATGAAATGGTCCTGTCTGTGTGCGTGTGTGTGTGTATCCTACTAACAACTTTTGCATCAATGGACTGATTTTCATGAAACTTGGCATGAGGCTCGTGCTGCCGGAGCACACCTCCAGGCTATATTTTATTTGGCGAAGATTGAAGTCCCTGGTTTAATTCCAGGAACTTTTTTCCCTATTAGTTTTACATAGGAAATCTTAAATCCATCGCGCTGAGATTTTTCTTTAATACATTAAAATATCCTAAAATTGTGATATCGGAGAGTGGTTTGTACTGTTCTAAAGGGCTCCACACACAACGATCTGTTGTCAAACCCGTTTGGCAACCGCGCGTACTTCACACACGCAACTACCTGTTTGTCGACAAGTTTGACACACTTAATTAGCAATAAGCGCTGGCTATGAGTAGTCGTTTTTACTGTGCTGGAATATTAGGTAATATTTGTTAATCATATTACAATTGGACCGAAAAAGAAAAGCAATTCTAACAGTAGCACTCGTCTTGTGCTTATATAAAGACACGAAAAAGGCAAATGGAAAAACATGGAAAGAAAAAAGTATTCACAAATGAATTTATTATGAGAGCTAGAATCCAATGAATCTTCAGGTTTCCAACATTATTTACGAATAGAAAACCACACTTTCTATCTATTATTAAGCTTGAATAAGTGAGAGGAACTCCTTAAGCCAAAATAAGGGTATGGATAAGCCCAATGCATTTCGCCCACGATGTGGGCATCCTCAGGGGCGATCTGACAGCGACAGTGACAAAAAGTCGACTGTGAGGAGATGAAAAGTATAAGCGGTGAGGAAGAAACGAAAGAAAAAACTGAAGAACGAAAACAATTGTGGCATGTGTCTTATCCTTGATTTTAATCTATGATGCCTGCGAACGATTTTGAACTTACTAATGAATATGTTTTTTCGAATCAATTTCCATTGCTCTCAACACTCGCACTCGCTCTCCTCATTCAAGGGACACTGCTATAAATCTCTCTTATCCTTGCAAAGGAACAGTTAAACGCCCTTAATGCTTCAATTGATTTATTTACTTTTTATTTATTTTTTTATTTTTTTATTTTTTTTAAATATCTTGATTTTGACAAAACAATATTTATTGTAAACGTTTGTATTGTACTGATTTATTTATATATTTTTTTTTCTCTTCATTTTGTTCAGACACACCAATGTTAATTATACATGGTGATAATTTTGTGGGTTTTTTTTTTACATGGATTACATTACTCAGTAGTTCATATTTTTTCCCACAAAATCACATCTTTTCTTTTCAAATACTTGTATTTTTATTGTTGCCTTTATTTACATTGTCAATGTTTTATGTATTACTATATGTATCACGACGAGGGGTTAGGTGAAAGATGGGACTTCCTAGTCTCAATCTCGCCCCAAATAAAGACCAAATAAATCAATCAACACTGCTATCCAAAACTAATTGCATTAATGCCATTTGACTTTGCAGCTTAAATGCCATTTTTGGTAACCTCTGTTAACAATTTCCATTTTCTAATTACAAACCTTTTATACCTTGCTCGTACTATTGTAATATACAACTTTTTAATTAATGTCATATTACTTTGTAACTATTTCTTAATGACTGTATTCCAATTATCTCATTGCCAATTGTATATTCTCCCTCCTGCATATTATTCCTTTATCCCTCCTTCCCTCCCTCTATCCTTTTCCGTATATATAGAACCCTCTGCATACTGATCGGACTTCTGTGGCCGCTTCCTGTTTTTCGACAAGCGCATACATGTACTACCAACCTGTCAACACGATCGGCGGTCGACGGATCGACAGTCTGCCGTGTCAACACGTCAATCGGTTGACAACAACGTCATACACATGACGATTTGGCCGTAGACTCGACAAGTTTGTCGACAGATCGTTGTGTGTATAGGGCCTTTAAGGGGAAAAGAATGTATTGTACATTCTAATTCTTATCACCGAATTTTGATAATTAATCGTATTTTCTTGAATTCCTACTGAAACATAGTGTTTTGGCATTTTAAATCGCATTTTATCGGATTGTTGTCATGGAGACGATTATTACAGAACTCGGCTTGAGCATAGACGAGTGAACAAATGGGTTATTTACTTTTCCGCTCAACTACTTTTCAGCAATGAACAGTTGAACCAGACATATTAGCGTATAATACATGCAAAATATAATGTCAGAAAGAGATTTTGACATTGTTTATAATATTTTAAACCAATGCTCTATTAATTTGGTTTCAAAATTTTCAGTCGTATTTATGATATGAGAATACCTTGGAATAATTAACACATACCGAAACATTTCCTCTCAATATAAGTAATCAATTCGGGACTTCAGCTTTGGGATACCAGCCTGCATTAGTCCTGGTTTGTACTTCTTGTTTCTGTTTTAATTAAACATATCGATACTTTTCTCTAATTCATAAATCAATAAAATTGAAAAATATTATACAATATTATATAAACCATGTGCAGTAACCGTTGAGAAGTAAATAGTAATCCGCTAAAGGAAACATTCACAGTGAAAATTCTCTTCGAGATCTTCACTATTCATCGACCGATTTCTTTTGGAAAGGCCACCATAAAAGTTATTCATTTTCCTCTATTTATCGACCACCTCTTTGAATGACCGTTTTTCTTCTAAACCTTTGCTGATTGCTAATTAAAAGTTTCCCAGTACATGTATAACGTTTTAGTCAAAATTTTCAACTTACACAGTTGATGAGGAACAGGATTGATCCAAGAAGTCGCACCTTCCTGTCGAACCGAATCTCCAGGTACTGAAAATATCGACGCGAATTAAGAATAAAGTGCGATACTTATTTGCCAACACCGAGGCGAGAAACCATCACTTACCTCGTACGACGTATTCAGCTGTAGCTTGTAAAATATCGGCATGAATAAGATCGAGCATGCGACGCTTGCGATAATTAAACCGAGCATAGTGGTGGAGTATTGGGTGCCATAGGCGTACATTTCAGCCGGAGTTCCCAGAAGGGTGGTTCCTGAAACACAGCTTGAAGCAAATTTTTGTAAATTAGCGTAAAAGCACTTAAAATTTTGATCAAAGACAAATTTTATAGTCAGTACTTTTCGTTCATAAGTTTGTGGATTATCGTTATCACTTGCACAGATCCCGTTTTAGCGGAATTGGTCGGGACAATGGATTTCCCGGATAATAAAAAATCAGGAGTTTACTCGGTGGATTTTATATTAAATTTACCTAAAAAGTTCATACGCATGTCTTTGTATAAGGAAATGAAATTACTGGTCGACTTGAATATTCTTAGATGGTTCTGAAACTTCGAAGAGAATTACTTGAAGAGGTGCTTGCTTCAACGACGAACGCTTATCTTCGCGAATTTCGCTTTATAATCAACACAGAGAGGCTATCGTATTTTATTCTCCAAATAATTAGGGCGCGATTTCCGGAACTGACAACGAGAGGCTGCGACCTTCAGGCCGCGGATTTTTATGAAAATCGACCAGATGATTCTACATTGAAAACAATGGGACCCGCGTCTCGGGGTTTTTGTGAATGGGCCCTTGGATTCGAGAAATCAGAGTCGAAAATATGCAAAAACATCGCATGCACTCAATGGGCTTCATTGTCGAATTGCTACTAAGGCCGGGAATGCGTGAGCGGATAACGTGCTTGGCTCCTACAGTGTAGTCTCGGGTTCGATCCCAAATGTTTTAATTTTTTTTCAAATTATCCAAGTGTTATTTGAAAAGAAACATGCTCCAATAAAAAGATGCTGCACAGTACTTAATTGGAGATAATGAACGCAGAAACAGATATTAATGAGCATTTTAAATAACGCAGTCGATGGAACCATTGTCTTTAGCAAGAAAAATGCCGTCGTGCAAGAATGGCCATCTGTAATTATATATTATTATTAATTTCATTGTTATATTAATTATATTTTACTGATCATATTAGTCTTGCCTTGGCGTACGGCGATAGGAATAGAAAATAATTAATATTGTGAATTTGTGTGAATTATTTGCATATGTAAGCTCAAGCTGCTGAAAAAACACGTAAGTTAACTTAGGAGACATTAACCCTTAACTGATACACAGCGGTCTCACAGACCGCTTCCTTCCGATTCACTTGCATATCTTCCTACCATTTCATATTGCAGTCGATGAAACAAAGGTTCGTAGCAGAAAGGTACCAATAAATATACTTCTGCATAAAAAATCTTCTTTTAACACACATATCCTCCAAATAAAAATTATAGAGCATCAAATGGTCATATGCAAGTTTTTTTTACTTGTTAGCTTACTCGAGTGCAAAACTTTCCTTTATACTTTTGCTATAAACAATAAAATATTTTGATGTATTTTTCCCAAAGCAGTAATTGAATATTGTATTGTGTATGAGCGTGTTTCCTCATTGATGTCTCCAAAGTTAACGCGCGTGTCTTTTTCAGCAGCGTGAGTTAACATATACAGATAATTCACACAAATTCACAATATTAATTATTTTCTATTCCTATCGCCGTACGTCAAGGCAAGATTAATTTGATCAGTAATATATAATTACTATAACTATGAAGTTAATAATAATATATAATTATAGACGAACATTCTTGCACGACGCCATTTTTCGTGCTAAAGACCATTGTTTCATCGACTGCAATATTTAAAATGCTCATTAATACAGGTTTCTGCGTTCATTATCTCTAACTAAAAATAATACAGCATCTTTTTATTGGAGAATGTTACTTTTCGAATATCATTTGGATATTTTGAAAAGAAAAATAAACATTTGGGATCGAACCCGGGACTACACTGTAGTAGCTAAGCACGTTATCCGCTCACGCATTCGCGTTCTTAGCAAAAATTCGACAATGAAACCTACTAAGATGCATGCGATGATTTTGCATAGTTTCGACGCTGATTTCTCAAATCCAAGGGCCCATTCACAAAAACCACGAGACACGGGTCTCCTTATTTTCAATTTAGAATCACCTGGAAGATTTTCATCAAAATCCGTGACCCGAAGGTCGTAGACATTCCTTGTGAGATAAGAGTTGTTACGGTACCAATGTTCGCCGTCGAACGGTTTTTTTATAGAGCACTTCACGATTGGGCACTTTCATTTCGTAAAAACGGAATTTTAACTGTATTTTGATCCAGGAGTTTTGAGCAATAAAATAAAAACTATAAACTGACCTGGCTATGAGTGACATCGATACTGGCAGTATTCCCATGGTCTTTCCGCCCATGAGGTACTCGGACGTGGTGTTTTGTTTTTGCTTGGCGCAAAAGGCAAAGTAAACTCCGATAAGGCCTGAGAACGCGAGCATGGCTGAGAATAGACAATAGTCGAGGGCCGAGAAGGAAAGAAGATGCTGAGAAGGCGAAGGGCTCGGGTAATTGTAGTCAGAGGACGTGGACTGGCCATCGAACGTCAGTAACGAGACTTCATCCGGTGTGCTGAGTCTTGCGGTGGTAGCCATTTCAGATGGTACGGACGAAATCAGTCGTGACGCGATACCTGAATAAAAAAGAATGCCGTTTATTCGTTTTTATGCATCCCCAAACGTAAATCATAAAAATAATTGTTGGTAGAGTCATCGTTGTAGAACAATACTTTTTGGGGTCTTATCGCCGTGTTCTGTCCACTTTTATGCTCGCGTAATAACCTGGAAGCAATTGAATTGCTTCATCCTTTCTACCTTACGCACTTAATTTATCAGCCTGTCAGGAAGTGGTGCGTTTTCTCGGGGCGCCTATGCTTTGATTACCCGCACATAGAGGCAGCAAAGGACGTGAACTTTAATCATACCATTTTAATGTCAAAATTGAATTGAATTGATTTTTCGCAAATAATAAATAACTCTTCACGTAAATTCTTTTAAATACATGAACAAAATTTTTCGCACCCATTGATCACTTGTCTATCGTGCAAATGGTACACTCGGCCTTGTACCCAAGTGCCATTTTTGAGGAATATCACTTCGTTCAAAAAAATGAACTTAATAAAGTAAAGTTTACAAAAGGAAAAATCTTGAAATTATTCACAATATACATTATTCCTTAATTTTAAAAGCCTACGCTCATTTCTTTCTTGAAAAATTGAGTCAATACTGTTCTTCTAGATACATGATAAATATAATTAATTTTTTTGTTATAATAATTAAGTAATCTAAATTTTATGATGATTTAATGTATAAAGTACGTAATTTACAGATCTGCACAAAATGTTGCGTCACAATTGATTGAAAATACGACAATAATGGTAACCGACACATTTTGGTTCATGGTAAAATAATATTAATTAATTTCTATTTTAAAGAACGCTTTTAGCATATAAAAAATCCTGCTGTTTTATTTCTATGAATTTAAAAAATCCTGGCTGCACTCATCCTCATGCTACGGCAAAATCGTTTCCTACTAAACATAAACTTTCCTACTAAACTTCCTAGTAAATCTCGTAGTTCGAAGCCCGTCGATCACTACGAAGCATTTCCTTAGGAAGACCATTGATAGCTCCCTAGCGGCATTTTCAAATAGGAGCGATATAATTTCTCAACTCTGATAAACAGCGCCAGACTTTATCTCTTAAATTCTTTTGACGTTTTGATTGCGGCTATGGTGAAGAGATGTAAAGAAGCACGCGAAGTGGCGAACGATGCCAGGGTTTTTTTTTGGAACCGCGAAAGAAATACAACCTAAACGTAGAGAACAATCTCCTCACCTCACCGTGTTTCCAGAGAAATTTTGAAATTCCTTGTTTGCATTTCATTTCCGAATGATTCAATTTTAATATATATACGTATTTTCAAAATCAGTTTGCATCACATTCTAATTTTTTGGCGCCTTTCTCATTTAGTTTGATTTAAACGAATTTTATACAAGTTCGCTTCACTTAAATAAGTCCCGCAAAGGATAAATGTTATAGCGTATCTATTTCATTACCGCCTTGCTTAATTTTACGTATTGCCTTTCCCGTTATAACGCAATAGGGAATGTACGCAAACTATATTTTTAAGACGTTACGTCGCGTTTGAATGTGGTTTTATTTCATTTATAACACATATATTATGTTTTTACTGTTTATTTTCCGTACATTAAAATTTTGGATCGAACGTCTTGAAATGAGGAGTGCACACATTTTAATGAAACAAGAAGGAAAATTGTAGAATTAGAATTGTAGAATTTTTATCTCCGAAACTATAAGTCGCAACTGTATAGTCTCACGGACTCTTTTTATGGTAATCAGTAGGTAATGTTACCTCTTTTTGAATTTCTTGTGCGGGTCTGGTTCTCACTCTGGAGTTGCCGTCTGGGAGATAAAGTGAGAGAGCTTCTCCTCAGATGGGAAAGCTGCGGCAGATTGTGCGTTCTCTCGAGTGTTGAGCGTGGCAACTGTTAACTAGTCGTCGCATGAGTCCAAATAGGTCACTCAGTGCGAATGAAACCAATCATCGTTTAAAATTCAAGTGTAAAGTAAATGTCGAAGGGTTGGTTTGTTGTGCGGGAGAATGAGTTGTTGACCGAGTATGTGTGAGTGTATTTTTTTGGCTAATCAACCTCTTGGATTATTATAGCCAAAACTCCTTCCACACTGAACACAATCACAAGGGAGGAGGGAAATCCGGTGCCGGCATTAGCCTACTCTTAACGAAGAGTACCAAGCGGCCAACGGTTTAACATCCCTTCCGAAGGACGGAACGCTGACTTTGCGCGGTCTCCTCAAACCACACAGACACGGAGCCAGGTGACCCTGGAAAAATTCCCTTTCGCAGGATTCGTGCCCGCTGCCCTTTTGAGCAACAGGCGAGTAGCAGCCAGCGTCTTAACCACTATACCACCGTCACCTCCCCTTTCATGACTCTAGTCACCAAAAACATTTTTGCAGTTCACCATACAAAGCAAAAAATAAAAAAATGTTCATCTCACAATGTGACAAACTTCCCCATCCTTGATTCCACAGCCAGGCAATGGGTATGTTGAGCCGTGGAGCAGTCACTTTATACAGTGAATGGTAAAATAATATGATGATGAAAGTCACTTTATGTGGTAAAAGGGTTCAAGCAAAAATGTAGCTTCAATAGTAGTTCGATTAATTCTAGGATTTTTTCTGGCCGAAAGTACTCAAATAGCAAAGGAAGCTGATGAGGCATTGAAAATGAAATCAATATTGGTGAAGATTTGCATCAGAAATTCCCTCAGTGAAACTACGTAATTTTCTTGCTTAAATCATAGTGCTCAAAAATATCATTTAGACAAAAAATTATAATGCACCTTGACTAATCACAGATATAGTAATGTATGCTTCAAATATATTAATAAGGGATATGGCAGGATGGATGAAATCACAGCACAGGCTGTAGTTTAGACTACCGGTATATATGACTTTACTTTAAAAAATTTGGTTGATTTTTTCACCGACCTTGGAAAAAATTCGCAGAGATTCTTACCCGCTGCCCCTTTAAGCAGCAGGCAGAGTAGCAGGCAGAGTAGCAGGTAGCGTCTTAACCACTAACGGGCAGCGTCCTAACCACTACACCACCGGCACCCCATGAGTTATTGACCGAGAGCTGGTATATTTTGATATTTTTGGTCTGGTGATTTTTGTTTGTTTTTCTCATAGGTGGTTATCAAAATTAGAAAAATTTTTAACGCATCACAAGAAGCGAATGGTATAGAAAATCACTCGATTTCCTTTTCATTAAGTTTAGCTTCGGTGTTTCATATAGTAATCAGGGCCGTGCCTACCACGGGTGCAATGTGTGCATTGCACACGGGCGGCAGCCTCTAGGGGGCGGAAGTTTCTTGGGGACGGCAATGAGAGTCTACTTTCATATTGGCTCCGTTGTCATACCCTTGTCCTCTGCAATGTTTCAAAGAAATTTCCATATCACCTAGTTCCTTTAGTACAGTTTGGCTAAGCCCTTTTCCTTTAATGTCTGCGACTGCGAGAAAACTTAAGTGTTCAATTACTTCTACATTTCTATCTGAAGAGGAGTGAGCGTTGTGCTATTTTTTCAAATTCCAAAATGCAACACTAGTTGTAGGCAAGGACAGATTCTTCGAAAAACAGTTCCCCGAAAGTCAGTTCTTTGCGTCTTTGCGCGGTAATTTATGCTCTCTCCATCTGGACGTTGTGGAGGACCCAGAAGGGTTTTGTTTCAAGTGGAGAGAGAGACCCTGTAGCATCACTTCACTTGCTCTATGCGGGATGTCTTCCGGTCACCATTTCAAAAGGATTCAGGAAGGACATTTTCGGGATAATCTGACTTAATACTACAGCTTTTTAGCCATTCATGTACAATGCAACAATTTCTCAGAATTTTGAGTACTTGAAACTCGCCAAATAAATCCAAAACGTTAATTTTACCGCACTAGTTTGCCAGCCATCTACGTAATTTCCTGCTAATTGAGCGAAGAGTCCGACAGATTCATTAGGTAAAAAAATAACTGGCAGCACTTTGCCTTACCATGTCCCTCAAAAGGCCGGAACCAATGAACGGAACTTAGCATGGGTAAAAAAGGCCGTGAGGAAACAAAGAGGAACTGAAGGGGAGAGGGTCCAAGGCGTCACCCTTGGAGACAAGGAAAGCTTACCCTCTCGACGTCCTCGGTGCATTTTATGAGGGTTTGAGAACGCACGTGGCGGAGCAAAGGAAAGGAGCGAGGCAAAGAATGCGTTGGTCAAGCAAAACGCGGTAATGAATTTGTCATAGAAAAATTACCGAAAGTCCCCTTGGGTAAGGCGCGGAGCCCTGGGCGACTGGCCTTAAGACGGGCCTGAACTCTTATGTCGCATACTGCCTCCTTCTGTATTTCCGCTTTCATTTCTCTAAAAATAAGGATCACTTTTCTCTGTGCTTTCGTCGGAGAAGGTTCGAACGAGATCCCTTTTCTCTGTGCTTTTGGTTGAAGGTGGATGTTTTCAGCAGTGTCCTTTGTGTCCTTCTTGCGTCGAGAAATTCATCGCAAGTGATTCGTGTGATATGTGCTGTATTTCCTATTTTGTGCAGTAATTTAATTATGGCGGCATCAATGCAAGAGATAAGTACTCATAGTAGATTCAACCAAATTATATTTCTGAAACTTCAAGAAGTTTAACTTTGTGTTTATTTTTGTCGTTCATTTGGAAAAGAAAGCGAATTTTTTCCATCGTCCTTAAGAAAATTTCTTTGTTAATCATAAATTGACTAGTAGGCGTGTACATTGTTTTCGAAGGAATATTCTATTTAGATTGCGAGAACCGCACCGTAAATAATATTTGAGGATATTCTCTTTTCTGCTCTTGTTGAAAGGAAACCGTATTTATCCCATAATTGCATGCCGTCAGCTCAATTATAGATATAAATTTTCCATTGGAAAAACAACTTTCATTTAATTAATATATATTATTTACGTATTATTTCATTTTTTAATTCGTTGTAGATGTCTTTAATTTTGTAAGATTTTAATTAATTAATTAATTAATTTTAATTAATTATTAACAATTAATCCTTGTTTTATATGTCAGCTGTTAAAAGAAAACTATTATCTGGAGCTGAGTATAAGAAAAAGAGGATAGCAAGGCTCAAGGAAATACAGAGCAATTCATCTTGAATCACCAACTTTTTCAAACTAAAATCAACTCCTCGTCATCTTTAAGTGCAGTTTTAGAGGAGAACCTAGAGCGTGAAATGGTTGAGACAAATTATAACCACATTCGGTACCAAATAACTGAAGAAAATACTAATGATAGTCATTTTTACGCTGAAGATGAAATTCATCATAATGTTGGTTCAGGAGGTTTTCTTGGTAATCTTTTAGAAGATCCAGGTTTGTGGCCGGAATGCATACAAGACAAATACCGGCAAGCACTAATTGAAAATGGTCCTGTACAAGTTTTAATTTCTAGTTTTTCGAAAGATACGAATGAGAGAAGTTTTTCAAATTTTTATTATTATAGAATTTTAGACAATGGTGAAAAGGTAGCAAGAAATTGGCTAATTTATTCTATGCATAGAAAAGCTGTTTATTGTTTTTGTTGTAAAATATTTGGAGTCAATTCAAATTTATCTAACTTGATTGGCTGTAATGACTGGCAACATCTATCACAAATTTTAAGTAAACATGAAAAAAGTGGTCAACATATGAAATCATACAGGGATTGGATTCAGCTTTCCAGAGATTTAAAAAAATCATACCAGTATTGACCATGAAAATCAACGTATTATTGATCACGATAAGAAGCAGTGGAATGCAGTTATCAAAAGGATTGTTTGCATCATACAATTTTTATCTAGACAGAATCTTGCTTTACAGGGAACTTCCAGTACATTATATGAATCGAACAATGGTAACTTTTTAAAACTGGAGGAAATGCTAAGTAAATTTGATGCTGTTATAGCAGAACATATCAGTCAATACAAAAAAATAAAGAAGTTATGCCTCATTACCTTGGCAATAAAATTCAGAACGAAATCATTTCAATTATCTCAACAAAACTAAGAGAGAGAATAATTCATTTATTGAAACATTGTAAATATTACTCAATAATATTATATTATATTCCAGACAGGAGCCATACAGAACAAATAAGTGTAATATTTTGCTTTGTCCTGTTGAATATGGAAACAAAAAAAGTTGAAATTAGAGAGAGTACTTCTTAGGATTCTGCCCTATTATACAACAGGTTGTGGTTTAAGTGATTTTTGATTAAATTTTTAAATGAAATGAATCTAGATATGCAGGACATGAGGGGACAAGGTTACGATAATGGGGCTAACATGAAAGGGAGAAATAACGGCTTGTGAAAAAAATATTAGATGTTAATCCCAGAGCTTTCTTTGTTCCATGTTCAGCTCATACTTTAAACCTTGTTTTGAACGATGCTGCTAAAGTCACAAATGAATCAATTAATTTCTTTGGTACAATTCAAGATTTGTATAACTTTTTCTCTTCTTCAATGCACCGATGGCAGATTATGAAAAATCATGTAAATTTGACATTGAAACCGCTGTCAGACACTAGATGGGAAAGTAGAATTGAAGCTATTAAACCATTAAGATTAAACATACCAGAAATTTACAATGCCTTATTTGAACTTTCTTCAGATCAAAATTGTGACCCAAAGACAAAATACATGGCACAATCACTTGGCTTGAAAATTCAATTGTACCAATTTATTTGTTCCATAGTTATTTGGTACAACATTTTATCAAGAGTTAACATAGTGAGTAAAGCCATGCAACAGCTAAGTTCAAATATTCTCCATTGCATTGATATGTTAAAAGAACTACTTCAATATTTAATTAAGTTCAGATCCAATGAAGGCTTTGAAGAAATTTCGATAACAGCAAGGGAAATTGCAGAAAATGTTGACATTGAATCGAAATTTCCAGAAGTGGTAGTCCTTAGGCAGCGAGTGAAGAAGAGAGATTTTAACTATAAATCACCTGATGAGAGACAACTTGATTCAAAGCAATATTTTAAGAGATTTCTTTTAAAATATTTTAGATACCGTAATTACATCTGTTAGGGAAAGATTTGCCCAGCTGGAAGATCATAGCAAAACTTTCAACTTTTTATATGATATCCATAATTTTAATAAACTAAACAAAAAAAATGAAATTAGGAATAGACTTAGAGATCAAACTGAGTGATACAATGAGGAATGAATTCGATACACGCGAGATGGATTTGTTGAATGAACTGGAAATATTGCAAACATTTTTGGCCCCTAACATGAATATAACTGAGGTTTTGGAGTACATGCTCAAAAATAAGCTAACTTCAGTATTTCCCAACATCTCAGTGTCACTACGAATATTGCTGACTCTTCCTGTGACCATTGCATCTGGAGAAACATTTTCAAAATTAAAAATCATAAAAAATTATTTACAGTCATCCATGACACAAGAGAGGCTTTCATCTTTGTCTATTATTTCAATAGAACATGAGCTTTGTGAAAAATTAGATGTAGATGATGTGATAAAATGCTTTTCCAATCTGAAAGCTTGCAAAGTAAATTTTTATTAAATTTATTACTGCACTAGAAGCCTATTATCTTTTCAATATAATTTATTTTATAACATTTCTAAATTAAATTTTATTTGTAAGTTTGTACCTGATTTATACCAACTATGTTACCTATGCTGTAAATTTTATGATCAAACTGGAGGACTGTTATATTTTCAGTGTAATTGTATTTGCAGCAAATAATTATATAAAATATGTTGTGAGAGTGTGTTCTTACCTGATATCTATTATCAATTGAAAATTTCACGAATATTATTTAGCTCTAGGACTTAACTACCTCTAATGTCCAAAGCAGAAATTGTGTTTCAAATGCCTAATTTCTAGTGAATTACCTTTTATCATTGCGTGTGATAATTGGATTGGGAATTCTCTGCGAATCATGTTAAATGGTGTTCAATTGTCAATTTATTTAAGTTTGTTTACTGAAATTATTTAACTATACGTTTTTCTTAGTAACCATAACAACTCTGTAAACAAAGTGTCATTTCACCTAGTGCAATATAATATAGATACTGTATTATTTGTACTGCTTATTATAACATAGTAACATTTTTATGCAATCTTAAATTAAATTTTAGAATGCATAAATGTTGTTTTATTTCTCTCGCGCTTCAATATTTTTTGTTCATTGTGGCGGCGAATTCTACTTTGCACAAGGGCAGCAAACACCCTCGGCACGGCCCTGACTGTGACCTTGAGGAGGTGAAAGAAGAGCTTCTTTGTCCACTTCCAACTCAATCTAATTCCATTCTTCATGAATTGCATTGTAAACATTTCTAGTAAGCTGTGCATAGACAGACATAAGATGTCTTCCTTTCTTTTTATGCATGCCAATGAACACCTTTGTCGCATGATATAGGCCATATGGCTCCACCAGGAAAAAAGAGGAGAAAAATCATGCTCTCCTTTGAAAAGATACACAGTTCCTACATTGCATTTCAAACCCCAAGGAAAGGTTCCTCACCACATTGAAAAGCGATTTTTAGATGGAGAAACACTGCCATGTCATAGCAAAATTGAAAATTATATTGCAAAATTCAATGTAGATTATATATTATAAAAAAGTAAAAAATACAGGACAAGCAAATATAGGAAGTCCAAAGCTTCCTCTTTCAAAGTATATAAAGGTTATTTAGATTTAAAGACATCTCTTGCATCAAAAGACAAAGGAGATTAGGACATGCAGTATGTGATAGTATGTCTGATGGGCGATTGGACAATTTTTGCAGGATGTAATAGTATTTCTGTTGGCATTTAAGCATCCTTAGGTGATGATGCTGTAAAGGTGAAACCAGCTAATTAAATCTCTTTTAGTAGAAATTACAATAATTCTTGAACTACTAGTATAGCATTATAATTTTTATATTATCATATTAATAAGACCAAAGTATTTTTGTTAAAAATTTATTAATACCTTATTAATTATTACTTATGATGATTATTTTTTCTTTGAGTCAAGATCTAGTAATACATATCATGAAAATATGTGTTTTGGTATTTTTAACCAATCAAGAATAATGGAAGTAACAAAATGTGTGAAATTTAGTGTACACAAGTTAAGTACCATAATTTAATTTTAAAGAATATTTATAAATAAGTATCACTTTTGCAACAATAAATCCATATCTCTTACTTTCTTATAACAATAAAACTCCATTTAAAGAATTATATTGAAATAGGTTCACTATCAATGAAGATATAACCTGAAATATCTTTACATATTTGTTTGTAATCCATACTTATGTATTGGATACCATAATTTTATCACTTCAGGTAAATGCCTGAACTCATCTCCTGGAGGAAAATGAAGAACTGCTGTAGGAGCTGATGGTGGAGAGGCCAGTGTAGTTGTTGGAGGACAAGATAACTCCAATCTCCATCTTTACAACAGTCACTGCATTAGCTATTGGTGGCTGTGCAACTGTAGTGGTCCTGTTTGGCCTAATATTTGCAGTATTGCATGTGAAATGCCCTAACTTCTAAAAAATTTATTCCTAAAAGTTTATTACTTTAACAAAAAACTTAAATGAGTCATTTTCTTAATTTATTACATAGATTTAACTTGGGATTTCTGCATGATAGATTGGCTTTCAGTTACAAAGTCTTGGCACTGAACTTATCAATGAAGAAAATTTGAGATTTTGCTTTAAAATGACAGTGAAAGTTTTCTCTGATGTTTTAAATTACTTATTGCACATGTAAGATATAATACTTATATTCTCACTTTATAAAGCTTCATTTTTTTCTGAAATAATAATTGATAATTTATTTATTCATTTATTTGTTTCCTGGTAACTCAGTTACAGCATGCAGGCCAATTATATTGAGCATATTAATAATAACAATTATGAACCCAAACCTCCATGCCTACAACAGGATATGAGCCTGAGACCATATTATTGGGAGGCAGATGCTCTAACCAACCACCTGCAACAGTCGGCATTCTTGTGAACATCCAAACTTTTGATACAATATAATGATCGTCATCCTTAGCTTGATTTAGAAGTTTTCAAAAGATTCACAAGTATCCAATTAATTATCATTGAAAAATATCTGAAATGATTGAATTTTTTTCATATGCAAGTAATATACTTGTATAATTTGTCAATTTTGTCGCTAATTTTGTCCAATCTTTTTATTTCTTATATTTTTGTGATTTGTCTCAACTTAAAATATTTTCAATCCCAGGATCAAGTGAATTAATATATGAACCATCTATTCTTTTTATGACGCTATATTTGTATAAAAATGTAACATATCTCCATAACAATTTGGGGTTAAAGGCAAGTTGTATATAGATTATCAATAATAAATCAATTTTGGAAGAGAAAATGTAATCAAGTAGTTTCAGAAAATATTATGGCATTTCCTCTCATATCACTTCCAAATTTTTTAAAATCATTGCATGGACATTTCTTGCTGACATTAAGCAAGTAACATTAATTTTAGCCCATATTTTTATGTTCAAATTTAGTTTTCTAATAATTGAAGTTAAATGTTGATTCATCATTCATAAACCAGAAATTAAATTAATTATAGAGGAATTTTGTTACAAAATCCTTTTGAAAAGAAATCATTTTCCTTAGAAATGACTATATCAGAATAAAACTTTGGATATGGTATATTCTACACCTCTAAAATATAGTTTTCATAGGCAGCATCATAGAATGCCTATCATGTGCTCAAGAAATTCAAGTGCAAATTGCTTAAGGAAAATGTAGGTGCATTTTTATGTATAGGTATTTGGCTTTTTCAATTTATGCCTTTTTTCCAACTGTTAATTAGGCAAAGAAGAAGAATTTCTAGGTATCTATGAGTAACTATGCATGACCAAGAGTCAAGACATATGATACTAAGTTTTGGCATAAGTTAAAGCACAAGCTTTAAATGTTTTGTGAATGCTACAGTACAGTGAAATTGTAATCACCTCAAATTTCCATCCACTCAAGACATTATTTTTTTAACTCCGTATCATAATATAAACTATTCAGAAACTGATTTTATTTCAGTAGTCCGAATTAGCATTCATTAGTTAAGTAAATCTTCTATTATAAAAGATATAGAAGATATTTGATATTCCTGCCCTAACTGTGGCAGCACCTATAGTAACAAGAAATGTACTATTGTTACCAACTGCAAAATGGCATTAGAAATAGTGTGGGAAATAGATTGGAGTGAAGACACTGTGAAAGACCAAACCCTACCAGAGCTGGCTTAGAAAATTGCTGGGCCCAATGCAAAGCTTACAATTCAGAAATTTTTAATATTAAATTTTAATAAATCAACCTTTTCTTTTTCTATGACAGTGTTCGATATTTTTTCAAATTTTTTAAAATGTATATCACATGTATGTACAATAAATAAATTTCAGAGAGCATGAGGATTCGTGTAATGACACTATCATCAACCTGGCCCTGGTATATGTTTATATTTCTATGAAGCAAATTTTAAGTCTACTTTTTTATACATATATTTTTCTTGTAGTTTTACAAAATGTAATATTAACAAAATTAAATTTAAATAATTTTTTGATGAGATTACATCCTGCACAGGGCCAAGTGCAGTCACACCTATGTCACGTGCCTCAAGCTGGTCTTGCATAAACACACTTCAGGCCGGACTGAACTGATTTGACACTACCTTCAAGAAAGTGCGCTCATAGGCATAAAATTCTTTTCTGAAAGATTCCTTTTCATAAGTGGAATCTGATTCTAACAATTCACTAGATTGAGTTGCTGAATTTCATCAGTATGCTCAAGAATGACTCATGACTAGTACATTTATTGACACAAAAATGATTTACTACAATGATGTAAAATTAGTATAAAATCTTAGATTAATAAAGAACATAAAGCACTGTTTTCTCTCATTATGACAGTGTTCAATAACTTTTCCAAAATTGTTCTTAAAATATAAGTACAACAAATGTTTTTAGAAAGTGCAATACCCAGGGCAGTCACACCATTGGCAGTGCTATGAAGTCGACCTTGAACCCAACAGAAAGGTAAACTTGTTTGTAATTTCAAATATTGGCATTACTGCAGAAGAATCGATCACTGCAAATAATATAGAACTGACTAGTGAAATAGACTAAAATACAGTGAGTGAACGTGGTGAAGATGTAATAACTAGTGTTTAAAACTTGACTGGATATTTTTGGGACAATAAAGAGAAGCGATGATAGTAAGTAGGAAAAAAGGCAGGGGCAAAATATCAAATCTTACAATTAGCCAAAAATAATACTAAAGAAATTCAAAGTTAAATTTGAGTTGTGAATATTTTGCTTGCAGTATTCCACTTGGGAAGTCTCGACTTTGTGGAAAGATTCCATAATGTAAATAAAAACAAAGTTCGTTTTTATTTACATTTTGCTTACAGTTGCTGCAATTTCACTTAATAGAGAGTTTAAAAAATTTTAGGTGTCCTGTTATTCACTTTTTTTCAAAATAGGCTGTTATGTTATTATATATTTAATATTATTGTTTATTTCTTATGAAATTTTAAAAAAGTTTTATGACTCACATAAATATGACTTCTAAATTATCCCAATCACCAGGTTTTCTGTGTCCCGTCTTCATAGACTGAAAGCTGGTAACCCTAATATATGTCAGTTTGAAAAAAGGAAGCAATGGACCTTTTGATCATCTAAAGAAAACATTATTTATTTATGTACATTATTTAATTTGATTTTTAATATTTAGTTATTGTATGTGTTGCGCCTTTCTGTTAAGAGATGCTTCATGACACCTTCTTAACTCGAGCATAATCAGTCATTATCAAAGTAAATTTATTGATCCATATCTTCGTCTGACATATTTAAATTCCCTAAAGAAGTTTAAGACTTGCCTTTGGAAAGCTAGAAGAACTTCCACCAAAAACTATATTCAAAGCTCCGATAATATTATCAAGTCTTCCTGGAATATTATTAAACTCAACACAAAGAGTGCAGGTACTAATTTAAGTCCCACCTCTATAAACTTTAATAATAAACCAATCTCTGACCCGGAAGTGATTGCTGAGAACTTTAATTCCCAATTTTGTAGCATCCATTCTAATAGTTCATCATTAACTAACTCATCTCGCTCTATGAGTAGTATTCCATCTCCTCATTCAGTTTATCTCTTTCCAACATGTCCTGCAGAAATTTTGAATACTATAAAATCTTTTGACAATAGTTTCACTACTGGTCCTGATGGCATTTCGATGCCTATTATCAAAGCCGCCTCTAAGTCCATAGCATTGCCACTGTCAGACATTATTAACCTATCATTCAGTACTGGTAAGTTTCCATCTCACCTTAAACTTGCACGTGTGTCACCGGTCCCTAAAAAGGGTTCACTATCTGATTCAGACAATTATCGTCCTATCTCAGTTCTGTCAGTCTTTTCGAAACTTTTTGAGAAAATATTTTATAACCGAATTCTAAATTTCCTTAAATCTCATCAGATCTTATCTCCTAATCAACATGGCCTCAGACAAGGTCTATCTACCAGTACTGCCTCATTTGAATTATTGAATAGTATCCATTTTGCCCTGAATAGTAAATTGTTCACTGTTGGTATATTCTCTGACTTAAGCAAAGCGTTTGACCGAGTGAACCATCTCATTCTTAAACATAAACTTGCAAATATGGGAATCACTGGTATTGCTTTGAACTGGATCATGTCCTTTCTTAGTGGCAGGAGCCAAATTGTTAGTTACACCCAATGTACCTCTAAGGGTATTATTACAAAAAACTCCAAACCACTGAAAATAGAAGCTGGTGTTCCATAAGGATCCATTTTAGGACCCCTTCTTTTTATCTTATTCATAAATGACCTCCCAGATCATCTAACTGGATGCAAGACTATATTGTATGCTGATGATACCTCCAGCCTGGTTACATCAAGAAGCTTGCCTGACCTAATGATGAGTGCTAACCATACTATTACTGAAATGACTGATTGGTGTAATGATAATGATCTTTTGATGAACAATAACAAATGCACATATTTGCAATTTCATACAAGAAATTCTACTCTCAGCTACCAAGCTCCCATTTTGAATGATCCTATTATTTGTCATTCGTCAGTTACTAAGTTCCTTGGCCTTTGCAAAACCAAAGATTTAAGCTGGTCAGCTCACACTGATGTACTTATTAAAAAAATAGCAGTAGGTGTCTTTATGATTAGAAGGTTAGCACCAATTGTGTCTATTGATGTTTTAAAAATGTTATATTTTGCGAAAGTGCATGCCCTTATTTCCTTTGGTGTTATGTTTTGGGGAAATTCCAAAGCTGCAAGTAGTATGTTCTCAATGCAAAAAAGATCAGTTAAAGCAATATTTCGTGTTCCCATATGCACACCTGGCAAACCCCTTTTTCAATTTCTTAAGATACTAACCCTTCCATCCCTTTACATCCTTATGTGTGCCTCCTTTGTAAAAAAATATAAGTATAAATTTCCGACTAATTCTGATTTCCATAACTATCACACCAGTAAAAAAGATGACATTCATTACAATCACATCAATTATTCTATCTGTCTAAAAGGCTGTTATCACTCTGCATCAACTATCTTTAATAAACTACCAACTGCTATTAAAACACTTCCCTTAAATACTGTTTTCTGCAAACATCTAAAAATCTTTCTCTTAGAAAAATGTTACTATGGTTTAGATGAGTACCTAGATGACAAATTTTAATTATACCTTTGTACTTATGTATATGAAATTTATTATTTCTGTTCTTGTGTATATTGCTTTTATATATATTATCACCTTTGACTTGTTCCATGTACACTTTGTTGTGCCTTCGAAATCAATAAATATTATTATTATTATTACCTAGCCGATGCATCAGCTTATGTTTCTCCCCAGTCTACAAATTTTATGTTGGCGTTTCAGTTTTACATGTCTTTCAAAAGCTTATGATATAAAACAAACTAACTTGTTGATCTTTCTTCATGTCATGCCCATCTTCTCATTGTTTTTCAATTATGAAAACCCACTATTTGGCAGCACCATGAATGTTTCTCTTTTGGCTAAATGTCACTCATCTATGACATTTGAACATTCTCCTTTTGTGGTGAATTGCATCCAAGCATTTGAGTCATAAAATAAGTATGCTTCTCCATTCCTTGATTAAGGAAATGTGCTTCTGTAGGGCAGTAGCATGTTTCCCAATACAAGAGCTTTTATTGCGATGTCTTTGCTGGGAGTGTATGTTGATGCTAAAGTGGTTGATCTCTTGTTTTTGTTGTGTGAGAACTAATGGAATGAGAGTCAATGCTGTTTGTTAAAGTGTGATATTTTTAATTTTACCTGTTGCCATATTTATCCGAATCCAAGACTAGGTTTTATTCCAAATTTCCACTTGCAAAAATCGGGGTTCGTCTTAAATTCGACTACGAAGTCGTATACTATCCATACATCGCAGTCAACTGATCGCGCGTCAATTAGTCATGCTTCAATTCGTGGCGCGTTAATTCGTCACACGACAAACTCGTCATACATCAATACATCGCACGACAAACTCATCGGGCGTCAATACATCGCTAGAGAAATTCTTCTTGTAACAATTTCGTTGCAGGAGACAAATTCGTCGCGAGACAAATTGGAAGGCGAGACACCATTATAAGGTAGGGGGAAACACTTTTAGTTGAGTGTCACCTCTTGCCATATACCATCTAACGTGTCTCACGTAGTTATGGTATTATCGAAATATAAAGAAAAATTATTTTGTGGAAAAGTGGCTCCTCCTGTCCACCAGTCATGGTGTATCGCGACGAATTTTTCAAGAGATGAATCGACGCGCGATGAGTTAGTCGTGCGATGTATTGACGCGCGAGGAATTTTTTATGCGACGAATTGATGCGCGACGAACTGACTGCGACGAGTTGTCATACAACCGTAGGAATTATAATTATGCGTTTAGTCGATGTTTTTATACAAATGAAACACGTGATAAAATAATTGTATCTAATGAAAATTTTCATTGCAAACACGATCCGGAATTCAATTAATCAAGTCTTAATTTTAAAAATACATTTTTGTAAATTCTTTTTTTAACAAAAATTTGAAACAAACCATTTAAATTAATGAACGAACTGGTATACCTAAACTGAATACGTGTGTTCGAAATATACACCAAATATATTCAGTGAGAAATTAGGTCAAAAAATCTTTTTTCTGTTTTAATCTTGGATCCGGGTAAACAGGGACGTAACTAAGGGGGGACCAGGGGGGGCCCTGGCCCCCCCTGAAAACTTCTTGCCCCCCCCTTGGCCCACCCAGCTTCCACTGAATTTGATCAGCAGATTGCAATTACCATCCCCACCCATTTTTATCGGAATTTTTTTACTGTAATTTTGACATTACGTTCGCAAGAAGATAGGTTTCTACAATATAGTAGTTTGAAATGCGTGAGAAGCTTGGTTCTACAATGTAGTTCTCTTTAATCTCTTGAGTAGAGGATGCATTCAAAACGATGTAAGTAAAACGCTCCAAGGAGGCACTCGTGTGCGTGTGTGTTTTCTTCACAAGAATTAGGTCCCGCCGATTCCTCCGGAGACCTACAGCGCGTACGTGAGTTTTCTCTTTCCTTTTTTTACGGTGAAGGATCTATTACCTTTTACTTACTTTGTATTGTATCACCGTGTCTCGCATTACCCTTTTATCATTCAAAACGATGTCTCCAGTCTCCAGATGCCAACCAGTCTCATAGGCACTATCCCCGGGCTGATTGTGAGTGGTCACAAAATATTTTCCATGGGGCCATTGTTGTTGTTGTTTTGGTGTTGTCCAATTAAACAGATTAAAAAAATTGCCGATTGGTTCAGTTCTGTGCTTCGTGGGTGTTACGCTCAGATCTACCTTCGGATGGCGACGCTCTCGACGTTGTTTATTTCTCGAGTGGATACTCACTCGCTTTGTCCACTATAAACATCCTGTGGATCGCCACTCTGCCTTATGAATGTGAAGCCGAGATACATCTGGCCTTTTCGGAAGACAATAAATCGGATTGTATCCGTGAGAGACTGCCCGAGCTCAGCCTGAATTTCCCACCGAAGATGAGAATACGAATGCCCTAATCCATTCGAGGTCTAACATTTGAAGAGTTAAGAACAGCGGGATTTAAGGTCTGTTCAATTCAGTGATGCAAAATATTGTTATCGCTAGAAAGTTCGTATACTTCATCGTAATGGAATTTTATAGTGGTTCAGCAGATTCAGAAATATTTATATTTTAATTCTAATTCCTAATTAAGGTTGATTGTTTGAAGACTACTTGTGACATTGAGCCCGGAGAGGTATTCCAAGCACAACGTCTATTAAGTTTGAAAAAGTTCAAGTAAGTGAAAAATTTAATTATAATTAGTCTAACGATGAAAATTCGCGAAAATTGGTAATCGGAAGTTAACGATATTTGTACAAAATGAATATTTATCCAAAAGAAGCAGACACGTGTTTTCCCGTTTTGTCCCATCCCTCATTTTGAAGAAATTAATTTTTACAAACATGAATTTCCACCAATCGCCCCAATATAGAAAGCATAATCCCCCTCTGTGCGTGTGACGCTCTTATGAAAGTTTACACTGGATTAAAATGTTTTAAAGTGCAAGAACTCTTTCCATGCATTCATAAAAATACGTAAATATGGACCAATTTTCTTCTAGTTTGCTTTATCCAACAGCTAAAACTGTAAACTATTCCGTACTTGCAATGCTTAGATGCTAGGCGTTCGAAATCTTTAGAAGTACGCATTCCTTTACGAAATTTTATGGATTTTTCGTATTCTTTCCGAGCACTGCCAAGGTGCCCCGCATTGTTGTCTCCTCCTCTACTTTAACTTTATGTTAAATGTGATAAAAAATTTTTAATCTAAGTTTGTATTATTTGGTAATTGATTTGTAATTAAGATGAATGACTATGGGTATTTTACAAAATGAAAAATATATTTCACATTAGGTACTTAATGCAATTGAAATGTGTTCATTTCTGTAGTAGATTAAAATCCGTTATTATGACAAAGTTTCGGAGGAATTAAAATTATCTTTTTTTAATAAAAATGTAAAATCTTTTTTCTAAAGTAATAAAGTTGTTTTAAAAAATAAATTCAAGAGTTGACAATGTATAAATTGCACATAATGTAATGAAAATTTCGGTCTTTATAATTCGATAAGAAAATGTCTTATCTTTGAAAATAGAATATAAAAATGTGTTGATTTTCTTTCCCCATCTAATTCTATTATCAGACCAAATTCCAAATATACCGTAAGTTTCCTAAGCATTGATTGATCTTTATATTCATCCAAAATGCATAGCCGTAATTAATCTGTCAAGTATACCTAAGATGAAGCAAAACATATTTATTGCTTTATATATCATCTTTTCATGAACTATTCAATGAAAAAGATTCGTTATTCTAAAATTATTCAATCCTCATGAAAAATAAATATATTCCGCAATTAAAATTTAACTAGTTTCGCCATTCTCTCATTTATTTTGGAAATACTGAAAATTACCCTGGCCCCCTCTCAATTTTCATTGGCCCTCCTTTGCCCCCCCCCCCCAATAATAAAAGTCTAGTTACGTCCCTGGGGGTAAATATGATATTTCACTAAAAGTGCTGACAAATGATAAGAACTGTAGGAAGATACAAATTTTGTCATCTAATTTTTAAATTTTATATAATTTTAAAAATCTTTAATGTCTGAATTGCCTTTGGTTTGTTCTTCTGTATGATTCCCTAATTTTCATAAGCTACCTTTTTTGATTGGTATCCATGGTCATTTCCAAAGTGGATGTGGTACTAAGGTGGGTCAAGTGAATGAAAAATTTGATATTGTGCATAATCACTGGATCAGGCTAGTTTATAGGATAACTTTTCGGACCATGTAAAAATTTATACACTATCATAATTAGGAACAAAGGGCCCCATCAAGGTTAACCACTCATCTGGGTATGCCGTATATATACGTCATGCTGTTATCTCGGCTATTTACTATGGGTATGCCGTAATATTCCGTCACGCAGCTTCTCCGGCAACTAGCTGCATCCTTTTAGTTAACCATCTTGGCAGTAAATGGGCTTCACTTCTTTATTTGGAAAAGATACGCTTCTCGTATTTAGACCCTGACCTTGCTTTGCAGGTTGCATTTCCGTTACCCTAATTTTAAAATTAACAACATTTATGTTATTTATAATTTTATTATATTTTCATTTTTTTAAT
The DNA here is from genome assembly GCA_028673005.1 of Tanypteryx hageni. Classification (NCBI taxonomy): domain Eukaryota; kingdom Metazoa; phylum Arthropoda; class Insecta; order Odonata; family Petaluridae; genus Tanypteryx; species Tanypteryx hageni. The sequence continues at coordinate 70,842,112 of CM054115.1, read as the reverse complement.
CATTTAGTAATTCTGTTAATTTTTAATGTCTTTATACCATATTTTAGGAATTAAATATTATTATTAAATATTATTAACAAATTCAGTTTTTATTGTAATAATAAATATATATCAACATTTTAATTCATGTCTTGCGGTAAAAATAGTTTAAGGCACAAATTTTAAGAATAAACAACTCAAATACTGAATTATTAACGTATTTTTAATCGATTTGCGATTTGATTCACCTCAATTGCAATTTAAATTCCCACCTCCAGTTTCGAAAAATTAAATATCAAAAAAATATCTCAAATAAATTTTTATTTGCTTACCAAATTATTCAGATAAACCATTGAAAGGATAACATTGTATTCCTACTTTCCAATTTTTCTTCTTTCTTTTATCAATAACTGCTGTTTAAATGAAAGTTGGGAATGAAGATATATAATTGAAATTTATTATTATAGTTTGTAAGATACATGTCCCACTGGACCTTACTGGCAGGCGATAATCCCATGTCCACTCTTAGGGGGGTCACGAGAGGATTTTATGGGGATCGCAAGTACTCCTCGCTAAGGCAAGTGATTTTATTCTGCTTTTACGAATCCTGAAGGTTTTAATTTATCGACAAAAAATAATGAAAAACAACGTACAAAAAGTATTTTAACAAATGAGTTATTGTTATGTAATAAAACAAACAAGTAATTATACCTCAGTAGTGATTAGTACTTAAAATAATTAAACTATACAACACATATTGTCGGAATGCTTTCAATACACATACGTAGTTGTAAATGTAATAATTTAGAGTTCTAACCTTATATGTATGAAGAACACAAAATCAAAAACTTTTATTATTAATTTCCTTCCTATAATTCATTTCCTACTTTTATTGATTCAACGTTATCTATAGTAGGATTTTATATCTAATTATGTCGTATTGCATTTAAATAGAAGGTATCTAGCTTTTATTTTCATAGTGAAACAAAAGAAGAACGATACTAATAGCCAACGAATCGTTGAGCAGAATGTTCATTTACTCATCAGCCGACGTGGGGTTCGCGTCGTGCATGTCCTGCTCGCTCCGGCAAAATGCATTCCTTGCCAGTTCAACTTGAAAACTAGTTATTCCCGTATTTTATGTTGTGTATGCCCGGAACATACCCATTAATTGCATCGCGTTCGTAATTAATCACGAGGAAGTGAGGTGACCCTTTACTATGATTTTTCCGAGGATAACTTGATAAAAGTTTCAATGATAAGAAATTAATGTGTTCCATGTTCTGCTTTTCAGGACGACGATAAATGAAAAGGACTCCCACGTAGAGAAGAAGCAAACCACGATGTTAAGGTAAGTGCAAACATTTCATATCCATTTAAAACTCTGCCATGTTCCTTATGAAGTTGAAAATGATATGCGGCATATCCCTACTCTGCAAATCGGTTCTTTAAAAATAACTTAACTGGACAGTATTTGTATTTAATACTGTGAATCCTGCCGAGGGCATGGTTGTATGTGTTCGTCTTTGTTAAAGTTATTACGCTCATTGTAAAAGGCCGTTAATGGCTGTTTATGAGCTGATATAAAATAAATAAATTTGTAATTCTTTATGAAATCATAAGTTCCTAGAAGATTTATCATTAAAAACTAGTTGTTGGAGTTTTGATTGATCAAAAATATACCAGAAAGTTGATTATCAATAAACACATTGCAGTAAAAGTGGTTTTAAAAATAATCCTAGTGTGTACGTCAAATTTACATGTTTAGTAACAACCGCCCTAAAAATAAGATTAGTATTCTAGGGTTAAAGGAAGATTGAAATAATAGGTTTGATTATTTTCTTGGAAAGTATGGCCACTACCTACTCAATACAATATCAGGAATGCAGTAGAAAATATACATATTTACATTTAAAATGATATTGTTAACATTAAAAGTTGAAGAATTTCAGAAAAAGCATAATGAGTATCATCAGTGAAAACTTTCCCAAATATTTCTTTATGAAAATTCTTTTTCACCTATATATGTAAAAAGAATATCTATATTAAAACACATTTGAGATTACTACAACTTGGCACAAAGTCTGCTTATTTCTCTGGATATTATATTACTTTATTTCTTAAAACATTCTATTTATTTGTGTGAGATTGATATATTTTTAAAATTATTATTAAAATTTGATTATCATCTTTGATCTTTCTTAACAAATGAGGTTACAATGGGTGAAATTCCCAAAACCATTTATTTATATCATAATGAAGCCTCTTATGTTCACACGATTCTAGTATAAAATAGTTGTAGTAGAATGGTTTGGCTTTCCTCTCAAAAGACGGCTTTCAATAATATTTATAATCTATTTTCAGAGAAACCCACTGATGATGGCTGCCTTGTAATGGAAATGTGCATATAGTTTTGTTTAATGTTTTTATTGATATTGCAGATACTCAGGGCCATCTTGGGGTATTTTGGTGCCTCAGGCAAGGATCCAATCAAGCACCCCTTCACACAAATTAATTTGTATGAAGGCATTGACAAGTTTTAATGATTTCACAGAAATATACATTATATTAAAATGAACTATATGTTTTAAGTACATGTTTTATATACTTTGTTACTGAATATTGATGACGTAAATTTTATAATTTGCGGAATGGGATCTCTAATACGGAAAACAACTCAATTCTTTCTCAACCAAAAACTTCCCTGTCAAATCAGTTTGACACTTTTACTATTTTGTGTACCTTTTCAGGGATCTAACCAGCGTCCCAACTTGGGTGGTAGCAGGTTGAACTGTAGGAGGTCCTCCAAAACCTAATAAATAATATTCTTTTTTTTAATTTTGAAGAATTAGGATCTGGAAGCTACTTCTTTTAGATATCTAGCACCTACAAAAACCATCATACATAATCAGTGAGAGTAATTATTGGCAGCATAGCACTTGAACACATTTTACCAAACTTATTTCTGAATAATGGGAAGTTATGATGTTAAATTTTATCCATGCAGGCATATGTTGGGCTATAAGTATTTCTGGAAAGCAGTAAAAAAATCTTGATTTGGAATCAAGGCATTTTTTTATCTGGTCATCATGTGATATGTGGCTGGGTTTTCAAGGAGGATAGCTCTTGGGGACAGTTGATACCAGCATGGCTAGCTGGCCTCAATGAGAGAGGGAGAGAAATACTCTATTCTTGAAGAGAAGGAATAATCTCCGTTTTAGTATAGTAGTAGTATTAGAATGTCCACCTGGCAAGTAGAAAATCTAGATCCGATTATCTATAAGGCAGAATTTTTCTCCTGCTTTCCATACTTATTTTTTCACGTTCATTGAAAAAATAATGAATTCTAAATTAACCGAATTTTTGAAAAAAAAAAAACAAGTTAAAAGTTCATGATTTATTTTCAAAATAATAATAGTGAATTGTTAACTATCACTTGATGTTTTGGGCCTAATTTTATATTTTTCAAAATAGCCATGCTTCTGCAGTAACTGTTAATTCTTTCCTCTCAAGTGAGAACATATTAGTGAGAATTGCATTTCATGATAAAAGACTGATTTGATTGTTTCTGCTTCAAGGACATCACAGGATTAGATAGTGGATGCCAAGTAATTATGAATGTGTAGTCTGCTGCATTACTGATGTTGGGGATCGTCTGCGGAATTCAGCTCTACCATGTGATACCAAGGAAGGATGGTGAGCACAGTCACTTTTTGTATGTTACAAAGTTGATGGAGTGAGCTTCCTACTGTTCATATTAGATTTTAGGCTTTGATGTGGCTGGTGCTATCATGAGAACTCCATGTGTACTATATTCCATACATTCATTATGATCCTTTAATTCTCACATTTGTAGGTTGTTGGAACTTGATGAAGTTCACAATATTTTCCAAAACATTGCATATCTAGAAACTCATGAATCTTTATATGGGGATTAATTTAGAAGAGGAGTTTTTGAAATTGTGAAAATTTTTACTAAACTATTAATTTGAATTTCATGAAAATGAAAGTTTAGGTCACAGTCTGTAATTACAGTGCCAACTTTTTTCAACTTTTTCTTACTTTCATTGGTTCTCCACTTCTCTGTTCCAATGATATTATGTTTTACACTTGAATTAAAGACAAGTTCGTTTTTATTTGTTTATTTGCTTTATTTGTATTTCATGTACAATGTGTCCTCAGTTTAACATTGCTTTGATTAACATTGATTCAACCTAATATCATTCACAAATTATTTGAATTTCCGTATTTTCTGGTAGATAACGTGCATCTTAATAATTTAACCATTTACAAAATTGTATATAATAATATAATATTTTTATTATCTGTGTGATCATACAAAAAATATTGCAGGTATAGGAGTCGTCAAAAGAGAAAAACTGGATACACACAAGTGATAAACATTCAAATACAACAATGAATTGGAATACCAAGCAAACAAACAACATATATATAACATATATAATGCACAGTATCGACAGCTAATTCAAAAAATTAATAACAGAATCGATCCAATTTTACCTTTCAAATGTTCTTGAGCCTTCTTCAAATGAATCACGTTATTAGTCGTTAATTTTTTCTGGTTGTGTGAACACGTACTCAGTTTTGTTGCCATACTGAGTTACTAAAAGTTAATAATAAGACCCATGGAAAAACAAAATCAAGACAAAAATCTTACTGCAAAATTCAAATTAGAAGTGGTGAAAGTAGTTCAAGAAAAGGAAATTATGAAGCCAGAAGACTGTTTAAGGTGAGAGAATCCAGCATCCAAGATTGGCAGAAAAGTGAAGCGATTCTCAAGTTCTTGCATAATAAAAACATGCAATGCATTTCGGAAAGTGCTCCTGGCCAGGATTAGAGAAAAAATTGTATGATTGGGTTGTTTTGGAAAGATCAAAAGGCATCAGAATTTCGAATATTTGTGTGTTACTCGAAGCAAAAAGAATAGCACAAAGCAAAAACATTAAGGAGTTCAAGGCTTATCCATCATGGGTTTTTAGATTCATGAGAAGAAAAGGTTTAAGTGTGCATTGTTCCACCAGTGTCGGACAGAAATTACCTTTGGACTGGGAAGCAATAGCGGCCAAATTTAGATTGTTCGTGAAAGCAAACTTATGTGTAATTGATCATCAGCATTTCGGAAACATGGACGAGGTTGCAGTTAGTTTTGATCTCCCTAGTTGTAGAACTGGGAATCTCAAAGGAGCAAAACAGGTGTCGGTTGCAACAACTGAACATGAAAAATCTAATTTTACCATAGTGCTTTGTGTGACTGCAGATGGGTCAAAACTTCCACCCATGGTGATATTTGAACGAAAAACTGTCTCTAAAGGTTCCTTTTCTAAGGATATTGTAGTCACCGCAAATGATAAAGGGTGGATGAACCAGGAAGTGATGAAATTCTGATTGAAAAGTGTTTGGAGAAAGAGAAAAGGTTCATTTTTCTATCCTAAATATTTATTGATGATGGACTTGTGCCGTGCACACACAATGCCAGAAGTAAAAGAAACCGTAGGTAGATATTCTAAATTAGCCATTATTCCAGGAGAGTTGACAAAAGTAGTTCTACATCTTGATCTAACTGTAAATATACCGTTCAAAACCAAATTGCGGACAAAATGGGAGGATTGGATGATGGATGATGTTCATGACTAAACCAGGAAAATGAAAAGGCCATCATACGAGGATATGTGCAAGTGGATCGTTGAAAGTTGGAATGCAGTTAATACTTAATGTGTTGGAAATGGTTTCCTCAAAGCACTAGGTGATTCCATGATATCTGAAGAGCAAGAATTTGTAGAAAATGAAGACTGTACTTCTGAAATTGAGAAACAAGATGTACCAACTGAAATATTATCTTACATTGATTCTTTTTTTATTGAGTCTGATGATGAATTTCATGGTTTTGAATAATTTAATTTAATATTCAATAAATCTTTCAACATTTTATTTATATTCCAGATTTTTTTGTTTGATTTAATTCCTAAAAAGTTGAATGACTATAGTTAAGGGCATTTTTTAGAAATTTCGTTTTATAGATTGCTGCATAGAGAAATTATTAGTGTATTACTATTAGAAATTGACTTCATTTGTATGGTATGGAAAAATTGGTATTTTAATTACTCGTTAAAACTGCAGCAAACTTTTTTTGAACTGGAAAATTATATATTTTAAGCTATGAAATATTTTTAATTGCCGTCCGATCTCAACAAACGTTCGTAAATGCTTTTATAAAATGAGATGAATTATTGTGAATTTGACGTACAATTACTAAAAGCATAATAAAACTATGGGTAGAAATTTGTATTTGCTTTAAAGCATTCATTTTTTCCTTTCTATAATGTGCATAGCCATTTTTGCTAGATTTTTGTTTAGATTACACATGTGTTATCTACCGGAAAAAATGGTAATGTCGATGATTCATCTTAACCCTCTCCAGGCCAATGCGCCTGAAACCGCCCGACTCCACTTCGGGCTTAAGCACCCGAAACTGCCCATAATCTCATGTTCCAAACTGCGCTGTTGGCAAGAGTATGAATCTCGCTCTCGTAGGCTACTTCTTTGTTCCAATTGTAAACAGTCAATTGATCCTTACCACATGACCATAGGCACTTGAAATGAATTTTGGAATGTTTTCTATATCTATGCCCCTGAGTCTGTATCCATGGCTGGTATTAGAGCATAATGGAAGAAGTAGTCTATAAGGAAGACTATAGTGACTCTGGGTCTTCTTTTGATGGTGTATTGAGTAATTGTTCAGGTGAAGAAGACGAAATTATAGATTTCCACCCAAAAGAAGAGATATTCATTCACTTGCAAGAAAGCTTCCTGGGACATACATAAAGTATCTACCATAACAGTCAACTTCTTTATGATAGATCAGTTAATGTATTTATATTTAAATGTAAAATTTGCCCCTTTTATAAAGTCTCTCTCTTTTGATGGTGTATACACATGTATGACTTGCATTTGTGTTAGCAGCATCCTCTTTATTTGCTCCATTAATAGTTGTGGAACAAATAATTGAAAAGCATTGTTAGAAAAAACTATCATATACTGAACTGTGCCGTTTGGAAATCATTATGCTCCTGAATGATTCTGGGAGCTCCTTGTTTTTTCAGTTGCTGTGAATTAGTGTGGTTTCACATGGCAATTGAGAGTTGAATTGGAGGAAACTGACCAGCCAAATAGTATTTTTTAGACTAGAAAAAGCCATTATGTCTGCTCCATTAGAATGTAAAGTTTAAGTAAAAGTTTGAACCATTACAATGAACTTAGCATACTAAATATTTTGTCTAATCAAGTTAGATTGTAAATATTTTCTATATGAGAATTAACATTTGAATTTTAAAGCTGATATTTTTATTAACTATTGAATTTATGAACTGGTTTCTTTCACATAGGTATATTAGTCTTAAAAATTCTAATGTACTGACCTGGGATGAGCAGTGATGGAGTCCTTTTGTCCAAAATGTCCTTAGGCCATGGGAACTTGACCAACGAAGACAAAGTCCTTCCATATGCTTGAAAACTCTCATGTTCAAACCATCTGTAAACTGGAACTGTCTCAAGGTTCTTCATTGTTAAAATACAGCATATGTCAAAATGTTATTGTCATAATTAAAATTGTACTATAAAAATAAAAATTAAGGATATTTTTATTATAATTTAAAAATCTTATGATTGCAACAAAGTATTGATAAAGGCACTGTAATCCATTTATGTACTACTAGCTTATTTTACCTTGGCTTCACTCAAGGAAGTTTAAGTTTTTATTCATAGAATATTGTAGCGGATATTAATTAAATTAATTAAGAAGTCATTTAAAAGCACGATTTATATTTTCTTATGTTTTTTAGAAAATCTTTTGATTGTGTAGAAACATTTTGCATCAAACTAAATAATGGCTCAGGCACATCTCCAAGATCAGTTAAAACGATTTTTCCATTGGAAAACACGCCCTCCACCTTTGTATTAAATTATTTGGTTTTACAAAACCTGCATATTTTCGTAAGACCTCCGATATTAATCGATTGAAGACCTTCATTATCAATTGCAGAATCATAAATATAGGCATTATTTCCCAATGAAATCCAGTTGGTTAATATATTTCGTGCAGTGCATATTTGTTGTTGTTGAAGGCGATTAAGAGAATTTTCATTGGTTTCATTCAATTGAGAATTCCTGTTTTTATCTATCTTTAGTGAGTGACAATTCCCTTTGTTCAATTGTCTCATTTAATTGAGCGTTTCTTTTACTTACACGGTTGTATCGCAGGTGACGTTCTCTTGATTCTTGATTGATTCTCAAGAAAGAGGAATAACTATATACATGAAGAAAATTATAAATAATGAAACAAAAACAGAAAATGGTGTTATGTAATAAAATAACACTCACCATTTTTATTTCTCAGTAAAATTCAATTGGATAATCTATTTTATATCTCTCTACTCATATGTTAGATGTTTCTTTGTCTGGAAGATCAAATCCTTCTTTGAGGTTGTCATAATAAATATTGTAAACAAAATATTGCAAATCAAATTTTGTTCGAGTAATTTAAATTTTCATTTAAATTATGAACATAACATTAAATGCGATTGGAAAATATATTTTGTTGCCTCCAACTCCATTCTAATAGCATGGTCAAGATATTCGTAAACAGACTTCAGATGGTTTGTTCTTTCTTCTTCGTTCTCAAGACTATGCAGTCCCATCTCTGAGTGGCCCTTCCTTCTCTCTGGTTCTGCCCCGCAATCTCTCTCACACAATTATTGACCCTCAAGAATTGTTTACAAATGGCACCAGATGGACCTACAGCGTGAATGAGGATGACAGCCGTCGTCTCAAAAACTAGTCCATATTTTCTTTCCTCTCACACGTTATTTTTGTCGAGAGAAAGCTCGTCTTAGCATGAACTGAATTTTTTAAATCCATAAATGTTCATTTGGCTCTATTATATGAGAAATACTATGAATTGATTACAAACATGAATATGGCTGTAAAACTATAGAGATTATAACTTTATTTTAATTACCATAATAGTTTAATTTTGTGTGGTAAGCCTCGAAAAGCAAACACGTTGCCTCTTGCATTTTTGTATTGTTCTGCATATCTATTAGTTTCTTCTGCTATTATTATTATCCGATCTTTGTCATAAAATAGTTCAAAACATTCAAAAATATAAACCACGCATTAAGCAACATTCTGAGCTCTGCAGTTTTCAATAAATACCTCCTGTTGTGCAATAAAATTTTACATGCTCTTCCAGTGAAATTCTTTGTCCCTTTTCTTTTCATCTTCACTATATGGCTCATTTATGAGTTCGTTTGCAACTGCAAAATCATCAATATAAGTAAAACTACTATCACTACTATGCGAGATGTCATTGGATTCCTCCATCATTTTTTGCAACTCTTTATCACTGAAATCCAATGCAAATCTATTAGCCATTTCTATACAGGGAAAAGAAAAATGCTAAAATGTTTTAAGAATATATTCCTAAAGACAGATATGTGAAGTAGAGGTATTCATTATGAACTTTTTAATAAATTTTAAGCTTTACCTTCTGTGCAGTGTGAATGTGTAACACAAAATGAAATCAAGGGACTGGAGTGTTCTATTTCTGCACAGCCATATTTGCATTTCTTTAAATGAAATAATATGATTGTCTTTCTGAAGCACTTAGAAAGGTCTCTACTAATAGATCTGGGCGATCATGCTTTGTTTGTTTGGGTTCTTCGTAACCAGCATATTTTTCCAAGCCCATGCTCTCATATATCTGTCCGAGCATGACTGATGCTTGAAACGGTCTCGAAGGCCTCAAGGTTATAAGGTCCTTTTGCCATCAGCATCTTTCTTGTTTACAAAGAAAGAGACTAATGAAGTTGAGAAACAACATGATAGCAATGTAGACTAGCTGTGCAATAGACAATTTTATTATTTTGAGCTTCACCCTACACTGGTATTGGTAAAATATATTTTTTGTTTCTCCGGTATATACCCTTTATGCCATGTTATATTTAATATTACTGCCACGTGATCACTAATTTCTTTAAGGTGTTCACTGCTTGCAGAGATATCCCATGATTTTACAAGATATACATCAATGTTGTTTTCTCCCTTAGTTCAACTATCAACAATTGGCATAAAACCTCATTAGCTTGTTTACTGAATTTTGCTATCTTCCTCCCCTCTCCTGATCGGTTGACCTGTGGCAGGTTTAGGTTCCCAGCTATTACGGTTGTCTTCTCCACCTCAGAACGGTCACAGGTCACTTCCCCTAACCTTTCCAGAATATCAAGGTTCCCACCAGAGCATCTATAGGCACCTATGTAACACTACCAGTTTCCTTTTGCTGCTGGAGACTTCTAATACTAAATTCCTATTCATGCTTTTGGAGATGTAATTAAAAACTCTCTCCCTTTCCATTCTCTGTCTTCTATATACCATAAAGTTTATGGAGAAAATTTCTGCGTAAGTTATGTCCTCCTTAAGCCACACTTCATTCCCTATAATGATATCTGATTCATAGAATTCTATCCTAGTATAAAACTCGTTAATTTTATTAAGCATATTTCTACAATTCACCTGAAGTAATTTGAGAACATTGCCATTCCTTCCTTTGAAACATGTTTCATTGTCATTACTCAGCATGCCTTCATGTCCACCAACTGTACTGCTGCCATCTCCTGTCTGAATTTCACCTCCTCTGATGATGTCTTTTAGTCCCCCAGCATCTTAACACTTTCGACAACATCACACAAAAGTCGACCAAATTTGTGATTCAAGTGTAGCCCGTCTCTGCCCAAATACCTAAGCCAAAAGTTGGGTTCAACAAAACCAAAACCTTGTTTACTGCAAACCCAGTCTGTCCCTTCATTTATGTAATATAGCCTTATTGTTTTGGAGATAAAAATTCAAGAATCTTTTGATACCGTTTTATATGTATTTCCAATAAATAATGCCTTTGAAATGTGTTTTCCATTTATGGAGTATACTTTTCTAACTTGTTTTATATCACATGCTTTGCTAATTTTTCAAGAGAAATGTTGTAGTTTATCTGCAGGTTGTTTGGTGATTCAAACTTTATTTTGTGGCCTAGTACTTGGGTATTATGCAGTTGTTTTTTAATAGAGGGAGAGCATCTTCAGTGAAGGATAGCTCTTTTCATAGAACCATAAAAAGTGCTCAAGTGTAACAATTCTGTTTAATATGCAATTTGTTGTATTAGATATTAATTTGATACTCCACTGAAAAACTGAGTTGCAATAGACTCATTGATCACCTTGCTGCTTGGTAGATTAAGACAGGTATATTCCTGAGATGTTATTAAATGCTGAAAAAAGTTGTCTTAATTTAATTTCTAGAGAGTTAATAGTTCATCTTTCTCTTCTAGAGTGATGTTATTTTTGAAAATATTGTAATGGGCGGCGGTTTTGTCATATAAAGTGTACAATCACAAAAAGTTAAGCCACAATCTATGTAAATAATTCTGTACCATTTCAGTTGCCAAATATTTCAACATTAAAATTGGGCAGTTACAGGGACTAAACTGTATTAGAAAGTTGATGTGAAGCCTTCTAGGATGGACAAGAAAAAAGTTACATCCTTCTAGTTCAGATGTCTCTTGCTAATAAAAATGTAATGAGATAGCAGCATATATAAATTAAGAATGATACTTTATTATGCATAAGGAATGATATTGTAATTGATGTAATAAATGCTAGTTATTCTACTGTGTACAGTTAAAGACCAATAAATGAATGGTTATCTATGTTTGTTTTCAGACTACGTACATTATGAAAGCATATGCAGTTTTCTTAGAGCTTTCTAGGAAACAAACTTCCTTATTTGAGGGAAGAGGTAGTCACCTGTTGAACTTTTTCTCAGGGAGGCAACTCAAGCAGGTATACTTTCTCCTGAGAATAAGTCCTGTGTGGGAAGTCTTCTCCAGGACAACAGGAAGTTACCTTCCCGAGGTTAAGACAGAGATTGACTCACTTCCTGTTCTCTTGGTAAGACTACTGAGAGTTGCGCTTCTTACTATAAGACAGCACTCTTTAAGAGAGGAGTCGAGCTTTATAAGACAGCACTCTTTAAGAGAGGAGTCGAGCTTTATAAGACGGCACTCTTTAAGAGAGGAGTCGAGCTTTATAAGACGGCACTCTTTAAGAGAGGAGTCGAGCTTTATAAGACGGCACTCTTTAAGAGAGGAGTCGAGCTTTATAAGACGGCACTCTTTAAGAGAGGAGTCGAGCTTTATAAGACGGCACTCTTTAAGAGAGGAGTCGAGCTTTATAAGACGGCACTCTTTAAGAGAGGAGTCGAGCTTTATAAGACGGCACTCTTTAAGAGAGGAGTCGAGCTTTATAAGACGGCACTCTTTAAGAGAGGAGTCGAGCTTTATAAGACGGCACTCTTTAAGAGAGGAGTCGAGCTTTATAAGACGGCACTCTTTAAGAGAGGAGTCGAGCTTTATAAGACGGCACTCTTTAAGAGAGGAGTCGAGCTTTATAAGACGGCACTCTTTAAGAGAGGAGTCGAGCTTTATAAGACGGCACTCTTTAAGAGAGGAGTCGAGCTTTATAAGACGGCACTCTTTAAGAGAGGAGTCGAGCTTTATAAGACGGCACTCTTTAAGAGAGGAGTCGAGCTTTATAAGACGGCACTCTTTAAGAGAGGAGTCGAGCTTTATAAGACGGCACTCTTTAAGAGAGGAGTCGAGCTTTATAAGACGGCACTCTTTAAGAGAGGAGTCGAGCTTTATAAGACGGCACTCTTTAAGAGAGGAGTCGAGCTTTATAAGACGGCACTCTTTAAGAGAGGAGTCGAGCTTTATAAGACGGCACTCTTTAAGAGAGGAGTCGAGCTTTATAAGACGGCACTCTTTAAGAGAGGAGTCGAGCTTTATAAGACGGCACTCTTTAAGAGAGGAGTCGAGCTTTATAAGACGGCACTCTTTAAGAGAGGAGTCGAGCTTTATAAGACGGCACTCTTTAAGAGAGGAGTCGAGCTTTATAAGACGGCACTCTTTAAGAGAGGAGTCGAGCTTTATAAGACGGCACTCTTTAAGAGAGGAGTCGAGCTTTATAAGACGGCACTCTTTAAGAGAGGAGTCGAGCTTTATAAGACGGCACTCTTTAAGAGAGGAGTCGAGCTTTATAAGACGGCACTCTTTAAGAGAGGAGTCGAGCTTTATAAGACGGCACTCTTTAAGAGAGGAGTCGAGCTTTATAAGACGGCACTCTTTAAGAGAGGAGTCGAGCTTTATAAGACGGCACTCTTTAAGAGAGTCGAGCTTCATACTGTTACAGCAGTAGTCTTATCCAAGAGAACAGGAAATGAGTCACCTGCAGACAATCTCGGCAAGGCAATTAGCTGCATGGCTTACTCCTCAGGAGTAGTGTGACTGGACAGAGGTATTTTGAAAGTATAATTTATTTTGTATGGATTTTATTATCCCAGAAAATCTTTTACATTTTGTTCACATAATTATTTATATAAAGATTTACACATTTCTACAAACAGAAAGATCTCAATTTTGGAGCAGTATAGTAGTGTTTAGGGTTATCAGTGATCCTGGTCACTCTCGTAACAGCATTCTTGCGGTCAAAATACCAGAGCTTAGGGTTTCTGCGACATCTCTCCAAGCCTCTGAAACAAAGGAATCCATTAATTTTGCAAATACTGCTATTAATACCAATACCTAACTATGCTATCAGTTCATTTTGAAGATTTTTACACAGACAAAATTAATTGGATTACAAACACTCTGGATGTAATCCAAAATTAGCTAGGGCACACAACTCTGGACAAAACCCAGACATATGATACCCTCAATCACAGTGCATGATGCAATTTGTGTTTTGTATGGAGTAACATCTAACATATTATTGGAAGAAAATATAAGTGATGGTGTTTTCGTAATATGCAAGATATTGAAAATTAAAGTTATACACTTATGGGAGTATACTTGGTGTAAAGTCAATTAAAGAAAAATGAAAAAAATATAATTCCACAACTTGAATAATTTCCCTTGAGATTCGAGTTATAGAAGTTCCACTGTTTATATACAAATATTTAAAAATATATTTCCATAAATTGATTTTTCTTTTACTAGAATAATTATTACTTTTCCTTGAGTTTCGATATTCGATATGGCGACATTAATTTCCATTAAAAGCATTAAATCACTGTAATCATAACATATAATATGAGATCCCTTTAAAACATTACCATAGTATTTAAAGATTTTCATATTTGAAGAGAGGAAAAATTCACACTTTTTTCGTATTAAAAGCAGATATTTACGCTAATTCGTACGTATTTGATTTCTGCTTTCAAAATTTAAGAATTTTTAGAAAGCCTTGCACTGAATTTCTGAATAGATAATCTAGGACCATATAACTAGTTGTGGAATGTTATCCATATCATCTACATTTTCGAAGTACCTTCCATGTATTGCTTGTATATTACGACTGACAAATGTTACTCCCAATTTATCTAGCAACTCCCTCCAGCCATCTACCCTCTGAAGGTCACACGTTCCCCTTTCGAGGCCGCCCATAACTGCTGGGGGGAAAGTTACTCGAACTTATTTCCGAATTCCCTAGGTTGACTCGGTTGGCGGAGTGGGTAAGGTACCTGCCCCCCAATGCCGAGGAAGCGGGTTCGATTCCAACGGTGGAATCGTGCGCTCAAGTGGAGCTGGGCTGAAAAAAGCGCCGTCGAGAACAGTTAGTTTACGGCCGCCCAGAGGACGGCGGTCTTTTTTCAGCCTATCGATTCCACCGTTGTAATCGGCCCGCTTCTGCATTGGTTGGGCGGGACTTGCCCACCCCGCCCCCCGAGTTGGCCTCTGTGGCGGGATTTTGCATCCGTTAATAAAGTAATTGAATTTTACCAACTATTTCTACTTTTTCCTGTGATCAGTAGAATAAAATTATCAGAAAAACATGACAAAAATGTAGACTGCTAAAAAGATCGAACTACATTAAAAAACGGATGAGAAAAGATCGGATTATAAAAAAATTATAATACTATTATATATATATATATATATATATATATATATAATACTAGAAAAACCCGAAAAACAGACTGGGGAAAAAAATCGGAGCATCTGACTAAAAAATTCGGACTGGAAAAAAATTTACCCAGATAAAATCAGAAACAAGTTAATTAGTTAAAGTGAAAGTAGTCGCACACGGAAAAAGTCGAAAAACGATGTAAAATATAAATATAAAAAATGGGCGTTGGGAAAAATATCACAAACAATAAAGGGCGTAAATATCGACTTGGAGAAAAACAGAAAGATAAATATGGACGTTGGAAAAAATAATAAACTAGACTATGGGAAAAATATGATCGCAAAAATACCCTTGGGGAAAAAATATTATCTTAAATAATTGGACATAATAAAATGACATGAAATAGAAATGAAAAAAATAAATGTCGGTAGAAAAAGAAATAAGCGATGGAAAAAGTCTGCTATAGAATAATATTAACCACTGGAGTAATGTCCCCATCCCGGGTAGAGGGAGGAAAAGAGGATAGGAGGAGGAAGAGAGGGTAGATGGAGAAAGAAAGGAGAGATGAAGAAAGAGCGGGTAAAGGAAGGAAGAGAGACTGTATGGAGTAGAGGGAGGAAGAGAGTGCAAAGGGAAAAGTGAGGGCAGAGGAAGAATGGATTAAGTAGGATAAGTAAAAGAGGATAGAGAGAGTAGATGGAGGAAGAGAGGGGAGAAGGAGGAAGAAATGATAGAAAGAGGAAGAGAGGGTAGAGGGAGTGGATTGAGTAGAGGGAAGGAGAGAGGGAAGAGGGAATAAAAGTTGGTAGAGGGAGGAAAGAGTCTAGCGAGTAGAGAGAGGAAGACAACGTATAGGGAGTAAGAGAGGGTACATGAAGAAAGAGAGGTTAGAGGGAGGAAGAGATAGTGGATGGTGTTAGGAGGAAGAGTGGGTAGACGGAATAAGACATGGTAGAGGGAGGAAGAGACGGAAGATTGAGGAAAGGAGTGTAGAGAGAGGAAGAAACGGTAGAGTGAGGAAGAGAGCGTTAAGGAAGGAATCGAGGGTTAACGGAGGAAGAGAGAGTGGGTAGAGAAAGGAAAAAACGTAGAGGGCAAAAATAGGATAGAAAGAGGAAGAGAATGTAGAGGCAGGAAGAGTGGGTAGGGGTAGGAAAACATTGTAGACGGTGGAATGAGGGTGGATAGAGTAAATGAAGGAAGGGAGGGTTGAGGGAGGAAGAGAAGGTGGATGGAGGAGAGAAGGGGAAAGAGGGAAGTGGGAGGAAGCGATGATAGAGGGAGTGAATGGCGTAGAGGGAGGAAAGAGGGTGGAAGGTGTATGAGGAAGAGAAGATACAGGAGTACAGGGGGGATGAGAGCATGGATGGAGTAGAGTGAGGAAGAGAAGGTACAGGGGGGATGAGAGCATGGATGGAGTAGAGTGAGGAAGAGAGGATACAGGAAGTGAGAGAGATTTGATGTTGTAGAAGCATGAAAAGGGAGTGGATGATGTAGAGTGAGGAAAAGAGGGTGGATGGAGTAGAGAAAATAACATACAATGGATGAATTAGAAGAAGGAAGAGAGTGAATGAAGTAGAGGGAGGACTAGACGGTAGACGGAGGAAGAAAAGGTACAGGGTGGAATTGAGGGTAGAGGGAGAATTAGAGGATAATGGGAGGAAGAGAGAGTAGGAGGAAGAGAGGATATAGGTAGGAGTTGATAGAGGGAGGAAGATAGTGTGGAAATGGAATGAGGGAATAGAGGGACGAGGAGTGTGTAGAGGGGAGATTAGTGTGTAGGTCGGGTAGAGTGAGGATGAGTAGGTAGGGTGAAGAAGAGTGGGTAGAGCGAAAAGGACATGTTAGAGGGAGGAAGATAGGGTAGGAGGAGGAAGAGATGTCAGAAAGAGGAAGAGGGTAGAGCGAGGAAGACAGGGTAGAGGGAGGAAGAGAGGTTAGGAGTAAGAGAGGTTAGGAGTAAGAGAGGTTAGAAAGAGGAAGAGAGGGTAGATAGAGGAAACGATTGTAGAGTGGGGAAGAGAGTGTAGATGAGGGAAGGGACAGTAACGGGAGGAAGTGAGGCTATAGGGAGGAATAGAGTCTAGAGGGAGGAAGAGAGATTGGATAAGGTAGAGGGAGAACAGGGTAAAGGGAGGAAGAGAGGTAGGATGGTGTAAAGGGAGGATATGGCAGACAGAGGAAGAGCGGGTAGGTAGAAAATGAGAGTAAATGGAGTAGACTTAGGAAGAGAGGGTAGAGGGAGAAAGAAAGTGTACAGGAAGGGTGCGTGGATGGGTACAGCAAGGTAGAGAGGGTCGATGGAGTAGATGGCGAAGGAGAGGGTAGATGGTGGAAGAGATGGTAGATGAAGGATTAGATGGTAGATGGAGGGGGGTAGAGGGAGAAGAGATGGTAGATGGAGTGGTTAGAGGGAGAAGAGATGGTAGAGGGAGGAAGAGAGTGTAGAAGTAGGAAGAGAGGGTGGATGGAATAGAGAGAGAATGAGGTTGGATAGAGTAGAGGGATGGTAAGAGGTTGGATGGAGTAGAGGGAGGATGAGAGGGTGAATGGAGCAGTGGGTGGAGGGTAGAGGGTGGAAGAGAGGGTAAAAAGGGGAAGAGTGAGATGAGGGTGGATGAGAGGGTAGAGTAATGAAGATAGGGTAGATGGTGGAAAGAGATTGGATGGGGTAGAGGGTGGAATATAGGGTAGAGGGAGGATAGAGGGTAGATGGAGGAAGAGAGATTGGATGGAGTAGCGAGAGGCAGAGATGGTAGAGAGAGGAAGAGAGATGGAGTAGTGAGTGGAAGAGAGGATAGAGGCAGGAAGAGAGGGCAGAGTGAGGAAGAGAGTGTGGATAGGGTAGAGTGAGGAAGAGTGTGTGGATAGGGTAGAGTGAGGAAGAGAGTGTGGATAGGGTAGAGTGAGGAAGAGAAAATGGATGTAGTAGTGGGAGGAAAAGATGATGGATGGAGTTGAGGGATGAAGAGAGTTTAGATGGATAAAGAGGAATACCGGGAGGGAAGAGGGTAGAGGGAGTAAGAGAGTATAGAGGGAGTAATAGGGAGGAAGAGAGGGTAGAGGGAGGAAGAGAGCATAGTGGGAAGAAGAGAGGAATGATGGAGTAGAGTGAGGAAGAGAGGGTAAATAGATAGATAAATTAATCATTTTATTTTCGTGGGCCTTTATACTTTCCATGGGAGAAAAATTCTTCCATTTATTTGTGACATTATGACCAATGATATATTATGAAAAAAAACATAAGATAGTTGATAATTACAAACAATAAAATACATATTTCCTGCTCTAGCGGACGTATCCTTGTAGAGTACATTATACAAAATACAATATATATATACAGTAATATAAATGAATACAGTAGAGGCCATTATGCAAAAAAAATATTTTGGCTCAGATTAGACATTTTTTACTCCATGATGGCATTAATTTACCTTTGAGAATAAGTACATCGACTTTATTCTTTAACGTTTTCTTTGACTTAATTTTTCTTAAATCGGCGGGATGGGAATTCCCCAGTTTAACTGGACAAAAACAATCACTGTCATGGTCCCGTTTTCTTAAATTACAAAGAAATCGAACGACCACATTCATAGATACCTGAAGTTTATTGATATTTTATTCATCAATGTTTGTTAACTATGGGGCACAATAGTCTTAATGTGGAAGCATTAGTGTTTGATCAAGTATAGTTCATGTTTTAGGCATTAAAAGGTTGTCAGTTTTCAATAAGTTGGTGAAGCGATCCAGGGCATTTTCTTTTGACATTGCACTTTCTAACTAAGGGTATTGTGCATGATAACTCCTAAGTTTTTCACATATTTTTAGTAAGGATTAGTGTGGCTTCCTATCTATATTTTAGAACTGGTAGAAAAGTCAACTTGTGAAATTTGTTGGTTGTGTCCTATTATGATTGCCTTTGTTTTATTCTCGTTGAGTTTTAATTGGGAAGAAGAGAGGGTGGGTGGAGTATAGGTAGGAAGAGAGTTGATGGAATAGATGGAGGAAGAGAGAGTGGATGGAGTAGGAGGAGGAAGAGTTGGTAGAGGGAGAAGGAGAGGGAGAAGGGGAGAGGGTTGAGGGAGGTTGGAGAGTGGGAGAGTGGATAAGATTGGTGAAAGAGGGAGGAAGAAATTGGGAGGGGGAGGTAAGGGGAGAGCTCGAGGAAGGAGAGATGGAGGGGGAGTGATGCAGGGAGAAAAGATGGAGGGCGAGAGATGAAGGGGGTAGATGAGGGGGAGAGAGAGAGGGGGAGAGAGAGAGGGGGAGAGAGGGAGGGGGAGAGAGGGAGGGGGGAGAGAGGGAGGGGGAGAGAGGGAGGGGGAGAGAGAGAGGGGGAGGGGGAGAGAGGGAGGTGGAGAGTTGGAGGTGGGATGGAGGGAGGACAGGGCGATGGATGTGGGAGAGAAAGAGAGGGGAGAGAGAAAGCTGGAGGAAGGAAGGGGGAGAGAGGGAGAAGGGAGAGAGGAAGAGGGAGAGAGGAAGAGGGAGAGAGGAAGAGGGAGATAGATAGATAATCGTCTTTATTCGGGCGAAATTTAGACCATAAGGTCCATTCTTACATTTAACCCTTAGGAAGAGGGAGAGAGGGAGTGGGAGTGAGGGAGTTAGAGAGGGAAGTGGAGAGGTAGGGGAAGGGTGGCAG
This sequence comes from Tanypteryx hageni, assembly GCA_028673005.1. Taxonomy (NCBI): domain Eukaryota; kingdom Metazoa; phylum Arthropoda; class Insecta; order Odonata; family Petaluridae; genus Tanypteryx; species Tanypteryx hageni. The sequence continues at coordinate 70,822,459 of CM054115.1, read as the reverse complement.
GGGGATAGAGGGACGAGGACTTAGGGAGGGGGAGAGAGGGAGGAGATAGCTAGGGGGAGAGAGGGATAGGAAGAGAGAGGGAGGGGATGGATTGAGGGGGTGAGGAGAGGGAGATAAGGAAGGGGAGATAAGGAGGGGAGACAGGGAAGGGCGACATGGAGGGGGGGATAGGGAGGGGGAGAGAGGGAGGGGGAAAGAGAGGGGGAGATAAGGAGGAAGAGTGAGGGGTAGAGGAAGGGGTAGGAAGGGGGAGAGGGGGAGAGAAGACAGGGTGGGGAGAGAGGGAGGGGGAGAAAGAGGGGGAGAGAGGGAGGGGCAGGATGGGTGTGTAAATGGAGGAAGAGAGAGTATTGGGTAGTTGGCAGAAGAGAGGGTCGAGGGAGGAAGAGATATTGGACCGAGTAGAGGAAGAAAGAAATATTACAAGAAGGAAGTGAGAATAGGAGGAGGTAGAGGAAGTAGAGGAAGGAAGAGAGAGTTTAGGGAGGAGGAGAGAGTAGAGAGAGTAAGAGATAGTATAGGGAAGAAGAGAGAGTATAGGAAGGAAGAGAGTACATGTAGGAAGAGAGCGTATAGGAAGGAAGAGAGATTAGATGGAGGAAGAGAGAGTAGATGGAGGAAGATAAAGTAGAGAGAGGAAGAGCGAGTAGAGGGAGGATTAGAGAATAGATGGAGGAAGATAAAGTAGAGAGAGGAAGAGCGAGTAGAGGGAGGATTAGAGAATAGAGAGAGGAGGAGAGTGTAAAGAGAGGATGAGGGGGCATAGGAAGGAAGAGAGGGGAGGAGTGGTTAGATGGAAAAACACGGTAGAGGTAGGAGGATAAATTATAGGGAAGAAGAGAAGGCAGAGCGAGGAAGAGAGGGTAGAATGAGGAAGGCAGAATCGACGGAGGAAGAGAGGTTAGAGGGAGGAAGAGATGATAGTGGGATGAATAGATGGCATTGGTATGAAGAGAGGGTTGATGGAGGAAGAGAGGGTAGAGGGAGGAAGAGAGGGTAGAGGGAGGAAGAGAGGGTAGAGGGAGGAAAATAGTGTGAATGGGGTAGATGAATGAAGAGGGTAGAGGAAGGAAGAGCAAATGGATTGATTAGATAGATACATATTTGTCTTTATTCGGGCGAAATTTAGACCATAAGGTCCATTCTTACATTTAACCCTTCGTCAATATAATAAATACAAGAAAAAGAATAAAATAAGGTATAACAAAATACATTATATAAACATTATGTACCTAAATCATACAAAGTAAAATGATAAAATTGAATACAGATTTGTGTTTGTGGGAAAAACCTAGGTAAAACAGACATGTCCTTCCTAGTAAAACCCATGCAGGAAAACACCCACTAAGAAGGGGGGTGTGAAAAACCTGCGAAACCCTAGATAGTGTACATATGGTAATACAAAACTACAACATTAAATAGAAAGGAGTATGTACAGTGGGAGAGTTCTTATATACAGCGTAATTATATACCGTCATAAAAAAGTACACGTAAAGGTAATAGTAAACAAGAAATATACAGAATGAGATGAAATATACATGAAATATATACAATGAATGAATATAGAGAATGTTGTTGGGACATGCATATTATAAGAAAGCAGGAAATGATATAAAATACATAAATAATATAATACAACACAAAATAATATAAAACAATAGAAAAAAATAAAAACAACACAAAAAAATATGAAACCATAGAAGAAAGAATATATATATAAAAACAATACACAAAATATATAAAAACAATACAAAATTATATTAAGAAATACAAAAAATACAAGACAATACAAAAAAAACTTGAGTAAGGATAATTTATGGGGAGTGTAAAGAGATGATTAAGTATTACTTTGTTGTTTAAGAAAGTGAGTGACACAGGTGCGTTTGAATGAGTTTAAAGAGGGAAATGTTTTAAAATTCTCATCTAAGTTATTCCAGAGTCAGCAACCGGAGACTTGAAAGGATTTATTGTAGATGTTCGTCCTGTGATGAGGAATAAGGAGGTTATTCTTGCCTCTAGTATCACGCTTGTGTACTGTATTGATTTCATTGAAGAGGGAAGAGAGGTAGTCAGGTTTGTTATAAGTAAGGATTTTGTACATTTGCATCAGGGTATGTAAGTTCCTTCGAGCGTCAAGTTTGAGCCATGAAAGATTATTGTATTGTTCGATAATGTGGTCACTCTTTTTAAGGTCACCGATGAATCTCATGCAGGAGTTTTGTGTGCGTTGAAGTTTTAATGCCAGTTCATAGGAGAGATCATTATAAACAACATCACAATAGTCAAAGTGAGGAAATAGGAGTGTGGTCACTAAGAGCTTACGTAAGGAATTAGGTAATAAGTTTTTGAGTCTTTTGAGGGAGTGTAAGGAGGAGTTGATGGTACTACAGATTTTATTGGTATTAGGAGCCCAGGATAGAGTTTCATCTACTATGACACCGAGGTTGACTACTGATTTTTGAAAATGCAATGTGGAATAGAAGTGGAGATTCGCTATGATCTATGGAAGCCAATAATTTGGGGTAACTGATAATAATAGATTGACTTTTTGCAGGGTTGATCTTCAGAAAGTTATTTGCGCTCCAAAGAGAGAGAGAAGCTAGATCCGAGTTAATTTTAGTGACAGCATCGGGAAATTCAGGTATGCGCGAGTGATAGTAGATTTGGAGATCGTCAGCATATAGGTGATAATTACAGTGAGTGAGGGCATTTGAGATATCATTAATGTACAGAGAGAAAAGCAGGGGGCCAAGAATAGAACCTTGTGGAACGCCTCTATTTACATTTAAGGGACGAGATGATAAATCATAAGTAATAACCTTTTGAGAGCGGCCATTTAGATATGAGCAAAACCAGTTTCGAGAAGCGAGTGAGAAGTGCAGAAGTTCAAGTTTGCAAAGTAGGATGTCTTTGTTGATGGAGTCAAAGGTTTTACTGAAATCCAATAAAGTTAGAATGGTGATTTTTCTCTGATCCATTGCTTTCGGACGTCATCCATTACTTTCAATAGTGCGGTAGCTGTGCTATGCGATTTACGAAAGCCAGATTGGAACGGGTTGATGAGATTATTTTTTGAGAGGAAATGAGTTATTTGCTCATGTGCAAGTCTTTCAAATTCCTTGGAGAGAACAGGCAAGAGACTAATTGGTCTGAAATAAGCGTTTTCTTGAGAATTGTTTTTCTTGGGGATGGGACGGACAAGAGCTGATTTCCATGAAGTAGGGTATATAGATTGAAGAATAGACCAGTTAAAGATATGAGTGATAGTGGGGAGAATGATAGGAATTAATTTATTTATTAGTATTATAGATACGCCGTCATCTCCTATTGCAGTTGACTTAATTGCACGAAGTGATTTAGCTACCTGTGGTTGTGTGAGTGGTGTAAATTCAAAGATTGTATTTGAGGTGTGATTGGGTTTGAGGCTACGGATACGTTCAATAGTTTCAGATTTTAGGCCTACATTGATGGTCGTGGGAGGTTTAGTGAAATGAGTGCTAAGTACGTCAAGGGACAGGTTTGGTGGAAGTTGCATATCTTTATTTTTACCAACACCCAAGTTCCGTAATTTTTTCCATATCGAGGACTGTGTTCATGCAGAGTTGGTTGAATTGTGTACATATTTAATTTTAGCATTGCGTATAAGTTGTTTTGTTATATTTCGCAATGATTTATACCGCGATAGTACATCAGGATTCTTAGATTTCTTAAAATCATGATAAATGCTGTCACGATGGGACATAATCGATTTTATTTCTGGAGTTAGCCATGCAGCATGTGGCTTTGAGACCCGAATGATACTGGGAGGGGCAAACTTTTCAAGTAGCTGAGACATATATAAATTAAAAGTCTGACCATTATCGTCTGTCTTCTAGGTACTCGATTAAATGCCAGGGTAGGAGCGCCGCTTCATGGTTAAGGGAAGAGAGAGTAATGTGGCAAGGGAGACAGAACTCGGGAGCATATGGGTTAAGCGGGTGTCCTCGGGAGGTCAATAGAGAAGAGTTGGGGGAGGGAGAGGATGAAATGAGAGAAACAGGTAGAGAAGGACAATCGTGAAAGTTGAGACACTTAGCAGGAGAGCAGGGGAGGGAAGTTTGTGAAGGGAAAAATTCAGATGCTTTTGGGTTTAAGGAAAAAGGCGGGGGCGGTTGGGATATGTCGTGCTGTGAGGGTATGATAGGTATAAGCATTCGATTAATAGGCAAGAATTCTCGGGAAGAGGGCATCTCAGTTATAGTAGGAAGTTGAGGAAAAGGAAAAAAGATAGGAGAAAAAAAACTAAAAGAGTTTTTATGGTCGGGAAGTAATCAAAGGTGCAGAGCAGGAGGATGCATATATATTATATATTAAATAATAAAAAATATGTGTGAAGAAGGCAATTTATAGGATAGCAAGTACAACTACACTTTGAGGAGATGCAAGCACTAAACTGAAGGAAACACAAGCACTACACTTTGCAGGATGCAAGCATTACACTGAAAGGAGCACACACTGCACTTGGGAGCTTAGGGAAATGGGCGAGTGAGGGAAAGAAAAAACACTATTAGGAGCACTACTACTATGTGAGGAGAGAGCTAGTTGGGATGATTATTTGGGTACACTGAAAGTGAAGGGACACAGACTTTTAACACAGACGAGGGGGAAGGGAGCCCTGGGTGCACGATGGGGAAAACTTCTTTCTTCAGTCAGGAAACAGGAACACCGGAGCGCCAGGAGTGCAGGAACAGGGATGCAGAAACCTCAGGATGCATTGGGACTCAAGGAGTTCAGATAGATCAGGATCTCAGAAAATAAGGATGCACGACTCGTGGAAGGAGAATTGTAATGTTTTATAGGCACTCGGATTGGAAATGAAAATAAATATTATTACGAAGTGTATTCAACTTTAAACAGTATTGTCAAAATGGTGCACCAAGTCTTACTCAAGAGGAATACTAACTACGGCGTTCACTCCTTAAGTTAGGTTTTGAAAATTCCCACTGCAGGTTCTGTAGCTTCTTCTCGTTGGTGATATGGAAACGAATACCATTCTGGGATAAAGCTATAATTTTCCCATCTTGGGTCCAAACAGATCTTTGGCCAGCAATTTCCTTGGCGGAATGAAGGAAACTTTTCCGTGTTTGTGTGAGGGAGGATCCCTTCAGCTCACGTTTTTTACGACATACTTTCTCTCTATCTTGGTAGGACAGGAAGCGATACGATACGATGTGCACGGGAGAGCATAATAGGAGAGACTTCTGTTTTTAGGCGGATTTTGAAAAACTCACCGGCGATTTGTAAGCAGTCTTCGCACTCGTTCTCCTGGATGCCATGGATCAGGAGGCACGTACATCTTGAGCATTGCTCAAGGGCATCAAGTCGGTTGTGGAAGTCCTCCTGCTGACTGCTGAGATCATCTAAACGTCTCAAGATGATTTTCATATCGCCAAGAACTTTCTGGTGATTAGAGGGAGTAAAAGAGAGTAGATAGAGGAAGAGCCAGTTGAGGGAGGAAGATGGAGTGGAGGGATGAAGAAAGTGTGGACTGAGCAGTGGGAGGAAGAGAGCATAGAGGGAGGAGGAGATGGTGGATGGAGTAGAGAGAGGAGGAGAGGGCAAAGGGAGGAAGAGAGCATAAAGGGAGGAAGAGTGGGTGGATGGCATAGAGGAAAGATGGGATGATAGAATGAGTAATAGAGGGTAGAGGGAGGAAGAAAGAGTGAATGAAGAAGAGGGAGTAAGAGAGGACAGAGGTAGGAAGTGTAGAGAGAATAAGAGAAGATAGAGGGAGGAAGAGTTGGTAAAGGAAGGAAGAGAGAGGGAGGGGGAGAGGGGGAGGGGTAGAGAGGAAGGGGGGACAGAAGGAGGGTGAGAGAACTAGCTGGAGAGGAAAGGGGGGAGAGGAATTGGGAGCTAAGGACGGTGAGTGAGGGAGTGGTGAGAGAGGTGGAGAGGACGAGATGGAGAAAGGAAATTGAAAAAGTGATGAAAAATGTGATGGAGAATGTGATGGAGAATGGGATGGAGAATGTGATGGAGAATGTGATGGAGAATGGGATGGAAAAGTGATAGAGAAATGGATGGAGAAATGGATTGGGGTGAAAGGGTGAGGGAGGGAGTGAGAGGAACAGTGGAGAGAATGGGAGTATAGGAGAGTTTGTGGGAGAGAAGGGATAGGGTCATAGGAATACGTGGAAATAGGAGAGGGAAATGGAATTAGAGAGAGTCACATAAATGGACAAGATGTAAAAAAGTAACAGAATAATTTATTATTTTTATATAAAATAGAATTGTGACGTATGTCGGTTGGCCGTATTTTTAGTCGCGGTTGTTTCTAAGGGCCGCATTTAATGCGCAGATGGTTCGATGTGCTACTTCGGACTTGAACCTTGGGTGGCGCGCGCGCCGTCGTTTTGACCGTGTTGGAAAAATTTTTATTCCTTTAAAAAAGATTAAAATTTCGCGAATATTTAAATAAATGAATTGTTCGTCTGTAAATTATTACACATATATTCCCCCTTTTCAAAAGATTTAACACAGATTGTTTGCCGAAATCAAGGCGTCTACTGCCGTTCTCCTCGAGTGAGCGGTGGGAGATATTGACGCATTGAAGCTGGCGAAAATGCCTCACGAAGCGATGCGCGTAAGTGCCAGGGCGGAACACCTAGTCATCTTAAATAAAAGTTTTAATAGGCCGTTCCCGTTTCCACTGATTCGAATCTTAGCCCTAGATAACTATAACGATGCCCCTTATTCAGAGGTCTGAAACCTGAGGCTCTTTGTGTAATAAAATGCGACTCTCTAAACTAAACCTTTCTTCCAGATAATGCTCCCGGAACGTAATTTTCTCAAGCAACTTATATCACCGACAGTCCACCTTTACTTATAATACGGATCTTAAGCATGAATTAACATTTTATGTAATTACCGGTCATACGCCACTGATGCGGCTCATCTTGTTCAACTTTTAGAATTTAATAGAAAAAATCAGCCCTAGTTGATTCAGTTGCTGACCCTTGCTCGAAACGTTCACCAGTTTGCAACTCCACCTTCGCCCACACTCCTTACCCTATCCTGCCTTTCCCCCACCCTCTACTCGCCATACCTCTTTCCTCCCTTTTCACCTCCCTTCCCCTCTCGCCCTCTTCCCTCAGTACTTTTCCTGCCTCCCCTCTCAAACTCCCCCCTCTTTCGCCTTCTCCCATTCTTATCCTAACTTCCCTTCAGACTCGATAAATTAAAATGGGCTAGAATGAAAAGCGTACTCTGTAAATTAAATAGACGAAGATTTCAAAGGCGTGCTTTACTTTGATACGATCCAAAATCATACGCGGATGTGATGAATTTTAATCACGATCTCTCGTAATAAATTAAATCAGAACCATTCAAGGGTTGAAAGACGCGACAGACAGACATGCGAGAGGTTCCGTGACTATCGCTTCGCTGGTAAAAAAAACGCTTAAAGAACAACTATGAAATTATGAGTACAACCGCAAGTAGTGAACTTGAAAGAAACGAATTCTTAATTTATGTAAGCATTAGAGGTTTCCCTAATTTAGGCAAATTGATCTTTCCTCCCCAATGCATGATATAGTGAATATCACGTCACGTAGGAATATTTTGCAAAAGTTAAAATCGCATATCTAATGGGGGGGTCGCACTCAAGTATAAATAGGTGGTCATCTACGTATGTAATGTGATAATCGTCGGTATTGCGGGAAGTATGATTTCGACATAAACTAAAAGGTTGCGATCTTATCTGACTCACCGTTTGATTAACTCACTGATGTAGCGGCGATTACGCATTCTCACTCTGCATCACAAACGGGTGCCCCAGAGAGAGATCATGGTGAAGTATTACACCTGTTGAGGCTAGCTTTAATCTCCATTGCAACAATCTCTTCTGTCTGCATCCGCGGAGTGACGCGGTCCATTAACGCCCACGCTTCCTGAATTGGTAGACATGCTATCAGCATCCAAACGCTTATACACAAACCTATCCACAATGAAATAAGCATAGGTACATACCCACAGACAGACAGACACACACACACATATATATATATATATATATAACAGCAAACTAACGACTGTTCCATTGCTTCCCACCAGTCCCCAAAGACGGATACTGCTTGTACGATGACAGAGATTGTCTCCAACGGATCCTAGTCGTCGAATTATGGGTGTAGAATAACCATCTGGAACGATACGAAATGTCGAGTATCAACGCCACTTATTAGAAACAACAAGTACGCCAAAAATATATTATGTAAGATAAAATACTTTTTCGTCCACCAATATGCAAGCGACACACTTAACCAGATCCTAAGATTCCTCAGAATGCGCCGAACGTTGTCGCTCCGGTGGATTCCAGGTTCGTTCTAAATTGGTACACTTTTCGTCCTGAAGAGGGCCAAGCTTCAAGGAGGGCCCTCGAGAGGTGAAGGGAAAGAGTGGAAGGAGAAAGGAACAAAAGAGAGTGCAAACCCTTGGCCTTGCTTAGGGGAATGCATGGAAGAGGAACTTTTTCCATCGCGTCGTTTGAAGTCCTTGCAGACCGGAGGATACTATGCAACGGAAAAGCGAGCGAATTGCGGGCGATTTTAAACAACCTATTATTCATCGACATACTATATGAAGACTGGTTTAAGGGTATTAGGCTAACCCTCAATATTTGGAGAAGGAATACTGTGCAGCAGTATAAATGAAAATGGAATTTCATATCCAGAATTTTCATTTACCACCGCTGAAGTCTGCATGTTTACGTATTTAGTTTCAAAAATAGTAAATACAGATTTTTACCGCCGCCCAAATTCTGCCACTATAGGCGACCACCTGGTTTGATTAGCGGTCGCTTTGCTTAAAAAATGCTTCCTTGCATATTTATGAAGGGCTTCGACCTAGTGAAAGAAATAAATAAATCTGCGATTCTTCAGCATTAGGGCAAGATCAGTCGCCGGAAGTATCAGGTCCTGGTTGTCGCATCGGTCCTCGGCGTTCATCGAGACCCTTTTTAACCTTTAAACTCCGAACATGAGAAACTTACGTTACCGGCGAGTATGGGTACCTTTATCCCTATGTTTTTAATATTTTTTGGTAACACAAATGCAAAATCTTTTTTTAGCATTTCATTATTATTGTTGATTTCATGTACGTCATTTATGATGGTTATTTTTTGGAAGGATTAGGGAAAATTCAAGAAATAAATTTTTAAATTTTTTAGGGTTGCTGACACTTCTTTCCATATGTGGATGGACGAGGTATAGCGCGAGTTGTTCAATGAATTTGAATCTCGATAAATTAGCTAAAAATCGATGATCAGTATTTCCTAATTTTAATTTTCAAAAGACCGAAAGTCCGTATGCCGAAAATTTTACTTAAACAAGCCTACTGGCAGGTTCAAGATGAAATTGCACAGGATAATTAAGACTTAACTTTTCCACATCTATGCCTTTAATCGCACACTAGACTGAATGTTATAGCAAGCATAATATAAAATTAACTTGCACGATATTTGCGGAAAAAACGCAGAAAATTCTTTTAAATCGGAAGATGGTTAAGTGGATTTGTTGTGCCTGTAAAATAGGAGATAACACGAAATTTATAAGTACTTATTCACGTCCATTCAAGGTTATGACATCACATAAAATTAAAAAATAAGTAAAGATGGAGACTACGGCGAAATTGATGTTAAATAGAAATTAACTCCTTAACCATAAAATTCAAAATTAGAGACACACAATGAAAAGGGGGAAGGAAAGGAAGGGAAGGCAAAATACAATAAAAATTAAAAACTTACAGGTTTAGGGGTTGTTACAAATTTTAGTAAAACTTCTTAATACCAAATTTCATCACAATACGTCCAGCGGTTCCCGAGTTCAAACAGAAGAACATGGTAAATTACATGTAGGTCTTCATGTAAAGTGGTCGTAATTGTTGTCTGAATTCAACAAAAATTGGAATTGGTAGACCAATGTTACTAAAACTTCCCAATACCAAATTTCATCAAAATAAGTCCAGCGATTCCTGAGTTGAAACAGGAACATTGTAAACTACATGTAGGTCATGTAAATTGTTGTCCGATTTTAACCAAAATTGGAATTTTTGAACAATTTTAGCAAAACTCCCCATGCCAAATTTCATCTAAATATGTCCAGCGGTTTCCGAATTTTAACATGCGGATGGACGGACAGACGGACAGGCATACGAAAACGATCTCCCCTATATGCGTTCACTTCATGCAAAGAACGCATAAAAAACGTGCCTGGAAAGAGGTAAGTAAGTGCACTTTTCAATAACTCGCCACCTGAAGCAATAAAATTTTGTCTCACAGAATTAAACAAAGGATTTTAATATCAAAATATGTCCATAACAGAAACCCGCTGCTTCTATATTATTTTAAATAAAGTTTTGCCTAACGCCGCTGCCTCACTAGCTCACGTCACGGCGTGGAATGAACATTTTCTTGCAAAAACTGTGGGTGCCTCAAAAATCATATTTGCATAGGGCCCCCCAAAGATATCATGCCGGCCCTAGCTCTTACTTCAGTGTTAACAAACCTGTGTCAATTAAAATGGCCACAGGTTACATGTCACGCTCAACTTAGAATCCACTTCACCGATCGTACATTTCAATTTTCAATGGTTGGTCAAAAAACTCGAACAGTCCACTGGATCGCTCAATTCATTTTAAAGGATTCTCCTAGAATAACAAAAACCCGAAAATACGTTTAAAACTAAGTCTGACTGAATATGGAGGAATTCATTCATTTCATCGAAAGTGAGCCATAATAGGTAAGCATAAATTTGTTCTTCCCATAAGTTACATATATTTAATTTCATCTGAACAAAATGTGGCCTGAAATAAATATCTCGGTAAAAATAAAGCTTAAAATATGAACATGACGCAAACATTTGTATTTTTTCTGAGATTAGCCTGTTTCTTTGATACTTATAGTTTGATTGAATGATTTATTTCTAAAATACTTCGGAAAGGATAACTTTGAATTTTATAGCTAAAATGGCTAAATGCTCTTTATTTCAGTGCCATCCCCTAAGCCAGAAGATTAGAAGCTCTTTCGGATGTTGGTAAATACAAGTTACACCATGGAAGTAAAGTAACTTTTGCTGATACATCATCCATATGTTCAATGGAAGGTGGCCTTGCAGTCTTGCAGTCATTAATTCAGAACAGGAATCAAATGTTATCAAGACTATATATGCCAGGCAAACTACGGAAGGCTGGGATTAAACTATAGTCACATGTGAGCTAAGCAGAAGAAGCAGAGTGCACAGGTTCAGCTCTGACTCATTTCATGCCCGCCTGTTTTCGGCGTCACGGGAAAAAGTAGTATCTTTTGACGTCCCCAGATTAGGTCATTAGTGGCAGTGACTATAATCTACCCCGAGCTCCAGAAGGACTCTTCACATCGAAAATTTTCAGGTGAGTAATGGGTGGCTGGAATCCTCCAGGACAAAGCACAACATTCCTCTCTGGTGAAGCAGCAGTAGTGGACAGGGAAGCAGCGGAAGAGTGGTAGTCAAATATATTAAATTTGTTGAGTGAATACTCTCCAGAAAATAATTTTAATGCAGACGAAACAGGATTGTTATATCAACATATACCCAGAAAAAGCCTTGTTCAGAAAGGGGAAAAATGTATAGGCGGGAAACTTTACAAAAAAAGATTGTTTACTTTTGTGCTGTAGTGCTACTTATGAAAATTTAAATCTTTTAGTGAATGATAACGCTGCACGACTTCGTGTATTCGACAATAGAAACATCTCCTGTTCCGTGGTGCTCCAAAAAAAGGCATGGATGATCACAGCAATAATTCAAAAATACCTAACTAATTTTCCTATGTGATGAAGAAATAATAACGTAAAGTCCTGTTGCTTGTAGATAATGTTACGTGCCAGTCATCATGGAGCAAAGATAATGAACAATGTAACGGTTGAAATTCCTTCCTCCGAATCTAATCTCTGAAGTTCAACCTCAAAGGACTATACGGGCTGTAAAAGCACGTTAAAGTAGGAAGATGCTACAATATCTTGCAAAAGTCGCGGCAGCTAGCAGTACAAAACCTGATTTTAACAAATCAATATCAGTGCTGCACATGTTATGCCGCATCCTACACTCAAGAATGCTCTACAATGTGTATCTCTATCAATTAAGTACTATTCAGCCCACAAACCTCAACTCATTGATGACCTTTCTGGTTATGTTAACTCTATATCACTTTCTTATACGATCTTATTTCAGTCATTTTCACTGTAACTTTAATAACCTGTGCATTGTTATCTTTTTTAATAGAATGGCTGTGTTTTTGAACCATATGTATTTTTATTTAAAGTCTCTCCTTTGTTTGTTGCCTTCCACAAAAGGTCTTTGTAGTGGCTGGAGAGTGCTTCATTTATGAATATTTTATTTTGGTTATTGTTGTTAAATATATAAATATTAATTAATACTTTGCTATTTTTATACCATGCGTAGCTGTCTGTCTTCTCGTAGGTGATAATTATTTTGTTCGGTTTAAATGGATTTCTACTTTGGACGAAGTATGCATCCTCTATATCTATGGTAATTGCAATAACTGTAGTAATAATAATAACGTAGCATCGATCATTTTATTTACCTTGACTTAAAGCTAATGCAGGAATGTAAATCACAATAGGAATGTCCAGCAACTGTAATAAAATATAATCGATATGTATTAGTAAACCAAAAATTATTTTCTAGAAAAAATATATAATTTTCATTATTATATATTGCAATATATATTTGATAAATTCATTCATAATCTCAACCATTGTCATTTTTTTTAAATTAAATGTACCGCTACCAAATAGCTCAAAGCATTTCTCTGTACATTACTATTTCATAAACAAATAAAATTGAAAAATATTATACAATACTATATATACCAAGTGTAGTTTAAATTTACCTTAAAAAGCTCAAATACATACATCCTTCTATGAAGGAAAATGACATTACTTGGAGAAACTTAGATCGCTTTAAAACTTTCAATTTTACCTTATAATTAATACATAGTGTATTTTTCATTCCAAATAATTAGTGTGTGATTTCTGGAACTGAGATAGAGTTGTCACGGCCGCAATATGCACCGCCAAACGGTTTTATTAGTTCTTCCCTATTAGCTTTTTGTGGTCTTATCACCGTGCTCTGTCCATTTTTATGCTCGCGTAATAACCTGGAAGCAATTGAATTGCTTCATCCTTTCTACTTTACGCGCTTAATTTATCAGCCTGTCAGGAAGTGGTGCGTTTTATCGGGGCGCTTATGCTTTGATTACCCGCACATAGAGGTAGCAGAGGACGTGAACTTTAATCATGCCATTTTAATGTCAAAAGTGAATAAAAGGAGAATAATAAGAAATAGCGAGTGAAAAATATGGGTGGGAAAATTAATTACTCATAGCTTGAAGGGTGAACAAAAAATCATTTGAATATTAAAGTGACACGTTTTTTCTATCAATCAAATTCTCGTTAAATGTATTCGAAATGTTATTCGAAGAGAAACAAGGATCGCTAAAGACCGCGTTTTAAAAAAGCTAGGCGTTAATCGAAAAAAATGCTTTATGGGAGTGAAGGACATTGGCAGAAAAATAAAAGCGGCAAGGCCGTCGCGGACGCCTAAGCGAGTCGATATTTCTTTCTAAAATCAAGTCCGGGACTCTTAAAATAGGCATCACCAGAAAACCGGCTGCTTTTACATTTGAAAGCATTGCGTTAATAATAAGGTAAAAGTACCAGAAAATTGGAAACGGGCAACTGCTAACAATCGCGTTTTCCGTAAAAATGTGAAATATAAAGCCGTAGTATTTCAATGCGCGTGAATGAGCTTTGATTTTTCGCAAATAATGAATAACTCTTCACGTAAATTGTTTTAAATACATGAACAAATTTTTTCGCACCCATTGCCCACTTGTCTATCGTGCCAAATGGTACACTCGGGCTTGTTTCTAAGTGCCATTTTTGAGTAATAACACTTCGTTCAAAAAAATCGGAGATCGGAAAATCCGGCGACGTTTCGGTCCCGAGCGTCTTCGATCAGTAAAAGTGCAGCTGTATTTCGGAAAGTAGTGCTGTCGGTGTTGGATCGTATGATGATAATTGTGATATTTTTCTTATTTGGTATACGATTGAAATTGTTAAATTTTGGGAACGATGTTTTTCGGTCTTACCCAGAGAGCCAAACTACCTCCCTGCCGCACGGTCTGAGGTGAATGTGTTTTGAGAAGTTAAAAATTTTAGGCAAGAGATGCAGCGAAATGCACGCGGAGAAAGCTAGTTCAGACTGAGAAGAGCTGGAGATAAATTGTGGCAGAAGGCTCGGGGCGTCAAAGGTATAAATTTGCGATAGTCATTCGATGAGTGCGCACTAGCAGCGCATTATAGCTTCCGTGATGGGGTTGGTGACTTTTACTAATTGGTGAAACGAAGCTTACAAAAAAGGAAATCATGAAATTAATCACAATATACATTATTCCTTAATTTTAAAAGCCTACGCTCAATGCTTTCATAATAAATTGAGTCAAATACTGTTCTTCTAGAAACATGATAAACATAAATAGTTTTGTTGTTATAATAATAAAGAAATCTAAATTGTATTATGATTTAAAGTATAATGTAAATTACAGATCTGCACAAAATATCGCGTCACAATTGATTGAAAATATGTAGCGAAACATTTTGGTTCATGGTAAAATAATATTAATTAATTTACAATTTTAAAGAACGCTTTTAGCATATAAAAATCCTTCTGTTTTATTTCTATGAATTTAAAAAATCCTGCCCGCAATCATCCTCATGCTACGGCAAAATATTTTCCTACTTGACAGAGTAAACCTCGTAGTTCGAAGGCCGTGGATCACTACGAAGCATTTCCTTAGGAAGACCATTGATAGCTCCCTAGCGGCATTTTCAAATAGGAGCGATATAATTTCTCAACTCTGATAAACAGCGGCAGACTTTATCTCTTAAATTCTTTTGACGTTTTGATTGCGGCTATGGTGAAGAGATGTAAAGAAGCACGCGAAGTGGCGAACGATGCCAGGGTTTTTTTTTGGAACCGCGAAAGAAATACAACCTAAACGTAGAGAACAATCTCCTCTCCTCACCGTGTTTCCAGAGAAATTATGAAATTCTTTGTTTGCATTTCATTTTCGAATGATTTCACTTACAATTTTAATATATATACCTATTGTCAAAATCAGGTTGCATCACATTCTAATTTTTGGCGCCTTTCTCATTTAGTTTGATTTAAACGATTTTTATATAAGTTTGCTTCACTTAAATAAGTCCCGCAAAGGATAAATGTCATAGCGTATCTATTTCATTGCCGCCTTGCTTAATTTTACGTATTGCCTTTCCCGTTATAACGCAATAAGGAATGTACGCAAACTATATTTTTAAGTAAAATAGACGTTACGTCGCGTTTGAATGTGGTTTTATTTTATTTATAACTTAAATAACACCGTAGCAAAAATTTCAATTTTCCTTTACAATTAGGGTTTTTTCTTTTTTGAGGTTGTGTTTGCTGAATTGCCATAGTGAAATAATCAATTTTACGATTATATCAATGCAAATATTCAGGTGAACGTTTGAAAATATATCTGAAAGCGTCTTTTTTGGCCGATCGAAGCGAGATCTCTCTTGTTGAGTCCCTGTGCATTTTGTCTGTTAGTTTGTTTATCTATTTGTTTGTTCTACGATAACTGCTGTCTCGGTTTTTTTATTTTCACCAAACTTCGTGTGCATGTGCAAATAACTTAGAGTCCACTGTCTATAGTTTTTTATGGTTCCTGTGGAATTTGCGTTAGCGCATTGCTATAATTTCTAAATCTTATCCAATAAAAACGAAATTTAACATACATACGGAAAACATCTACCGATGAAAAAGAACGCCAAATAAAAATTTCCCTCAAATGTACAGGAAACTTCCCAGAGTTTGCGTTCGTGCGGTCTCTCCTGTTGTCCCTGTTATGGCTGCCAACTCGTGAGGAGTTGATTCCTGGAGATTTCCGCTCCATGAGTAGGAAATTTCGGGAGAATCTGGGAGAAGTTTTTCAAAGGTAAAAAAACGCTTAAGCTAACCACGAAATTTGTATACTTATGTTGATGAGAAAATGTATAACGAATAGTTAATCTTAATTTTATCTTTTATTTTCTCCATATACGTAGCGCAGAGAAAGTATTGTTGTGAAAAAAATGAATTCGAGATTTGAACGGGAATACACGGTCCCCTGAACATGTTTTGACTATTTTCTCAATGATGTCATTGTGTCTTTGTGTGTGATAGTTTTTTTCTGAGCGCTCTAACTCATAAACTAATGTTCAGAGCAACACAAAATTTTATATTTGTAATTTTTATTATAAGTTTTGGCTGAAATCGGTTAACGGGAATTGGATGTTTACTCTTGTCATCGTTTCGTTTTTGACAAATAACTATTTCAAATCTTTATTAATATAGATGTTACTTATAAACATTATTTAAATATTATTATCTAAAATTTTTTTATTTAAGAAATTTTCGTAGAGCGTATTGTTTAGAACAGCGTTTCTCAACCGTCTGTCCGCGGTCCAGTATTTGCCGGTCCGTGATTATTCACGGTGCATGTAGGATTCTTTCGTTGCCACTTTATGATGATGAATTAGTCTGTGCGCTCTCAAGATCACCGAGATAAGACGAGTGGTTGAACTCAAAATAATGGCTGGAGGAACTCGCTCAATAATTTTCAGTGTTTAGCCAAAATCCCGACGTATTGAAGTACGGGAAAACTTAGCAAGAATTTTCCAACCGTTAGGATATCGTTTCGAAGTCCATCTTGAGAAGAATTACGAGGGGAGTCATATGAAAACCTTGAATGATTTTTAAAATTTTTTTATTGCAGATGGGTTTGGTACAGAGTTGTCACTTTCAACATAGTTTCCATTGCGATCAATGCATGTCTTCCAGCGCTTAACTAGTGCCTGGATTCCGCTTAAAAAATTCTTTTGGTCGCGTGCACAGCCACCCATGCACCATCTCTTGCACTTCTTCATCGGAGCGGAAAGTCTTTCCACCCATTGCCTCTTTGAGTGGCCCGAAGATGTGGTAGTCACACGGGGCGAGGTCTGGCATGTATGGTGGATGAGGAAGGCACTCTAATCGTAGATCCTCGATGGTCGCAGCTGTTTCACGGGCAGTATGTTGTCATGTTGCAGCAAGACACCAGTGCTCAGCAGTCCACGTCGTTTTGATCTAATTTCTGGTTGCAGATGATTTCAAAGGAGATCACAATATGTGTCACTAGTTACTGTGGTCCCCCTGGGCGTGTAGTACTCTAAGAATGGACCCCGGTTATCCCAGAACAGTGTCAACATCACCTTTCCTGAGGACGGCTGCCTGCGGAATTTTTTTGGTTTTGGTGAGGATGAATGACGCCACTCTTTGCTTGCCCTCTTCGTTTCTGGTTTCGTCTCCAGTCACAATCCGCTCTAGGAAGGCGTCACCTTCTGCTTCATAGCGTCGCAAAAACTCTTGACAGGCGTCAACACGTCTTTCTTTCAGTTCGTGCTTCAATTGTCTAGGCACCCACCTTGCAGACACTTTGTGGAAATGGAGCACATCGTGGATGATATGCTGAGCTGAACCATGACTGATGTCCAACAATGCGGCTATTTCATTCACTGTAACGCGACGATTTTCCCTTATGATGGGTTCAGTCTCCGCGATTGCTTCTGACGTCACTACCCTGTGTGCCTGGCCCGGTCGAGGTGCATCTGCCACAGAACACACGCCATTTCCAAACTTCCTACTCCACTCATAAAACTGATGAAGTAATAAACACGCCCTGCCATATTGAACGTTCATTCTGCGATGAATTTCTATTGGTTTCACACCTTCACTAACCGAAAATCGGATGACAGAACGCTGCTCCTCCTTTGTGCATGTTCCCACCGGGGCCGCCATTTTGGCACTGCTGTTGACGTCATGCAGTCCACGTAATTAGTTCTGCCGCCTACAGGGCATGTCTTGAATCATTGCTAATGACTCACTCTGCCTACAACTGCACACAAGTTATCAAATATACGTCGCAATTTTAAGGTTTTCATTTGACTCACCCTCATACACACTTATGATTTGGCCACTACCAAATCAGCACACTTTCATGAAATCATCTCACATTTTTCAATCATCGTACCTCTGGAAGTAAATGTTAGTTGCAATTTATCAAGTGAAACGCATAAATTTCCTGCTCTAAATTAATTAACATCATCCCTTTACTCCTTTTCCGTTTCATTATATCAACGGGAATCTGGACCCTGAACCCCAAAATGAAATTAACATTTTAATATTCAATTTCATCCATGTGTCGCAAACAATTATAAAGCAAAATAATAAAATAATATTTTTTTACACAAGAGTTTATTTCTAAAAAAATTCACACCGTTTACAAAAAATAATCACATTATCATGGTGCTTTTGTCTTCATTAACAATTTCCGTCTATTATATCGTAAATACAAAATGCCATTTTCTCCTATGCACAAATGAAATAGCTTGATTTAATTATAGTATATTTCAAATTTAATTCTTATCATCTGTACGATTTAAAGATACAGAAAGATAATGTTGCAAAATACCTAGATGACTACCCTGCAAGAATGCCCAGTAACATAATTGACATGCTATAGTTGTCGAGCAAACACATAACATGCCCGAATTTTCCATTTCGTTTCGTTGTTTAGCCATTATCCTGACTAGTTTAACACTAGCGCAATTCAAAATTGAATAACAATACTGGAAATTATGCGATAAAACTTCTGAATAAAGGCGTGAAATTTTATTGCTTTCGACACATTTATTTATAATGTGAATATATATTAATTATTTTAAATAACGTGATATATTAATTTCAAGAAATTCGGTGAAATGGAATAAAAACCACAAACAGATAATGAAATTAAAAACTGGTTGAATATGAAATGAAATTCAACAAATGAAAGTATCCTGTCATTATGAACGTTTCTCTCTGCTCCAATAAGTTGTGATTTGTTGGATTACTTAATACAACAAATTTATGGAATTGCATTACATAAATTTTATTATTTGCTATGGCAAACTTAGGAAAGAATCGAGAAAGTTGTACTTGTATTATAGATTCTTCTTTCTATAAAAATCCAAGAGGTTGATTAGCCAGAAATACACACATGCAATTCATCTTCCGGTCTTAACATAAACAACGTGCTTACAACTTAATGTCTTTTAACGGTGCCTGTCATTTGACATACGAGCTTAAATTGACTTCAGGAGTTTAAATTATTGAAAGGTTAAATTAAACTTCCGCATTATCATGCGAGGCTATTCAAAATTATAATTTTTCTGAAAACGACGCAACCCATGATTTCATGGATTTTGTTCAGTAAAAATCCATGTTTTCCTGTAGTTAGAAAAGTTAGTCATGGCGTTTAGTTTTCTCATAATATTTAAATAGGATTTGTACTGTTTATTTGTTTTACCATGTAAATAAACTTCCTGAGATTAAGTTGCGATTCAGCATAATATTGTTTTTATCAGACGACCATTTTTATTCTTCATTTCGTATTTTTTCTTTGTTGTCGCCCTGATTATCTGAAAGATGATAAAAATGGTAATTTTATGTTCAAGTCCACATATTGAAACAAGTAAGTGAAGCGTTATTTTAGGTTTTAAATATTATAAGATGATTCTATTATACTAGATAATGAGATTTTGCCTATTACTTCAATTAAATATATTTAGAAGCGTTTTAATAAGCAATATTTAAAAAATTATATGGGTCGTGCCTTCACTGAAATGAACGGCAGAAAATTTAAAATTTTACAAATTTCTATTCATATAAATATATCCAGTTGATCGATTAAAATAGACGATATGATATATCAGTCAATTATCGATAAACGACTTAATGGATGTATGTACTATAGATGAACAAAGAACATTCATAGCAGAATTTTGTAACTTAAAGAATAAAATACTATATGAATACAGCGGTATTAATACACTTTACAAGTACAAGTACCTTCTCTCTTGAAGCTTCGAATTATTTTTTATTTCTTTTTGAGGTACAAACTGTAGACACACCACCCGAACGAAATGCTGGAATTATAGTTTTTATAGCCATATCCGTCTGCACTTTTCCCCATTAGGAATATATGGTGCGCAGTAATTTTTAGCTTACTTTCCAGATTGGAAATAGGCTTATAGTTTTGTCGTTCGGTTTGTCTGTCTGTCTGTCCGTACCCCCTATTAACTTTTGAACTAATAGACTGATTTTTATGAAATTTGGTTTAAATCTCTTGCTACATGGGCCAAACTCCCGAGGATAGCTTTTGTTGCGAACATTGAAGTCCCGGGTTCAATTCCAGGAACCATCCTTCACATTTGATTTACCTGGGAAATCTCAAATCTGTCGTGCAGGGTAATTTTTTCTTGCACATTAAAATATCTTATAATTGTTATATCGGAGCGAATTTTGTGCTATTCTCAGAGGAAAAGAATGAAAATTCTAATTTTTATCGTAGAATTTTGCTTATCAATAGTATTTCTTAGAATTTCGCGTAAATGCTGACGATTTCGCAATTTTTATCACTCATTTCGAGAATGTTGCCATAGCAACAATTATTGTTGGACTCAGATTCGGTATATTCTAATACGTACCTGTGTTATTTTTTCCGCACAAATACGCGTTATCAATTTAATATT
Source organism: Tanypteryx hageni (assembly GCA_028673005.1). Classification (NCBI taxonomy): domain Eukaryota; kingdom Metazoa; phylum Arthropoda; class Insecta; order Odonata; family Petaluridae; genus Tanypteryx; species Tanypteryx hageni. The sequence goes on along the minus strand of CM054115.1, from coordinate 70,801,731 downwards.
CCGTTCGAAGGTATTCGTAGTATTTTATAACGCTAAAATATGAAATTTGGGAATACAAAGAGCTATACCGCGATGACTTTAAAGCTATTAAAGGCAATATAAGTATTAAGCAAATGATTAAATAGAAAGTAGGCATCATAAGTTTTGTTTGGATCATCTTGTTTCTTATTGTTGTTCTCTTTAGACACATGTGACTTTATAGTATAATCCGATAGATTGTTTTAGATGCTCGAATTACTGATCTGAGTCCTTAAAAAAATGATTTTTTCTAATCGTATCTATAGACAGAAAAGGTAATCATAGAATCTACTATAGTCCATTCCAGCAATTCGTGCGGGTGAGGCGTGTCTACAGTTAGATCCGTGGGGTGAGGGGAATAAAATATCAGCCAATAAGAGATCGTACATTTCCCTCTCCGCTCAAAATTTCCTGACGAGCGCTGTTGACACGATTGCTCACACTTTCCAATCGTATTTCGGCGACGGCAGTAAGCAAACGTAGGTCATCCGGATTTATTGGAGCATAGAACTTCACTCGTCAGCAGCTACCGATGAACTGAGCGAAATTGGAAACTTGGCAACATAGAGTCGTAGTCAAAGTGAAATAACCCGAACGCGAGCGGAATACTTTGAGTCACGGCCGCACGAGCTGTAGAAACAGATTATAGCAGCAGTTGTAAAAGAAAAATACTGCTTTCTTATAATGAAATAGAACGGTTACTACTAGATAAATCCGAGGGTCACAATGACGTAAATAGTGAATTTTGTTGTTATAAGTTTATACTGGCAAAACCCGAGAGCTTGAACCTCAAGAAGAGTAAAAATAATTATGAATTTTATATTAATAGGTATTCTTATTATTAGTTATAGAATAGGTTGGACATGTAGAAGCAGTTTTATGATTTAGTAAATGGATCAGAAATGTTTAGAGCAGTGGTTGACAAACTTTTCGTTTTCATTTCAAAAGTAAAGAGAATTCCACGACACCCCAGCCTCGAAGCATATACATACGGACATTACAACCTTGGACGGATACATATGTTAGTACTACACCATAATAAATTCATAAGAGAAAACAATTGTTGTCCTAATTACTTATCAGCACTTCCAAATCTTTTATTTGAAGTAGATATACTTCATCTTTAACTTCCATTAACTTACAAAGTAAGCGCACATTTTTTCGCTCCGGCTCGATTATTTTGGTGTAGTTTTTCAAAGCAATATCTTCTCTACGAAAAATGTGGGGGTACCAAGACGTTGATGAAATTGAACAAAGGGTTTGAACATCTCTGAGTTAAAGAATAGAGCCCTATATATAGCCTCTAACTTACGATTGTTCAAAAGGTTATGAATTTCATCCAGCTCCTTCACCACTTCCACCGTCTCCGGTGCTTTCCGCTTTGCCGTCTCGTCTCCTCCCTTGCAACGGTTTGCGTAATAAGGACGTATTACAGGAGTGAGGAGGTCGATGTGGACGTCGGCTGGATCCATGGGGCCTGTCAGCGCTGATGCCGCCAAACCGATCGCTACAGATATAACGAGGCCGATCAACGAGTAGAGAAGGTAAGAGACACGAAATAATGGCATGGGTTCGTCAACAGTCAGCAAAGTCTCGCTCGTCACTGTCGCTTCCGTTACTGATGGAACGAGGTAGGAACTGCAAAGAAAATTGCAACGTTCCATCTTTATATTTTAATAAAAATTTCGTTTTTTTAACTTCCAGAATAAATGTTTGCGAATTTCAACTAACGTCGCGTTAATCGCATCCTCCATAGTAAAACCTGTGCTCTGAGGTAAAAATGTACAACCTTCCGTTGAGACGGGCTTTTTCTCGAATTTGATTTGACCGTAGGCAATAGCAGCCTGAGTTCCGAAAACCAGGTAACCCATTATGATGAGTCCTGCGATACCACCAATGAAAGTCCCCTGAAAGATAAAGCAATTAACGAGTAATTTTTGGCGTAGTTATCCATCAGTTTAACGCACTAGAAATGGCATTTTTCAGTTATTAAGGCTGCAATTGAGAATTAAATAAAAAAAGAAGGAAATAAGATAAGAATTTGTTTTCTTTGACGAACCTTTGAGTTCGTCCAGGGGAAAAACATCCCCAACACAAAGACAGCCATCATTGGCCCCATCGTCACTCCAGCAAGGCTCCAGGAAACCTTCAAATAAATAGACACTGCAGTTTATTTTATCAGATCGAGTAAAGTTGAACAGAAGATTATCATGAGAACAATGAAGAGAGAACAATTTCTATGCGACTAGTACTTTAAAATTTAGGCCTAAATGATTAGTTTTCAGCGTGATAAAGTCCGTAAGAAGATAAAATGACTCATGAAATAGATTGCGGATTTATGTAAAGCGATTTTTAAAAAAAACTTAATAGGCAGTCATGTTGATATTACAACATAATGATTATACATGTTCGGGTGAATGAACTATAAGCCTTATATATAAACATAATGTAAGCAAAGAAAACTCTTTGTAATTTCCACTATTTTATAACGCCGCTGACTATATTGATATTTTTTAAATTTTATACAGAGAATGCTAAATTAATAAGTACACGTATAAATCTGGAAAATTATGTGAAGTATACGGTAGGACTATATTTCGCAACATTAAGTTTTGAGTAGATAAACTCATTACCTGCACCACTGCGCCCAAGTTTTCCACTATGAAAACCATGCCAACGCTAAAAACTCCGATAATTACACAGATGACCTTCATGATGAACGACGCCTTCTCTTCAGAGTATTTTACTTTAAGATAGGGATCGATGAAATCCTCGTAAATTACTCCAGCCATTGAGTTGAGACCGGTTGACATAGAACTGGAAATAGAGGGCGATGCCAATTTTATAATGATCGCACTTTAATTTTGTGAGAGTGTTTTTATTTATTGAGGATAGTTCGGTTTGTTGTTTGGGTTTTGTTTCCAACTTTATATTTTTATAAGGGTCTTCGGCTTTGCATCAAACATTCATGTGCGTCTTTCCAATTTTTTTTGCATAAAATAGTATTATTTCATGTCATTTGATTTGAATCCATTTCTTTACGACAAAATTTTATATTGAAAAGATGGAATTGTATATATTTCTTATATTTAAGTATATAATTTTAATCAATTTTTATGCTAATGCTAAAGCAATGAAATATGTCTAAGATTCGATCTAATATTATAGAATTATGATTTTTTAAATTATAGAGGATGTTTCATGAGTTTTAATGTAATGTTTATGTTAAATTGACGAAAACTAACTGTTGTTCTGATTTTCAAAACATTCTAACAAAAGGATGTATTTAAATACGCACGTACCTTAAAGCAGCACTGAAGACTCCGGCCATGAATAGACCTGGAAGGCCAGGCACGGATCTCGCCACATCCATCACGAAGTATGGTAGTAACTGATCGCTTGCTTTCACGATCTAAGTATTAGAAACTTATGCATTTTAATTTTCCCTCAGTTTTTAGAAGATATATTTTAATTTAGGTAAACCCGATGAAGCTAAATACTAAGTAATAAATAAATATATTACCTCAGCGTTTTTATATATAATAAGAAAGAATATAACTTATTTTGAAGTCGAATATACACCGTAATTAAATTAAAAATGTCCTTGTTCCTAGGAATGTCAAAATAGCATTTCCGTTAAATTAAATATTTTACTGATGTCATATTTTTATTATTTGACGAGAAATCATGAAAAAATTTTGCTGCGCAAAATAAATGTTATGCGACCTTGAAAATTCTACCTCAACTATGAAGATATTTAGGTAGTTGTTAATTTTTAGAATGTCGTTTAAAAGTAGCTGTATCAAAAAAATGTTTTGTACTATATCTTCCATAAAATAAACGGCGCAATATACATTGCACAAACTTTCTCATATACGTATATACGTTTGGTCTCACTACACTCTTTGCCCCGAAATTAACTCTGTGTGCTTGGAAATTCACTGCCAATTATGTTAATAATGCGTAGCAACAGAACCAAAGTGATTGACACCATCACTAATTACCTCTCACTAATAAGTCCGTGGAGTTAACAGAGAAGTACGGAATTTTAGACTACGGAATCCCCGGGTTCCCCTCCCCTCTGACGCGTGCGCTGAGCGTCTTGTACAGAAATAACCCCACTGGACGATATATAGTAACTTTTTTGGGACATATGGCATAGTTAGTATTATTTGTGACATCAGGCTGCACGTTTGGATGGATTTTAATCGAAATCCTTAGAGCCATTTTTGAGTAAATCGAATTTTGTTTCAAAATAACCAAGAATAAAGTACCCTTAATTGTTGCGCAATATCATTCATCTCTTAAGGGTACATTATTCTTGGATATTTTGAAACAAAATTCGATTTACTCAGAAGGATTTTGATTAAAATCCATCCAATCTACAGCCTGATGTCACAAATATTAAAATATACCCTAAACTACGGTTAACTTTGATTTATAAGCGTTTTTCTTTTATAAACGTACACAGTCAACCAAACGTATATACATACGTATATCAGAAAGTTTGTGCAATGCGTATTGCGCCGTTTATTTTTATTAGTTTTCGGATAGTAGACATATAAGAGTTATTTTAATTTCAGTGAAAAAATATCCAAGTTAAAATTAGAATATGGATGTATCCTAAAAAATAAAATCAAACTTTAACCTTAGAAAAGCTGTTATTCACGCAGTGGCGGAATTAAGAGAGGCTCGCGTCGAAAAAATATTCGTGTATGTAATCTCAGAAACATCAAATATCTCAATTAAAAATCAATGGGACCTCTTTATGATTATATAGAAAAACGACAAAAGAGGGTAGTCGTTAGGTGAGATTTTACTATATATTTATAGTTCAGGGTTCCCGATTGCTTAGAGCCAGTGGCTCCCATTTGTTTACCGTCAGGTGCTCCAGAAGGAGTGAATTCACCACTGTATGCATACATGATATGATTATAAATTTAAGTATAACATTTACACTCATATTTACGTACGTTTGTTGATATAAGATCGCAATCGTAATATGAAGCGTAGATTAGTAGTCCAGCGTAGAAGCTGATGACGGAGATAGCGGAGACTCCAATGGAGAATATCACAGTCATTCTATAGAGAGTTGATTAGAATTAATAACTAGCGTGATAATATTTGTATTAAAAGATAATTTTTTCTTAATAACAAAGGAATAGTGTGTTCAATTTAAATTTGGACAAAAAATAATGAAAATTATGAATAGCTTAGGTCAACTCAATTAATTAAATTCTTACATTAATGTATTTCTATTTTAAACAATTCAATACACTTGCTGCTTTATGTAAATTTAGTGACCTTCTAGAATCTGCTTCTTCTTCAATTTTTTATAAGAAACGAAAAATACGATACATGATACATTTTGAGAAATTGTTTCAATGAGTACACGTGGATCCCAACTTACGACCGTAACGCATACTTTGTAATGTGTATGTAAGCTGAATATTCGTAAGTTTAATTGATTTTTTCAATAATAAATAACATTAAATTCGTTAATGCGGGAAATAGTTTGCATGATCAACACAGGGGTAACCAACCTATTCCATGTGGCGAGCACCAAGTTGTATTTCGGTATATCATGCGAACACTAAGGTAAACGTTCGGGCGAGCACCAATACACTTGTGCGAAATAAATATTGATCATAAATACTAAAATCAAACCAACGTCATTGTTAATATTAAGGTTCTTACGTTTAGAAAGAAAGCAACTGATCATATTAAATTAATGATGTAAGGAAGCGCGATTTAAGCACCGCAGGAGTGCCGAACCTGGCTGCCGAAAAGCACAGCTCTAACAGGTCCATACGTTCGTGAGTGCGGGCGCTGTGTTCATTAACTGCATAGTGAGTCACAATTTATTAGTACGTGGAATGTTCGTTAGTTGAGGTCCACCAGTATTCGAATTGAATTCTTTTTAATATTAATCCGATCCTATTTACTAGGGATCCCATTAACTAAGGATCATATTAACTAGGGATCATATTAACTAGGGATCCTATTAACTAGGGAACGGTGGTGGAGTAGTTACAGTGCTAACTTTCCACGCCGACGGCCCTAGTTTAAAATCTAGCTTTAACCATCTCCAACTCAAGTCTTTCCTTGGCATGGTATTTTAATGATTTTGCGACTTAAACGCATGGTTTTACTAATAATTTATTTGCAAATCAACAATTTGAGATATCACTTAGAAAATTTATCTACAGCCATTCATTAGATAGAGGAAATAACGAAAATCGGGCTCTTGAAAATGGTCAAGAGTCAACAATGTCACGTGAAAAGAGTGAACTATCATTTCCAGGGATAGTTTCCTCATATTTAGGGCATATGATTCAAAATCAAATTATAAATCTCATTTCAGAGAAAATTATTGAAGTAATTTTAGACATGCATAGAAAAGCGACGTATTTTTCAATAATCCGTGACTCTACCATGGATGCAAGCCTTACGGAACAAATTAACCGTAGTAATCCATTTAGTAGAAATTAATACCGAAATCAGAAGAGCTGAAATCCGCGAGCACTTCCCAATTACAGAATCAACTGAAGAGGGAATAACTCTGTTTGTTTTTAAAATGGTTTAAATTTAAATGTTCAGGATATCAGAGACAAGGGTTACGTCAATGCTGCCAATATGTGTGGTAAGCATAATGGCTTACAGAAAAGAATTTTAGATATCAATTCACGGGCTTTTTTGTGCCATGTGCTTCTGAAAGCCTAAATCTTTAATGGTGCGGCAAAGATTACCCTTGAAACTGTAGAGATCTTCAATGTTGTGCAGGAATTATGTTTTTTTCTACCTATACTCGAAGGCGGAGCATACTAAAGAAATATTAAAAAATTAACAATGAAACCAGTTTCAGACACCAGGCGGGAGAGTAGGTTAGATGTAATAAAACCATTGAGATTTGAAATCGCAGAAATATACGAGTCTTACCGAGTTGATAGACGGAACAAATGTAGATATGATCACTCGCTACCAGGCCCAATGTTTGGCTGCAAAACTTCAGAGCTTTAAATTTGCATGCTTAGTCGTTATATGGTACGGCATTCTATCTAACGTCAATATTGTTAGCGAATTGCTGCAGAAGCCGAAGCTAAGCATCAAAACCTGCATTGATCTTTTAAAACATTTAATCGATTTTTTAAAGAAAAGCGTTCAGGTAAATGGTTTAATGACTACGTAAGTCAAAGCAAAGATTTAACTGCAACTATTGAGGTGGAACCAGACTTCCCAGAAACAAATGCTGTACGTTTCAGGAGAGATGATAGGCAATTTAATTATGAGCATGTTGATGAACCAATTAGAGATCCACAATGAGAGAGTAGATTTGATGAATGAAATTGATATGATGCAAGATATGGTGCAATCTAATATGGCTCCATTGGAAGTTTGAAATTATTTGTTGGAAAATGATTTGCATATAGTGTTTCCAAATACCTTTGTCGCATTGAGAATTATGTTAACATTACCAGTGTCAATAGCGGGAGGTGAAAGGTCATTTTCTAAATTAAAAATTATAAAAAATATTTATGGTAAACAATGGCTCAAGAAAGACTTACAATTAGTAATTTGGCAACCATCTTAATTGAACATGAGATCGCAGAGAAATTTGACACTCATCAGCTAAAAAAACTTTTCTGAACTAAAAGCCGACTTTATGTAAAGACTCAAATTTTCCATTTTATATGTATTATTATTTTGAAATGCATCACAAAAATTTGCTCGTTTTCTTTAAAGTTGATATGTCTTGATGATCAAATAAATGTATTTGTGAAGTTGTATGGTATTAATTTTACAGTTTCAAAGCAAATGCAATATTTTGTTTGTTTTTCAGAATGCAAAACTTGTGCATTTGTTGTCCTATTAGAGTTTTTAAATAAATCTATAAATTTTTATTTTTACTATTGGTGTGATTATAAATAAATAGTATAATCCTATTTTTTATGTTATTGCTTTCATCAACTATATTATACATAATTTAATTTATACCCCAGTTGAAAATTTACTGGCAAATATAACACAACATTATACAGATTTGCTTCGCCAACCTCGGGAGTAAGGTTTCTATCTCATCGGTTGGCAGTACCGCGATTTGTAAGACAAAAGATTTAATAAAGAACTGGATTAGGCAGAAGTTCGAAAACTTGGAGGTCGCTATGGTTATATTTTCGGTCGTGATTTAGTCTGATAAATCTTCATTGTTATAAATTGAGTCGAACGGAGGTGCGGGGACATCTGTTCTACTATATGGGGGAGGCGATGAAATCTTTACACAATCGATCTAAAACGGGTTGGCGATCGACGTATTGAGCATCCCTGCTATACAGAATATACAGCACGAACACTTGGAACAGGAATTGAAAATGCGCTGATGGTAATGGAGAGAAGTTCCTAGATATGTGTACTTATGGGGGGGAGGGAGGTGAGTGGGGGAGCGGCAAACTTGTTTCCGTACACGGGCGGCCAATAGGCACACGCCGGCCCTGCTTCCAATGTATCAAGAGATTCCTACATATTCAGAAATTGTTATATTGTCTGCTCGGGTTATTTAAAGTGATAAACGAAATACATTTAGTTTATATAAAAATGTAAATATATCGATTAAGTCGCCTTTCAAGTAGGTGATGAACGTCACTTTACTAACATCTGTGCCCGTTTGATGCTGGACATGGCGAGAAATCTCTGCACAATTGCTTGATTAACAGCGAGGTGGGAGAGCCAGGCGAAAGCAGATCCAAAAACGGTATTCCAGAAAGAGTGTCGGATGGTTGGGTCTGGATCCATGCTGAAAGCATCAACAACCAAATAATAAATTATCAGTATGAACAGATTAAAACAAATTATATAGCACGTTATCTCGTTGAAACATTTCCTTATCTTCCATAATACTTACGTAAAGAATTCGATTCTACCGCTTCTTTCATTTCTTCCCCACACTTCCCCAACGCCGCCTACAGCGCTAGTTCCTACCCAAACCACAACAATCATACCGCCGAACATCATCACGGTCTGCAGAGCGTCGGTCCACACGACGGCTTTTAGACCTCCCTAATTGAACCAGATAGAAAATTCAACGAGTTAATTAATGTTTTAAACGTTATATTGTTGGCTCTTCGGGAATGCCAAATCTAATCCAGGCCCCGAAATAATTATCTCAAGATCATTTCTTGAATGACTGTGTTAACATAAATAATGAATTTACCATCAAGGAATCAATTTCACACATCTAACGTCTATTTTAGATAAAGTAAACTCTTTAAAATGTGTCAGAGTGGTCTTTGAAATAAAAATTTTAGACATGACGTTTTTTCTTTTGTAGACCACTAGAAAAACAAGGTTTTTTTTAAATTTGATTATCAGTTTTAATGATTGCAAGATAGGACGTAAATTTATAATTGATAAATAGCTTTTTTATTCCAACGTTTGTTATTACTGCTTGCGTTTGTAATTTGAATCAATATGACACATTAAAAGAGTAATAGTTTGACAACTCACCAGACTAGTGTAGAATATACAGACGAGACAAACTAACGGTGTGATAAGATGAATGTTGATACCCGTAACTGTTGAAAGATAAAGTCATTGCTATTAATTAAAATTTCGATTCATTTCCATTAATTTTAACTACGTTTATTACTGATAAGTTTTTTAAAAATATTTTTTATTATGTTTTTTCAATATCTGAAGCATTTACGACAATTCGTATATAATTACCATATATACTCGTGTATAACACGCATCCATACTTTTGACCAAAAATCACGAATTTTTCGTATACCCTGTGTATAACGTGCACCCTAGATTTTTAGGGGTATAAGATCAAAATTTTTGTATTATATATTCATCATAGGAAATAACTAGAGTACCGTAAATAAACAGAGACCATCACCGGGTTACCCAAGACTCGACATACGCAAATCTGACTTTACGTAAAAACCTCCAAAAATTAATTATTTAAATCCGAAAATTCCGAGTTGCGGAAATTTGATTAAAAGGCAAAATGTTTCAGGTTTTAAGGTCAAATGTTGAATAAAATTTAAAAACATACTAGGGGCTCCGTCCCTACGCGCTACGCGCGTCAACCCCGTGCCTCGCTCTGCGAGGTTAATTCGTCTGCTGCCCGTGTGCAAACATGAAACTCCTCATTTTGGCATATATTTAAGGCAGAAAATTATATTTAGCCCTATTTTCCGGCTTCTCTCTCCCTTCCTCCCATTCCCCTCTTTCTCTCACCCCATCTCTCCCTATCTCTCCCTACCTACTGACCTCCAAAACGCAACATCTCTCCACATATTCAAACATAAATACTTTAAATTGCTGTTCTCTGCCCAAAATTCAGGTCAGCTTTAACATTTTCTTCTTACCAATTGCAGGACGGCTTCCTTCACTCTTCCTTACTTAATGAACATTAATTAATTTTTTTTGCAGGTTATCGAGTTCGCAAAGTGTACGCCTCCTTCGACTGTTACCTTTTCATTGTCTAGTGTCTACTATGTTACAGTGTTTATACTAATTCTCATTGTATTATATCATTCTGTATTGTTTCATACTATTTTATACTGATTTATATCATTTTGTATTGTTTTATACTATTTTATACTGTTTTATATCATTTTGTATTGTTTTATACTATTTCGTATTACTTTATTTTATTATGTATTGTTTTATATCATATGTGTAATTTTATATAATTTCCTTCTTTCTTATGTTATGCATGATCCAACAACAATCTCCATATTCATTGTATATATTTCAAGTATATTTCATCTTATTCTGCCTAATTATTGTATTATATTTCTTGGTTTGCATTACGTTAATACCTATATATGTATTTTTTATGACGGTATACAACGATGCTGTATATACGAAGACTTACTGTACATACTCCTTTCTATTTAATGTTGTATTACTATATCATAATATGTACACTATCTAGGGTTTTCGCAGGTTTTTCACACCCCCCCTTCTCAGTGGGTGTTTTCCTGCGTGGGTTTTACTAGGGAGGACATGCCTGTTTTACCTAGGTTTTCCCCACAATCTCTAATCTGTCTTCCATTTTATATATTTTTTTTACTCTGTATGATTTAGGTATATACTGTTTATGTTATGCGTATTGTATGTATGTATATATATATATATATATATATATATATATATATATATATATATATATATATATATATATCTTACTTTACCATTTTTTATATTTTTTATATTGACGAAGGGTTAAATGTAAGAATGGACCTTATGGTCTAAATTTCGCCCGAATAAAGATGATTATCTATCTATCTATCTATCTCTCCCTCTCTACTTCCATATATCCCTGCCTCCCACCAAACCTCCCGCTTTCCCAAACTTCCGCTTCCCCTCATTCTCTCCCTCTCTCCCTCCCCCTTTCCCTCTCGTTCTCTTCTCTTTCTCTCTCTTTCCTTCCTTCTCTCTTTCACTCTTTCTTTTCCCCACACTCCCGTCTTCCTCCGTTTTCTCAATAGGGTTCTATATATTTTATGAGTACGGCAACAATGCTGGTTGTTCTTGGCAAAGAAATGTTTTATTCACGAAAAACAATACTTTCGTCTTAAAAACTATTTTCTGGGTCAATTCGAATGGTATTTGAAAATCTACGGTAGGAAAATAAATTTGCGTTCTTTTGCACGTACTATGGTTCTAGTTTATAATTTCTACGACAATTATAAGTAATTTTAAAAAGAAAACGAAAGACGTCTTACATTTACTTATGCTTTCAAAGCGGGCATTATGGCAACAATCCTCCATGTTAATCTAATGGTGTTTTCTCGAATAAAATGTTTTCTTTGTGACTATTGCACTTAAAACCTACCCGTTTTCACAATTTTCCCTCTGTTTGTAAGTCGACAATAATCAAACTGAATTTTTTCTACATTCTAGCTCATGCGGAAGTAATAAATAGTTTGCGTAAAGCACATTAGTACGATTATAATAGAGACACATTTATTTGAAATTTATCAAAGTATATGTAGCACTTATTTACAGAATATTAAATTGTTAGAAATTTAATGGTTATTTCGTGATGAGGATGATGAGGAAGATGAATGAATGAATGATTGAAGATGAATTTTAAATTGCTTACATTGTTAATTTTATATAATATATTCATTAAATAAAAAAATTATATCAATTTGGATACAAGTACAGTGAAACCTGCGAAGTCGACCACCCCTGTAAGTCGGCCATCTGCCATAGTTGGCCCAATTTTCACGGAGCCGGCAAAATCTTATTAATTTATACATGGCCAACCATGGCCACCTATCTATCTTGTATGTTGTTCATCTTCTCGCATTTCGTGCTATGCTTTTGTATATATTCCTACCTTTCTATGTTGGCTATACAGAACCAGTGTGTACAAATGGAAATCCACCATCCATTTTCCTCGTCTGCCTCCTGAATATCTTTTCTGGGATTAGGCTATAGTCACATGTGAGCTAAGCAGAAGAAGCAGAGCGCACAGGTTCAGCTCTGACTCATTTCATGCCCGCCTGTATCTCTCTGTAGTATCTTTGGACGTCCCCAGATTAGGTCATTAGTGGCAGTGACTATAATCTACCCCGAGCTCCAGAAGGACTCTTCACATCGAAAATTTTCAGGCGAGTAATGGGTGGCTGGAATCCTCCAGGACAAAGCACAACATTTCTCTCTGGTGAAGCAGCAGTAGTGGACAGGGAAGCAGCGGAAGAGTGGTAGTCAAATATATTAAATTTGTTGAGTGAATACTCTCCAGAAAATAATTTTAATGCAGAAGAAACAGGATTGTTATATCAACAGATACCCAGAAAATACCTTGTTCAGAAAGGAGAAAAATGTATAGGCGGGAAACTTTACAAAAAAAGATTGTTTACTTTTGTGCTGTAGTGCTACTTATGAAAATTTAAATCTTTTAGTGAATGATAACGCTGCACGACCTCGTGTATTCGACAATAGAAACATCTCCTGTTCTGTGGTGCTCCAAAAAAAGGCATGGATGATCACTGCAATAATTCAAAAATACCTAACTAATTTTCCCATATGATGAAGAAATAAAAACGTAAAGTCCTGTTGCTTGTAGATAATGCTACGTGCCAGTCATCATGGAGCAAAGATAATGAGCAATGTAACGGTGAAATTCCTTCCACTGAATCTAATCTCTAAAGTTCAACCTCTAGATCAATGGACTATACGGGCTATAAAATCACATTAAAGTAGGAAGATGCTACAATATCTTGCAAAAGTCGCGGCAGCTAGCAGTACAAAACCTGATTTTAACAAATCAATATCAGTGCTGCACATGTTATGCCGCATCCTACACTCAAGAATGCTCTACAATGTGTATCTCTATCAATTAAGTACTATTCAGCCCACAAACCTCAACTCATTGATGACCTTTCTCGTTATGTTAACTCTATATCACTTTCTTATACGATCTTATTTTAGTCATTTTCACTGTAACTTTAATAACCTGTGCATTGTTATCTTTTTTAATAGAATGGCTGTGTTTTTGAACCATATGTATTTTATTTAAATTCTCTGCTTTGTTTGTTGCCTTCCACAAAAGTCTTTGTAGTGGCTGGAGAGTGCTTCATTTATGAATATTTTATTTTGGTTATTGTTGTTAAATATATAAATATTAATTAATACTTTGCTATTTTTATACCATGCGTCGTTGTCTGTCTTCTTGTGGAAGGTGATAATGATTTTGTTCGGTTTAAATGGATTTCTACTTTGGACGAAGTATGCATCCTCTATATCTATGGAAATTGCATTAACTGTAGTAATAATAATAACGTAGCATCGATAATTTTATTTACCTTGTCTTAATGCTAATGCAGGAATGTAAATCATAATAGGAATGTACAGCAACTGTAATAAAAAATAATCGATATGTATTAGTAAACCAATAATTATTTTCTAGAAAAAATATATAATTTTTATCAATATATATTGCAATATATATTTGACGAATTCATTCATAATCTGAACCATTGTCATTTTTTTAAATTAAATATACCGCTACCAAATAGCTCAAAACATTTCCCTGTACATATCTATTTCATAAACAAATAAAAATGAAAAATATTATACAATACTATACATACCAGGTGTAGTTATCGTAGAAACGTAAATAGTAATTCCTGAGAGGAAATATTCACACAGTGAAAATGTTTTTAGAGACCTTCATTATTTCAACGACCGATTTCTTTCGGAACGGTCTCGATAAAAGTTATGCATTTTTCTCTATTTAACGACCACCTCTTTGAATGAACGTTTTTCTTATAAACCGTCGCTGGTCGCTGATTAAAAGTTTCCCATTATACGTATAACGTTTAGTAAAAATCTTCCACTTACGTAGTCGAGGAGGAACAGAATTGATCCAAGGAGTCGCACCTTCCTGTCGAAACGAATCTCCAGGTACTGAAAATATCGACGCGAATTAAGAATAAAGTGCGATACTTATTGGCCAACATCGAGGCGAGAAACCATCACTTACCTCGTACGACGTATTCAGCTGTAGCTTGTAAAATATCGGCATGAATATGATCGAGCATGCGACGCTTGCGATAATTAAACCGAGCATAGTGGTGGAGTATTGGGTGCCGTAGGCATACATTTCAGCCGGAGTTCCCAGAAGGGTGGTTCCTGAAACACAGCTTGAAGCAAATTTTTGTAAATTAGCGTAAAAGTGCTTAAAGATTTTATCAAAGACAAATTCTATAATCAGTACTTTTTATTCATAAGTTTGTGAAATATCACTTGCACAGATGTATACAGCAAAACCCCGTTATAGCGGAATGGGTCGGGACAATGGATTTTCCGGATAAACAAAAATCAGCATTTTACCCTGAGGATTTTATTTTAAATTTACCTTAAAAGCTCAAATACATACTTCTATGAAGGAAAATGGCATTACTGGTCTACTTTGAGACACTTATATCGCTTTGAAACATTCAATTTTACTTTATAATCAATACAGAGTGTTTTTCACTCCAAATAATTATTGTGCGATTTCTGGAACTGAGATAGAGTTGTCACGACATCAATGTGCACCGCGAAACGATTTTTTTAGCACTTCCCTATTAGTCCTTTCATTTCGTAAAAACTGCATTTCCGTCAAAACGGTAATTCGTAAAAACAGGATTTTTACTCTATATGAATTCAATTAAATAAAAGCAATAAACTGACCTGGCTATGAGTGACATCGATACTGGCAGTATTCCCATGGTCTTTCCGCCCATGAGGTACTCGGAAGTGGTGTTTTGTTTTTGCTTGGCGCAAAAAGCAAAGTATACACCAATAAGGCCGGAGAACGCGAGCATGGCTGAAAATAGACAATAGTCGAGGGCCGAGAAATAAAGAAGATGCTGAGAAGGCGAAGGGCTCGGGTAATTGTAGTCAGACGACGTGGACTGGCCATCAAACGCCACTAACGAGTCTTCATCCGGTGTGCTGAGTCTTACGGTGGTAGCCATTTCAGATGGTACGGACGAAATCAGTCGTGACGCGTACCTGAATAAAAAAGAATGCCGTTTATTCATTTTTATGCATCTCCAAACGTAAATTATAAAAATAATTGTTGGTAGAGTCGTCGTTGTTCAACGATGTTTTTTGTGACCTTATCGCCGTGTTTTGTCCATTTTTATGCTCGCGTAATAACCTGGAAGTAATTGAATTGCTTCATGCTTTCTAACTTACGCGCTTAATTTATCAGCCTGTCAGGAAGTTGTGGGTTTCCTAGGAGCGCCTATGCTGTGAATACACTCATATTGACACGGCAGCGGACGTGAACTTTAATCACGTGATTTTTTAAATGTCGAAAGTGGATAAAAGAAAAATAATAAGAAATAGCGAGTGAAAAATTTGGGTTGGAAAACTAATTACTCATAGCTTGAATATTGAACAAAAAAAATCAATTGAATATTAAAGTGATGCTTTTTTCTATCAGTCGAATTCTCCTTAAATATATGTATGTATTAGAAGAGAAACGAGAATCGCTAAAGACCGCGTTTTAAAAAAGCTAGGCGTTAATCGAAAAAAATGCTTTATGGGAGTGAAGGACATTGGCAGAAAAGTAAAAGAGGCAAGGCCGTCGCGGACGCCTAAGCGAGTCGTTATTTCTTTCTATAATCAAGTCCGGGACTCTTAAAATAGGCATCACCAGAAAACCGGCTGCTTTTACATTTGAAAGCATCGCGTTAATAATAAGATAAAATAACATAAAACCGGAAAAAGCCAACTGCTAACAATCGCGTTTTCCGTAAAATTGTGAAATATAAAGCCGTAGTATTTCAATGCGCGTGAATGAGCTTTGATTTTTCGCAAATAATGAATAACTCTTCACGTAAATTGTTTTAAATACATGAACAAATTTTTTCGCACCCATTGGCCACTTGTATATCGTGCCAAATGGTACATTAGGCCTTGTTCCTAAGTGCCATTTTAGAGGAATAACACTACGATCAAAAAAATCGGATATCGGAAAATCCGAGCGTCTCCGATCAGTAAAAGTGCAGCTGTATTTCGGAAAGTAATGTTGTCGATGTTGGATCGTATGATGATAATTGTGATATTTTTCTTATTTGGTATACGATTGAAATTGTTAAATTTTGGGGACGATGTTTTTCGGTCTTACCCAGAGAGCCAAACTACCTCGCTGCAGCACGGTCTGAGGTGAATGTGTTTTGGGAAGTTGAATTTTAGGCAAGAGATGCAGCTAAATGCACGCGGGGAAAGCTAAGTTCAGACTGAGAAGAACTGGAGATAAATTGTGGCAGAAAGTTCGACGCGTCAAAGGAATAAATTTGCGATAGTCATTCGATGAGTGCGCACTAGCAGCGCATTACAGCTTCCGTAATGGGGTTGGTGACTTTCACTAAAATCATGAAATTATTCGCAATATTCCTTATGATTACCATTTTACCAACAATAAATTGAAAACGCAATTTCGTAAGGTGCCTTTCGACTTTAGGAAGATACTTCGATTTAACTGCGTACGAAAGTTAATTTTAATGTCTACGCTCATTTCTTTCATAATAAATTGTGTCAAATAATGTTCCTCTAGAAACTTGATAAATATAACTAGTTTTATTGTTATAATAACAACATAATCTAAATTGTATGATGATTTAAAGTATAATGTAAATTACAGATCTGCACAAAATATCGCGTCACAATTAATAGAAATTCGACACTAAGTATATGTCTCTGTACCGACACATTTTGGGTCATGGTAAAATAATATTAATTAATTTACAATTTTAAAGAACGCTTTTAGCATGCAAAATCCTGCTGTTGTATTCTATGATTTTTTTTAAATCAATCGGAAAACAAAAACTCCTCCAAAATTTCTACCCGCACTCATCCTCATGCTACGGCAAAATATTTACCTACTTGACAGAGTAAACTCCGTTGTTCCGAAGGCCGCGTATCGCTACGAAGCATTTCTTTAGGAAAACCATTGATAGCTCCCTAACGGCAGTTTCAAATAGGAGCGATATAGTTTCTCAACTCTGATAAACAGCGGCGGACCTTATCTCTTAAATTCTTTTGGCGCTTTGATTGCGGCTATGGTGAAGAGATGTAAAGAAGCACGCGAGGGAACGCACGATACTAGGGTGTTTTTTGGAACCGCGAAAAAATTCAAACAACAGTCTCTTCTCTTTGTCTTGTTCCCAGAGAAAATTTGAAATTCTTTATTTGCGTATCAATTCCGAATTATTTCAATTACAACTGTAATGTGTATTTTCAAAATCAGGTTGCATCACAATGTAATTTTTGGGGACCTTTCTCATTTAGTTTGTTTGCTTGGTGGCTTAAACGATTTTTTTATGTTTGCTTCACTTAAATAAGTCCCGCAAAGGATAAATGTTACAGCGTATCTATTTTATTACCGCCATGCTTAATTTTACGTATTCCCCTGTCCCATGGTAACGCAATGCGGATTTTATGCAAACTATAAATAAAAAAGAGGCTACGTCGCGTGTGAATGTGGTTTTATTTTATTTATATCACATGTATTGTATTTTCATTGTTTATTTTCCGCATTTTATAATTTTGGGTCTTAAATCTTGAAATGCAAAGCGTACAGATTTTAATTAAAAAATGATTATTCTCAAGTGGCGAAATGTTTTTTTTGGAATGCATATGTAGTCTTCTATATGGAATGTAAAAGCAAAATCTCAAAAAAATATTCGTGCGTTACGATTTTTGCTTGTAAATAAATACATTCGTTTGGGGATTTGTACTGAAGGTAAAAGCCCAGGTTGCGGATTACAGCGTGTGACATTTCAGAGTTACACAGAAAAAGCGACTAGAAGAGTAATGCAAAACTTGAACTTCTGTTAAGGCGGAATAATGAAGTTTACCTTGCCTATTACAGGCAAAGAAATACTTCCAAAAAATTCTAAAATTTACATTAGAAACCAATTTTGCCATGTCCGAATAAGTAAGAATTACATGAATTATGAAAAAATCGTGTCTTTCACAAATTTCAACCTAAGAATAAAATAAGCCTATTCTGAGATTAATTTGCCCTTCACTAAAATTAGCTAGGGACAGAATTTGAGGAATGCCTTATATCCCAAAAATGTATGAGCATCATCATCATCATCATAGGTAGTCTGTCCGTAGACAGGTCCGTGATTATTCATGGTTAAACCTGGTTCTCCATATACTCCTATTTTCCGCTGTCCTCTTCATATCTTGATAACTCTCTTTCCCTTTCAAATCGTCTATCAGCTGAAACCTTTTCCTGCCTCTTTCCCTTTTCCCATCTAGTTTTCCTTCTAACACGTCTTTAATCATACTCTCTCTCCTCAGGTAATGTCCAACCCAGTTAGCCTTCCTCTTTCTGATAGTCTGTATAATCATTCGCTTCTCTCCTATTCTTCGTAGCACTTCATCGTTTTTCATCCTATCTGTCCATTTTATCTTCAGCATTCTCCTCCAAGCCCACATTTCAAAGCTTTCCAAGTATTTGATGTCATTTTTCCTTAGCGTCCATGTTTCTGCCCCATACAATGCTATACTCCATACGTAGCATTTTATCAACTTCTTGCGGATATCTTCCCTTATATTCCCTGTAAGTAGTTGTTTCTTTCTCCTGAAAGCCGCTTTTGCTTTTCCTATTCTAGTTTTGATCTCATCCGTACATTTTGCCTCTCGTGTTATGATACTTCCAAGGTATTTATATTCTGAAACTTGTTCTAATGGCTTTCCCCCAATAGTTATGTTCAGATTCTCTTTTTTACCCGATATTCGAATGACCTTGGATTTTTCTGTATTTATTTCCATACCGTATTTTCTACCTGTTATCACTAGTCTATTTATCATTTTTTGTAGCTCCTCTTCCTTTCTTGCTAGAAGTACTTGATCATCTGCGTATTTTACTGTTCTTAAAATCCTTCCTCCAATTCTGAAATCCCCTGTGCCTTCTAAAGCTTCTTGCATTAGACTTTCTCCATATATATTGAATAGGGTTGGCGATAGGCAGCAGCCTTGTCTTACTCCTCTACCGATATTTATTCCGCAGGTGTCCACATTCTCAAACCTGACCTTTACAACTTGATTCTCATATAGATTCCTAATCAGTCTCCTGTCTTTCCAGTCTACACCTATATCCTTTAATATCTTCATCAACTTGACCCAATTTACTCTATCGAAGGCCTTCTGCCAGTCTACGAAACATGCGCAGATATCTTGACTGTATTCTATTGCCCTTTCTGATATGATTCTAACTACTCCTATAGCATCTCTAGTTCCTCGTCCTTTTCTGAAACCGAATTGATCTTCCCCTATTATTTCTTCTGCCTTTTTCTCCAGCCTTTTATTAAGAATCCTCGTGATGATCTTCGATGTGTGTGACAGAAGGCTTATAGTTCTGTAATCTTTACACTGCATTGCTTTTGGCTTCTTCTTTAGAGGGATCATTGTTACTTCTAGGAAATCCTGAGGCCACTCTCCCGTATCGTAAATCTTATTAATTAATTTCGTGATCGCTTTTAGTCCTTCTGATCCTATGACTTTAAGTATCTCAGCCGGTATTCCATCGCTGCCAGTGGCTTTCCCCTTCTTTAGTTCCACTATCGCCTTTTCTACTTCGCTCTCCATAATACTTGGTCCCAAGTTGTCTTCTTCAATGTTTTCCTCATTTTCCAGTTCTATTTTTGCCGCTCCTGCCTGTTTGCTGTATAATTCCTTAATGTATTCTTCCCATACCTGTGCTACATCCTTTGTTTCTGAGACTATCTTCCCATCTGTATTCATAATTCCTTTACCACGAATTCCATTAGACTTCTTATCTTCTAATTCCAGTGCCCTAGCGTACATCATATCGTACCGTCCTAACTTCTCCATCTGTTCTATTTCATCGCATTTTCCTTTTATCCAATTTTCTCTAGCTTTATCTGTTACCCTTCTCAACTCATTGTTTATACGCCTATAGTTGGCTCTACCTTCTTCAGTGTTAACGTTTTTTCCATTTTTGTCTCTCATCCATTTTCTCCAGCATTTCCTTCGTGATCCATGGTTTTCTGATTTTCTTCTCTTGTTTTCCAATCTCTTTATCCAAGGTATCCTTGATACTGGTTTTAATTTCATCCCATTCTATATCAACGGTCTTCGGTTTGTTTTCCAACTTTCTTAGGTTATCTTCCAACTTCATGCTGACTACATCCTGCCTTTCTTTCAGTTTTTCTAGGTCCCAGGTCTGTCTTTCTCTTCTCGTTTTTCTTATTTGTTTGAGCTTTGTATTCACGTCAAGTATTAGAAGGCTGTGATCTGAATCAATGTCTGCTCCTTGCAATGCCTTGGCGTTCTTTATGCTGTTCCTGAATCTTTGTTTTACAAGGATGTAATCTAATTGGCATCTCATTCTATCTCCTGGGCTTTTCCATGTGTATAACCTTCGTTTATGGTTTTTGAACCATGTATTAGTCACTACAAGGTCATTATTGATGCAGAATTCTACGAGTTTCTCCCCTCCTCGATTTCTCTTCCCAAGTCCGTATTGCCCGACAACATTTTCTTCCTGTCCTTCTCCGACTATGCTGTTCCAATCTCCCATTATTATGCAGTTTACCTTTCCTCTTCCGTCTTCTTCGTAAATTTCATTAATTTGCTCATAGATTTCATCTATTTCTTCATCGTCATGAGCTGACGTTGGCATATATACCTGGATTATCAGCATGTCCACTGGGACTGCTTCTAGCTTTATTGCCATCAGTCTATCGTTCGTTGCTATTATCTTGGTCACGCTTTTCATAATATCTTTCCTAAGTACCAGAGCTACTCCCCTTTCCCCACTATTTCCTCCAGAATAAACTACCGTGAATTCTTCCGAGTCGAACTGTCCTTCTCCCTCCCATCTAGTTTCGCTTAGCCCTATAATGTCAACTCTATTTCTTCTCATTTCTTCTTTCAAGTTCTCTAGCTTTCCTGCCTTTCTCATAGTTCTTACGTTCCAAGTCCCTATTCGTAATTTACTTTCGACAAATGTTTTCCTCAAGGCAGTCCCCGCCCGGAGATCCGATTGGGGGACTATTTTACCTCCGGATTGTTTTACCTCGAGAGAACTCATATTGTCCAACCATATAATCTTTACTAGGGATTGTAATGTGGTAGTTTCCCTCTTGCTTTCCACATCGCAGTACTGTAGCCGTTCAAATCGTCCTGATCACGCCTACAGCTGTATTGGATATAGACCCAACCAACATCATTTGTTTTCGGCTCTATACCATACTGACAGTACTGCTGCCTACTGCCAGGCACTGATGATAGTTTTTTTTTTTTTTTTTTTTAATAAAACCTCCATTCGAGGGGTTTGAACCCCCGAACTTTGCAATAGAAAGCCGACACGCTAACCACTACACCACCAGTGCATAGTATGAGCATATTCATATAGTAATAATTAAAACTGTAAATAGAAACACCAGTCTGAAAATGCTACACAGTATCTCAAACTTAACTGCTATAGTCACACCTGCTTTTCAATTTTTTAAACTAGACCGCCTATACACGCAGGTGGATGTACATTTGTTTGTGGTAAGCGCTAGATTTCATTGCATTTTAACGTAAAATATCATATAAAAATCTGATGTGGCCACCATATGACTTTCTCCATACCTGTAATATTTCTAAAATTTCAAATAGGTTACATAATAATAAATATTTTAAGAAACTGCGAGAAAATTTGGGATGTTACAAACTGAAATAAACTCAAACCATAGCCTTCTGATATTAGATATAGCCACAAAGCTCCAACAATTAATAAAAGAAAAAGGAGCGTTACTAAGACGTAACTAAGCGTCAATTGTTAACAATAGTCGCCGGCATACAAAGTATGTAGAAAATTAAATTTCCTACAACATTTATTCCAGTATTTTTACATTAATCAAATATTAAAGCAAATATTTCAAAAAAAGGATAAGTGAAAAGAGTAAACACCCACTTCCATTTGACCGATTTTTGCCAAAAACTAATCAGTTCTTTTGACTTTTATAAAATTGTGAAATATAAAATTTCGCGTAGACATGATTATAAATAGTTTTTGAGTTAGAGCACCCACAAAAAGCTATCACATACACAGACATCATCGAGAAAATGGTCAAAACGTGTTCAAGGGACCTCGAAACGTGTATTTCCGTTGAAATCTCGAAGTCGATTTTTTTCATGAAAACAATACTTTCCCCTGAAGTAAAAAGGAGATATCGCGGAATTTTATTACGACTTAAGATCGAATCCACTTAAGAGTGATTTCCAACAAGAAACTGTATTACCAAGCGCTACTAAAATTTTTATCTATTAATAATTATGTAAGAAAGAATCTTTATGAAATTCTATCGATGTAATTACTCGGATCGAATCAAATCAAGTTTGTTTATCTAGCAAATGCAGAAAAAATCATTGGTTGGATAGAAATGGGTCTATTCGTCTCATTCTTACCTCTTGAATTTCTTTTGTGACTCGAGGTCTTCTCTGGTGCGTTGTCAGGAGAAGAGAGAGATATTTGCGTGCTCCTCCTTAGAAGAGGAAGCCGCGACTGATTGCGAGCTCCCTTGAGGGTTAAGCGTGATAACTCGCGTGACTATGCGACGCGTGAGTCCGAATAGGTCACTCAGTGCGCATGCAGTCAGTTGTCAATTCGATACGCCCACCCAATGACAAGGTGAATGACTAAGCGGTAAACGTGGGCTAAGAGGATGAACCGTCCTCACCAGATTTCTTTACGTCGACTTTTTTCGTGTTACGATTTTTATTCTTGCCCCCCAATAGCAGCATTTCTAGATCTCAAAACATTGTGAATACGATCAAGCATATTCGAACAAACATGAAAATATATATGGAAATTAAGGAACGGAGAAGGCGATCACTCAAAATGCTATCCTTTCATAGGTAATAAAAACCGTACTGAACTTTAGTGTTGCGTAATACAAATTTTAAAGTCGTACTGAATGAACGATTATGTTGATATTTCGCTCAAACTACGGGAAGAACGAGTAACCGTCCGGCAATTTTCGGTACAGTTCAATAAATTATCAGGCACGCGTCTAGACACTTGAACGCCGTTGTTCGATTAGAAAATAGCCGCTCCCCTCTTCCCATTTAAGTAACATCATATATGCATTTACTTACCTCTTTATACAATATTTAAAAAACCATCATCATCAAAACTAGATTTTTATGTAAACATTAATTATATCAGTATATGCATAAATAAATACTTCTGGAAAGAACTAATCCACCTACTTTCTTTTCAATACAATTTTAATATATAAATACCACCTTCAAAATTAACAAATTTTTGTGTTAGTAGTAGCAGTAATTTTTATTTTTAGGTGCATCGATGGCTAAGGTCATTTCGCACCATTGAATATTTTCTTCAGAAAAGCTCTAGACAATCACAACATCCATGCTCTAGGTGGGAATCGAGCCCGCGACCTTAGCTTTACCAGGCAGGCATCATGCTAACCCAGCCGGCAGAACTTTCCATTGTTATGCACCATGAAATATGAAGAAACAATTAATAAACAATAATCCACGTCACTTGCGGTAGCTTATAAATTTCCACTGCAACACCTATGAGGCTTCTTTTCTGATCCACACACGAGTTTAACTAAGGGTCAAACAGCATTTAGCATTGATTCAACTTCCAGAAAATGCTCGTTTAATCTATCGATCATGCCCGATTAATAATAACTGCATACCAGCGGGGAAATAATTTTAAACATTGGGAGAAAATGTTTTGAGTATCAGCGCCAATATCTCCATTATATTATACAAGGTGAGGTGACTTTTGCAAAGTGCAGTTAGTTTTCAAAACCTCCTGTAGAGAGTGTGGAATATAAGTATGCTACAACCTGGCGGAACACTTTATGACTAATAGAAGTCGTGTTCAGCTTATAAATGTATATTCTATTATATTATACAAGGTGAGGTGACTTTTGCAAAGTGCAGTTAGTTTTCAAAACCTCCTGTAGAGAGTGTGGAATATAAGTATGCTACAACCTGGCGGAACACTTTATGACTAATAGAAGTCGTGTTCAGCTTATAAATGTATATTCTATTATATTATACAAGGTGAGGTGACTTTTGCCTTGCGCAGTTAGTTTTCAAAACCTCCTGTAGAGAGTGTGAAGTAACAGTGGGGTGCTGTAACCTGGCGGAACACTTTATAACTAATAGATGTCGTGTTCAGCTTATAAATGTATATTATATTACACAAAGTGAAATGTCGTTTTTTTTACAGAGTTTGTATGGTTACTAAATTTTTCATTTCATAAAGACACATCTAAAGAAGAGGTACATAACTATTTGTGTAAAAAACTCTGTTAACTGTGACGATGTTGAAGTTGATCAACTAATAACTAAGGGTGATTATGCCTCTTTCAGAGTGTCAGTTGACTATGAATTGCATGAGGCTGTGTCTAATCCTACACTTTGGCCAAATAATGTGTTGGTAAATAGGTATTTTTTCGGAAAGTTCAACCAAATGCTCCTCAGGGCTGATATCTTCAGCCACTATGAAAATTATTTCTCATATTAATATTCAGTGATTGAGGAATAAATCCCTACAGTTGAAACTATCATTAAAAAACAGTGAACCTGACTTTTTATGCATTAGTGAACACTGGTTAACTGAAGTTGAATTAAGTGTTTTCAACTTAAATAGTTTTACTGTAGTGTCATCATTTACCCGTAAGTCCTTTAAAAATGGTGGTGTGGCAATATTTGCTAATAAAAGGCTTACCTATGAAATCAAAACTGTGCAACTTACAACAGGCATTGAAAAAGTTTTTGAGTGTGCTGCCAGTTCTGTTAAAATTGATAATCATATTTTTATAATAATTGTTCTTTATCGCTCTCCATCAAGTGATTTTAGTATCTTTGTTAAAAAACTTAATCACCTTTTGAATTCTGTTTATAAAAATGATCAATCTCTAATTATTACAGAAGATCTCAATTGTGATATGCTTTCTAATTCACCTCAGAGAGCTCAATTGCTGAATGTTTTCAATGCCTATGGTATAAAATCTTTCATATCCCAACCGACATGCATTACTTTATCATCCCAAACTCAATTAGATTATCTGGTTTCCAATTATAACCCACTAAAAAACTTTTTCTAGAGTCTTTGATCTGGGTTTATCTGATCACTTGGCAATCGAAACAACCTTCGAACTAAATCTCCCTGCAGAAATTTACCCTGTCTCTTCTTTAAAAACCAAAGTCTTTTCCAAAGCTAATGTTACTACTCTTTGTTTACTATTAAAACGTGAAGATTGGTATGATATTTATCATGCCAATTCATTTAATGAAAGCTTTAACTCTTTTTATTTGAAATTTTGCTATTTATTTAATTGTGCTATTCCTACCATTAATGTGATGACCGGCAATATGGTACATAAGAGAAAAAGTTGGTTATCGGATGATATCATAAGGCTTTCAAGGACAGTAAAAGACATGGCTTATTATAATAAGTTATACAATACATCAGAATACCGTTCCAAATTTCTACTTAGCAAGAAAATTTATAATATGTCAATCAAAGCTGCTAAAAAGTCCTATAACAATGACAGATTATCTAATGCTTTGAATAAGACCAAAGAAACCTGGAAAATAATTAAAGATGAGTTGGGGAGAGATACACATAAATATATTCCAAAAATTTATGATAGCAGGGGTGACCTCATCAATGATCCTAAAATTATCTGCAATTTCATTAATAAGGAATTTCTCAATCTTCCAAATCCCCCACCGAGGGGAAATGGTATAGATCTACCACTTAACAAAAACAGTACATCTAACTCCATGTACCTTTATCCATATGATGAGAAAGAATTAGTTCTTTGTCTTCACAAGCTAGGCAGAGGTGTATCATCTGGTTTAGATGAGATACCAGGTAAATTACTATTTGAATGTAGAGAATTCATACTGAAGCCTTTGTTGCATTTAATTAATGAATCTTTAAAACATGGTATCTTCTCTGAATCCCTAAAGGTGAGCAAGGTTATTCCAGTCTTCAAAAATAAGGGTGAAAAAGACTGTCAATAATTATCGACCCATATCCCTTCTCTCCCAATTTTCTAAATTATTTGAACTTGTATATTTCAATCAAATAGTAAGATATCTTGATAAACATGATTTAATCACTAACTCTCAGTGGGGTTACAGAAAAGGGCGATCCACTGAATCAGCGCTTTTCAATGCTATGGACTTTATTTAAAAAACAGTTGATAATAAAAACTTCACTCTTGCATTATTTTTTTACTTTAGCCATGCCTTTGACATGGTAAATCATCCTTTACTTCTGCAGAAGTGTTATCATATGGGAACCAGAGGTATTGCACTCAGCTGGATAAGTTCATATCTTGCAAACAGAATGCAACAAGTGGCTCTTACAATTGATAAGGCAAAATTTCTTTCTGATCCTCAAAGTATCCCAACTGGAGTTCCACAAGGATCAATATTTGGCCCCATACTGTTCCTAATTTATATTAATGATTAGCCATTAATTAACAAAAAACCAAATATAAAAAGCATTATTTTTTCTGATGATACGAATTTCCTAATTTCAGCACCAAACATTAACTCACTTCAATTGGTAAGTCAAAATATCTTAAACAACATATGGAATTGGTGTCAAGTTAATAAATTAACTCTCAACTGTAGTAAAACCCAAGTGTTGTTCTTTACTCAGGAATCTTCCCAATATACATTAAATTTGATTTTAAATAATGAAAGAATTCTCCCTTCCTCGAGCACCAAATTTTTGGGCTTACATGTTGACCAATCCGGGAAATGGTCCACCCATGTTTCCAAACTTATACCTAAATTGAATTCATCTTTATACAGTATCAGATTCCTAAGAAACAGTGTATCTATTGACATACTGAAATCTGTTTATTACAGTTATTTTTATGCTAGAGCATCATTTGGTATAATATTCTGGGGCTCCTCACCATCTCTGCTGCAGGAAGTATTTCTTGTACAGAAGCAAATTATTAGAAGTATGCAATGTGAACCTTACCGAGCAACATGCAAGCCTCTGTTTAAGAAACTTGGTATATTATCTGTCCCTTGTGTGTATATATACTGTCTAACAGTGCTGATAAAAAAAGAATCTTTATCTTTTTCCTCAAAATATGGATTACCATGACCATGCCACAAGAGGTAATTTAAATATTCATTTAGGGTTTCATAAAAGATTGATGGCTTATAGAGGACCTGTTTCAATGGGATCGAAACTATACAATAAACTGCCAAAGGGTATCAAACTCATTAAAATTATCAGTAGAATAAAAATTGAGGTAAAAAAATTTCTAATGGAAAAATGTTTTTATGTGAATGAATACATGCTGTCATGATCCTGTTTATTTTTTTATTTTGTGATTTTTGTTTAATTTTTGTATTTCCTTTGTATCATCCTAAATTAGAGTATTTTTCCATTCATGTATAGGTATATGGTATTCTTGTTTGCTTGGTATTCCAATTCATTGTTGTATTTGAATGTTTATTATCACTTGTGTGTATCCAGTTTTTCTCTTTTGACGACTCCTATACCTGCAATATTTTTTGTATGGTCACACGGATAATAAAAATATTATTATTATTACTAACAAAAGCATATAGTTAGTAATGTTAGTAATTAAACTTTCATATTCGCTTTGTTTAACAGTTTACACATTAAATCTTCACTTACGCAGCGCCGTAACTAGTTATTTTAGCACCCGGGGCAAACTACCATATATGCGCCCCCTCCATAAAAAATTCTCTAATCCCAATTTTTTTACTATATGGATTATGGGTGAACACTTAATAAATAAACATAAACTATAAATTATATAATTTCTCACTATAAATGTAGATAATTTAAATATATAATTATAAGTATAATTACATACATGCATAATTTAAATACAGAAAGTATAAATATTTTAATATTAAAGAGTTATTCTACGTGATTTTAATGCAACAAACTCATCAATAACATCATCGAAATTTATAGTTTCTGCTATGCGTAATGTCTGGAACAAGTATAGTAATGAAATCGCTCTTGCCCTTGTGCCATGCAACCTCGCACAACTAACTATTAACAGTTTTTGCGCCCGGGGCAGATGCCCCGCATGCCCCGCACTAGTTACGGCACTGCACTTACGTATCGGTAAGCATTAAAATCAGAACTCCTTTAATACATCGAAAAGTACAGAAAGCTTCAATGTATACAACACGCTATATTAATTTAGTTAGTATTTAAATGAAATTCTTACGTTATAATGTTAAATGAAATAAATATAGATGCTCTATACGTATAAGTTTTATTTTATTATCGGTATTTATATTTAATTTCGATTTTATTCCATTTAAAATTACAATACAATCACGTTCACTGAATCTTAAAGAGATTTATCGAGAACCGAATGTACCATTATTTAACGTAAATAAGAGGCACGTATCATGGGTTATGATTACAAAATGTGAGAGAGAATGATGAGTGATTGATTAATTAAATGTGATTAATAATTAAATTAATTATTGGAAGTCATTACTGGTTTTATGGCTGGAATTATTCGCTTTATCCCACTTGCAAAAATTGACTCGCCAAATGATCCAGCAATTCCTTTTAACATGCATTGCAGACAATTTGCGATCAAACTGTCTTATGCTATGACAATAAATAAATTTCAAGGCCAAACCTTAGCCAAAGTTGGAATTTTTACTCCTGAACCTTGGTTTACACATGGAAATATGTGGGGTATTCAAGAATTCGAACACTAAATTGTATATAAAGAAATATTGCAAATTAAATAATAACACAGAATTGAAATAGGCTCCTAGCCATTTCAAATGGATTTCGTAAGTACATATAATGTTTATCACAGTTCCAATTTCTAGTGATCTTGCATTGAGTGGAGTAACGTTGCGTACATTTTCACACCAAGTTTACATCGCTATTTCCCTTGCAAACGATAAACTTTTGGATAATTAAAAAAGTGCCACAGTGAAACCGCAAACAATTAGTACGAAAAGTGCATTAGGTTTGTTGAACTATTATAAACGATTTATTATTATTGCTATAAAAAAGTTACAACTTGGGTATAACGCCAGGTAGTAATAATATGACACGAAATGAGAACAATTTACGTGCTTAGTAATATTTACAGTTTCACAAATTTACAGATAAGATTTTACGTTGTTGAACAAAGTTTGTGTTCTTTCATAAAAAGAGTAACATTTTAAATTTATGAACAATTCGTCTGTTTATTTCAGAGAAATTTGGAGCTTCAGAAGAGGTCAATTGTAGGCGTTCGGCTAAACCGCAGATTTTTAGCGTACGGAACGGCGCCTCTCCGTCCGACGCTAACACGACGCCCCCACCAGCCACCAGCACTAGGCCTCTCTCTCCGATACCGACACGACGCATCCCAGTCCAACGCCGACACGAGGTCACATCACCATACTAAAAGGACGCCTCATAGCCCTACGCCAATACGATGCCTCCCTGCCCAACGCAGAAAGGACGCCTCTTTTCCCGACGCCGACACGAAGCCTCTGTGCTCAACGCCGATACGACGCCTTTCAGCCCTGCGTCAAAACGACGCTTCTCAGCCCGACGCCTCTTTGCGCGACGCCGATACAACGCTTCTACGCCCGACGCCGATACGGCCCCATTCAGCTCAACGTAAGCACGACGCCTCTTTGCCCGATACCGATAAGACGCCTCTTTGCCCGACGCCTCACTTCCCGACAGCAATACGACACCCCTCTGCCCGACGCCTCCGCCTAACGTCTATACTTAACTTCAATGGCCGACGCCGAAAACGACGCCTATTTTCCCGACACCTCTCAGCCCGACGCCATACGGCGCCTTTCAGCCTGATGCCGACACGACAGCTCTTCGCCCGGCCCTTACATATATATTTTAACCTCTCTGCTTGACAATACACTAGATGCCTACACTACGCCTCTCTGCCCGACGCCAATACGACGCCTCTTTTCCCGACGCAGACACGATGCCTTTCCGAGCGACGCCTGTACTAACCCTCTCTGCCTAACGCCGATACGACGCCTCTCTGCACGATGTCTCTCTGCCCGACGCCGATGCGGCGTCTTTCAGCTGTACGTCAATGCGACGCCTCCCAGCCCGACTCCGAGAAGACGCCTCTTTGCCCGACGCCGAAAGGACGCATCTATGCCTGACGCCTCTCAGCCAGACGCCTATACTAATCCTCTTTGCTCGACGCCGAAACGACGCTCCTATTCCCGACGCCTCCCAGCCCGACGCTTATACTATGCCTCTCTGCCCGACGCCTAAATGACGCCTCTCCGCCTTATGCCTATACTAAACGACTCTGCTTGACCTTATACTAGACGCCTATAATATGCCCGACGCCGATGCGGCACTTTTCAGCCCTACGCTAACACGACGCGTCTCTACCGGACGCCTATGCTACGCCTCTCTGCTCGACGCCGAAACGACGCCTCTCCGGCGGACCCTATAATAAACCCCTCTGCTTGACGCTATACGACGCCTATCGGTCCGACTCAGATGCGGCGGCATTCAGCCCTACGTTAATACGACGCCGATAAGACGAGGCGTCGTATTAACGTACTCGTGCTCGACGACAATACGACTCCCTTTTTCCCGACGACGATACGACGCCTCTCCGCCCAACGACTATACTAAACCTCTCTGCCCGACGCGGATGCGGCGCCTTTGAGCCCCACGTTAACACGACGCGTCTCTGTCCGACGCCGATAAGGCGTCTTTCAGTCCTATGTTAACACGACGTCTCTCTGTCCGGCGCCGCAAGGACGCCTCTCTGCTCGACGCCTATACTATGCCTTTCTGCACGACGCCGACAAGACACCTCTCTGCCCGTCACCTATAGTACGTCTCTCCAGCCAACGCTGAAACGATGCTTATCTACCCGACGCGACACGACGCCTCTCAGCGCGACGCTTATACGTCGCCTATCTGCCATCTGCCGATACGGTGCCTCTTTTCATCACGCTAATATGACGCCTCCCTTCCCGACGCCGAAAGGACGCGTCTACCAGTCTCCGACAAGACGCCTACCTATCCGACGCCTTTTTGACCGTCTCTAACACTACGCCTCACTCCCGACGCCGATACGAAGACTCTCTGCCCGACGTCAACACGACGCCTATACCAGTTTTCCACAAGACGCCGATACGGCGTCTCTCGGCTAGACGCTAACACGACGCCTCTCTGCCAGACGGTAACACTACATCTCTCTGCCCGACGCCAATGTGGCGCTTCTCTGCTGACGCCGACACGACGCTTTTCTGCCCGAAGCCGATACGACGCCTCTTTCTGACGCCGATATGACTCCTCGCCACCATTTAGCAGAAATAAGCGCTCAAGATGAACTGGGACGAGTCGAACGTTAATGATATGAAAAATGATGTTTATGTGAAGAAAATTCTGTTGTTTTTATTGCCAGTAATGAATTGATTTTCGAAATTATGTAACGCAGGATGTGACGGCGCGGCAGCAGAAATTTGTGTATAAACATATTAACCTTGTATAAATAAAATACAAATAAATGATTTTAATTAATCCAGAACCCTTCTTTATTTTAAAATTTTCTCAATATATGAAGCTGAGAGCAGAGACGGATGAAAAAATGAGATATAATTAAACTTACGAAAGAGAAATATGTGTAATAATCACACTTTTTTGTTCGAATCATAATCTCAAAAATAAATTCTAGTAAAGGACTGAAGGGGTATATTAAACCCGGTCGTTAAACTAAGTGAACCTTCCCCATTGGACGTCCTCAATGGGGCGCAGCCGAACGAGTGTCTTTCTCAGGCGGACCGTGGCAGTGAAGGGCAGATTCATAGGTATTACTGAGGGGTGTGAGGTTTTAGGGTCTGCTTAAGCTCGCCGAAGGTCATATACAGGTGGAGTGTGAGTTTTTGGCCAGTTTGGAGGCCAAAAACGGAAAATTTGGATTTTGCTCAGAAAATCGCAGAAAGTGAAATTCCTCTCAAGGTCATTTCCCTTCTTCCACCCCTTGTGACCTATATTTCCCCTCCTCCGTCCCTCTTCACGTCACACTTCCTCTACCCCGCCCCTCTTGATATACGAGGTGCTACCCAAAAGTTCCGGGAATTAGTGCATAAAAAATTACTTACGCTAAGTCTTAATTTCCACCGTCCCCTTCAAGGTAGTCCCCTTGGGCTTTTATACAGCATTCCCAGCATTTTTTACATTATGCAAAGCATCCTTGGAAGTCAGCAGGTGTGAACGTGTTAAGAACCTCTTGCGATTCTGCCCGGATCTCCTCAATCGTGTCAAAACGTCACCCTTTCAGCCGGAGTTTCATTTTGGGGAATAGGAAAAAGTCGCAGGGGGCGAGGTCAGGAAAGTAGGGGGTGGGGAATGACTGTCATGTTTTTGGAAGCCAGGAACTGCCAAATAACGAGTGACGTGTGGGTGGGCGCATTGTCATGGTGGAGCACCCAGTCATTGTTGCACCACTTGTCTGGACGTTTGCTTCAAAACATCGCAGTAAAACTTTCCATTGACAGTTTGTCCGGGTGGGAGGAATTCTTTGTGGACGATCCAGTCGACGTCAAAAAAGATGATCAGCATGGACTTGACATTGCTGCGAACTTGACGTGCTTTTTTCGGCGGCGGTGAATTTGGCGACTTCCACTGTGACGACTGCTGCTTTTTCTCAGGATCATAACCATAAACCCAAGATTCATCACCAGTTATGACCTTGGAGATGAAGTCAGGATCATCTCTAACTTCATTTTGAAGCTCCCTGCAGACAGCAACGCGATGGTCTTTCTGGTCGTTGCTCTGCAGTCTCGGAACAAATTTTGCAGCAATGCGTCTCATGTTCAAATCCTCCGACAAAATGCATTGACACGTCCCGTACGACAGTCCGACGATGTCACAAACATGATGGATTGTTCGTCTTCAGTCTGCCAGGATAGCCTCACGCACTTTTGCGACGTTTTCCGGAGTTGTGCTTGTCGACAGTCGACCAGAACGCTCATCGTCGTCGACAGACGTCCGTCCGTCCTTGAAACGTTTGTATCAAAGAAACGGTTTGCTTTGGCTTAAAGTATCATCACCAAATGCTTGTTTAAGCATTTTGTGTGTTTATGCTGGCGTTTTTCCGAGTTTGAAGCAGAATTTGATGCAAATTCTTTTCCCCTTAACAACAGCCATTTCAGTTCGAAACGAATTCGCAGAACCACTCAAACACGACGTTACAAAAACGCACAGAACTTGCGAACACGTGCACTCAGCTAGCCGCCACGTTGCACACTTATTCACAAAGGATACTGTCAGCAATACTTAGCGGCGAGTGGCCGTACTACAAGCAGTTCGCGTGCGCTATTCAAATTCCTGGAACTTTTGGGTAGCACCTCGTACTAAAATGCTCACTTTTGAGACGTTTGACAAGACCTTTTACTAGACTAGTGGTAAAGCACTTCCCTGCCAAATTAGAGACCCCGGAATGATTACTTCTCAAGTTAAACTTTTTATTTTTATTTTTGGGAAAAATACATGCAAATAGCTAGCAAAATTTGATGGCAAAGAAAGATATTTATTTTTTAACCAATTTAATGAAAAATACGAGCTAATTCAGATTCTACGGCAAGGAGGATATTTATTTAACGAGTATGTTTGTAGAAATATTTTTATTGCATCTCTTATGGTAATTACATAGAAATTAGTACATAATTACTATTCATATTAACAACATGTCTTTCAAATATCTCTGGCTCAAAGATCTGAATAAATCAGAGAATACACTGAGAGAAATCAGTAGAGGAAATGTCTTATTCAAAACAACATTGTTCAGGCAGCAACAATGAAATCCACCTCCAAACTTACGGTTACAACGGTTTATTACAGCCTGGCCGAAATCCATCCAAAATTCTCTCACGTCAAAATGTGAGGAATAAAAAATGAGTAATTATCTCCCCAAGAAAGCAATTTTGGAACGACGACTTAAGCTTGACATACAAAGTCACTTTGGGAAAACACTGCAATTAGGTATATAAAAGTCATCGATCGCCATAACCTTATTAACAGGTTGACTTAAAAACTACATAACTCAAAAATGAAATAAAAGAACAGTTCATTTTTATATTGACACAGCCAGACATCTGTCGAGCCGGTATCATATTTACTCATGAGAACTTTTTCCTCTTCCTTTCAGGATTCGGAAGACAACGGCCGTCTTGAATTCGCGTGCACAATAACATCCATTCTTTGTTGACTGTCGCGTAGGTATTTCGGATTTGATTACATTAGTATACCCTCGCCGTTTGCTGGAGCAGGACCGGCTCGATGTATCGACTAGCCGGGAGGCTGCCTGGAGCGCCGACGTCTTGAAGTCCCTTCCTTAAAAATATATTTATACATTGTTTGCAAGTAGACATAAGTTGGCACGTAATGGATATCGCTGATCGGGCGGGAATCTTGATGGCGTTTATTTAATGTTTTCTGTGTTACCGTTTAAATTTTACGTTATTGAAAGCGTCAATGAAAAAAATTAAAACATATTCCTGAAAATATCATAATATCAAGTTAAAGGAACGCTGGGATGCATCACTGTCCGGGGTGCCATGAAGTCCGGGCCCGGACCTGCACGGGAAAATCGTTCCGGAAAATCGCCGCGAACAACAAAACCGCGAAAGATGCATCGCAGGAGTAATGGTGGTGCTCGGTTTCCATAGCTAAGTTACCAAACGGTAATTTTTGAAAGGTCAAAACTTCTTGCAAAAAAGATTAACCTACAAATAATGTGTAAAACCGCATAAAATGATCGAAAATAATAAATATTGTACTCGGCTATAAAAAATAAAATTGACCGTCCTGGAAGAAATGCGCAAAAAATGTATTGTTGGTGGATTCTACACGCGAAATATGTTAAAAAAGATTATATTTAGCCAAAGAAAATTGTATTGGTTGTGTTTAGGATCAAAATAATCGTAGGGGTGGTTGGAATGACTTGAATGGTTACAGTAATGCAGTGTGGAAAGCACTACCACATTATCATTCTCTGGAATTGATTGTACGGTACGCTAATAATAGATATAAATTCATAGCAATTCATACATTTTACATTTTCAACAAAAAAACAGCATTTGGTTACACCAGCTACCTGTTTAGCTCAGTTAACGTTCATAATAATTGAGGATACTTGCATGAAAACAGGCCTGTTGTGTGGATATCTACCACCTGAGACAAAAAGACAAAATACCATCCCAAATCGTGGCTCATAGGTACCAGATGGTGACAATGCTATAACGCCACCCTTAGAAAAGTGCCTCCTGAAGCAGATACTCCTTGAACTCACCCCATGCCATGGCCCTGTCTATAAATGAAACAACTATGGATAATGCCCAATGCTATCTTCAAGTATTTTCTCTAGACCACCATAACCAGGGTCGGCCCTAGCTACAGGCAAGCCGGGCGGCTGCCTGGGGCGCCAGAGTTTTGGGGGCACTATCCCTACCATTTAGCTATGCATTACTTGCAAGTGAATAAATATTGGATACCAATTTATATCGAGGAACAGGTTAAAATCTTGATGGCAATACTTTTAATTTTTCATTATCAATAATTTTTACCGAGTGATGAATAAAGTTACATGAGCTTTGTTAATATCTCAACAAACATTAACAGAGGGGAGCGCTGGAGTGCTATCTCGCCCGGGGCACCAAAATTCCTCGGGCCACCCCTGACCATAATGGTACCAAAAAATAACCCTCCACTCTGCCTTAGTACAGTGCACTGCAAAACTATTTGGCACCTAAGGTTTGAGTGTCAGTTGACACTTGTCTCTGCAAGCCTCGGGTAGAAGGGGGAACCAGAGCCACCTTAACCATTGGGCTAAATGGGCTTCAGCTCAGGGCCACCAGCCTTTTAAGGGTGCCAGAGCCACACATTATTAATTTTATCATAAACAAATGTGATTTGTTTTTATTTATGATCAATAATTCTATATTGAATATAAAATTATAATTCTATTTATTTTCTATTATTCATTAAAAATATGTGACACACCTTAATTATGAGGGCACCTCATATTATTAGCCCAGAGGGTCCAAATTTCTTCTTCTTCTTGGAACTCCTAGTGGCAGACTGTTAAATTCATACGGGCAATTCCATAGGTGGGCGAACACTAAATATTGCACATGTGGTAAACTTCAGTCAGTAAAATATTTATGTTCCTTGACTGGCAAAATTATCCTGTCATCCCACAAATTGCATAATTTATCACATTTTCAATTTTATTTTGTTAATGTTTTATATTCAACATCTCATTTTTAACCATGTGTATCATGAGATTAAACTACTTTTTAACTTGCTAAATTATAATTGCTGTTTACTCTTCATCTAGACACTCAGTCCTATAATACTAATTTTCTTGCTGTGAAGCTCCTGAATATATTTTGGCTCATTATTCTGATTGCCATCAATTTCAAAGAACATATGTTTTCTATTTTCTGTTTTTTTAGGTATAAATAATAAAGCAAAAGATAGCTGATAAGGTTTCAAATTGTAACATTTATTGTTGGCAAATATGGAAAAATAGAGACAATTAAAGACCACCATCATGTTGTGGCTTAAATTGCTACACATACACACACACACACAATAAGACATAAGAATTGAGTCAATTTCTCATAAAAAATATAAATTTGTACGTTGTTAACATATATAAAATATCTTTCATTACATAAATATGCAATCACATGGCACATAAAGTCAGCACATGAAACGATGAAAGGTTGACTTCTAATCAGAAGTATAAGCTGATATTAATAATAGAGAAGTTTAGTTTATATGATAATTATTGTATATATGAGTTTTCATTTAGTTGATGAAGAAGCGATTATGTGCTTAAAAATTTTGAAACCATGCAACAAAATATACTACCATAGTAGGTACTTATCATTCCTTAAAATTATAGTTACATAAAAATTCCTTATCAAGAGCACTGGCCAAGATAATCTTTTAAAAAACTAACAGATTCCTTGCCATGACTAGATGAATATGTGATTTATCACATAAATAACCATATCAAAAATACAAGGTTTCCAAACAAGAAATGAAAGGTTTTCACAGAAATATCACAGAAAATCTGTAGTTACTTAAAAGTTAAAAAGTAATCAAGCTTTTTATCCAAAAATCCAACTTCCATTCAGTCATTATAAAAATTACAAATGACATTACCCATATTCAGTACATCTTAAATATCCTATCATATACCACTCTCATCTTATGAAAACAATATCACTACAAATATTTTACTATTAAAATTACATCATTACAATAAAAAGTAATTAAATATGATTAGCATAAGTTGAAGGAATATCCTTACTTGTGTAAAAATAAATTGGTTCCATTATAAGCGAATTTTTCCATTTACACATTCCCAAAATTTATATTCCATTTTGAGCCCAGGATTACATACTAATATATTTATCTTTACATTTAAACTTATTCACTGTAGTTGAAACACACAAAATATCACAATTGTAATACTAAACTTACTCTCTTTAAAAATACCTACAAATAACCAGCAATATGGAAATTCAAATTTTACTGCAAATTACAACTTGCAAAAATTGCAAATACTGAAATAGAAAAACCATAGTCTACCCTGAATTTTGCTGCACCTTCTTTTATTTCATTTCATCCATTCCTTACGTATTTTATTTTTCATTTTTTACACAAAACATTCAGAAAAATTCATTGATAAAAATTCCTAGCTTTATCTGTCTTTAAAAATATCCGCAAGTAAAAAATTGTTTATTATTTTCAATTGACAACAATTGAGGTATCTTAGCATAGATCAACATTTTATATTTGACTAAAATATAATATATAATATTATATATACTATTTAATATTGGATTCGATGTGTGCCAAATATATTTAACAAATGTGGCACATATATACTTGGAGAATAAGCATCATTTCAGTTGTGATTAATAAAAGACTAAAATAATAGTTAATTATCCATTATGGAAATCTCCAAAAAGTATTTTTCACTGAGTGTTGATTAACTTAAATAATCAATCTCAAACACAAAGTTTTCATATCAATGGGTTCATTAAGAGGCTAAAACCAGATAAAATGAACTAAAATCTAAATGTTCAATCATTTTTCTATCAATTATTTTTTGTTACAATGCAGTCAAGAGTAGCATTCTAACTCACCATAAAGTATAATAAAGAAATTCATTTTAAAAATATATAATTGAAAAAGATAAAAATTGCACCGAAACTGCTCATTTTCAAATGACTGGCAGTGATCATTACTCAAAGAATTTCAACTTAAGTAACAGTTGGCACTTTAAATAAAAGCTTCAGCTTGTAAAAGTGTTGAAGTTAATATTGACATGGACACTGTTATCCTTAATTTATAATAATTTAACATCACATCATAAAAAATTATATCTTTAAAAGACTTCTGTAAAGTTTCACATGTAGAAATTCCTTTCTTATTTACTTTAAGCAGGCAAGGGAGGGGGAAATGGAGCATTTTCCTCAAATATCATCACCAACTTTCCATACCCCATCATTCTCCTTTTCTTTTTGGTCTATAAATAAAAAACAAGCATTCTCATTACAAAATTATGGCTACAAGGCATTCATATTAATTTAGTTATTTACATAAACAGTAAATAGTGTTAGAAATACGTCAAAAAGTGAATATGAAGACATGCATAGTATGCATGTTAATTCTATGGCCAAGGAGAGGAAGCAAAGCTGAGGCAAAAAACCAAAATGTCTCCCCAGTTCATCACAGCGAGGTTTAGACTGACAGCAACAATGATGCAATACTGTCTGGTAGAGAAGAAGACATAAGGCTTTCCGCCTCAATTGATAACAAAGTTCTATGAGAAAGTTTTATCAATTCTTCAATTTTTAACCCTCAAATCTCAAGGCAATGTTATACTAGCTCTTTTTTATTGTCTTAGAATCATTCAACTGCCAATTTATTGGCTCTGACATGAAATGATTAAAATGTACAACTAGTTTTAGCAAAACTCCCCAATACCAAATCTCAAAAAAATATGTCCAGCAGTTCCTGAGTTTTAACATGCGGATGGATGGAAATTACCTCCCCTATATGCACATTTACTTCATGCAAAGAAAGCATAAAAATGTAAAGCCATTTACAGATGGAAACATGTAAAGGAGGCTTTCCTAAACTGTTATTAAGCACATTTTGCCAGTGTGTCAGAAAAGAACAACAACACTTCATATCTATCATATGATGAGAAGGTCACAGATCACCCCACTGTGACAATTTACCATTATATTTGTCCCCAAATGGTTATTGGACAACTCTGATCCATGGCCTGTTAACTAACTTATTGAAATTTCATTAAAAGTATTTATAATTCTTTTTTTGTAGCAAATATTGCCTAAAACATTAAAATTTTTAAAACTATAAGTGTCTAAAATAAGCAATTGTTGGAAAACCTAATTTTAAAAGAAGATTTTGATAGAAAATATTGTTGTTGTGCAATTTTACCATACTACCATCTCTTGGCCATAAAAGGAACTGGTATAACCTTAAAGGCAGGACCGTCAGAAATAGTTTGTGTTGTAAAAAACATTAAAATAATAAAGTACAAATATCTAATAGCAGCATTTGTCGCAAAACGTAATTTGAACAGAAAATTTTGATAGAAAATATTTGTTGTGTATTTTTCTATTACTACCATCTCTTGGCCATACAGGGAACTGGTATAACCTTAAATGCAGGACTGTTGGAGACAGTTGAAAAGTTCTCCACCAGAAGGCTCTGTAGTATTTTGGAATACATTTCTAAAATAAACCCACCAATATTCATGATTTCCATTGCATTAATCTACCATGCCAGGTGGAAGTAAGCACATATCTTATTGATGCTGCAAGCAACGCTGCAATAACCAGCTAGTTTGATGTAAATAACCTTCATTGATTTGTCCATAATTTATTTAAAATCTCAAGTTTATCCCTTAATTAAAACTATGCTAAAAAAGCAGAGTTATCGTCAGAAATTGATACCTAATTAATTCATGTGGACATTACATCTCACAGAGAAGACAGACAAAAACTTTCTTCAAGACATAAAACTTTATCGTTTGACCATATCACAGATATGGAATTTCATTTACACACCACATGAAAAAGCATCACATTCTTCACTGTTTGTTAGGCTGATTGAATAATGACAACAATCAACAACACTTTCAGACATTGTTGTATGTTACCAGTTTACATGTGTACCTAATCCAGGCCTGCAAATATATAACGTGCACTGGTTAAAAAATTTATTTCTATTAAACCTGGTTTAATCTGAGTTCTTTTAAAATGTAATTTCTTTGCTTTCATTAAAACTTGATCCACCCGATTTGCTTAAAAAATTTAAAAACCCGATAACTACTCCCAACTGTGATTTTATTTTTAACCCAAAAAATATGCTCCCTACATATGGCCCAGATCCTACTATACTACGGGCTTTCGTCCTGAAATGTTTTGGCACATTGCGGTGTGCTATTGCTAGATTGGTACTGCCTTTGATGTGATTTTCCAGCGAACACCGAATTACTCGCAACTTTCGCCGGATCGGCCAGGTCCGCCAGATAATGTTGGAAGTCAGATAACTGATCACCAATTAATCGATGACCTACTATATTATATTTGTAAATTAGCCACTGTGTATATGTATGTACAACCTAGGCAGGACCAAATTGTTTAGATTTTTACTGCTCCTTTTTCTTTTTCTTCCTACTTATCATTTATATCTATACTATAATTCAGAAAGTTTGTTTGGGTGTTGGTTTGTATGTTTGTCCGGCTATACAAATCCACATGGTTGATCCTAGAGCCACCAAATTTGGCATGCTATCTAATAGGAACAAAAGGAAGAGTCTAGGTGGGGTTTGAAACCCGTGGGATCTTTGGAACCCCATGGGGCCCACAGAATAGCATTTCCATAACATTAACACAGGAGTAATACGGGAATAGGTCTAGTAATTTTGTAATGTGAACATTAAAATATGAAGTCATTGACCTAGAGTCATAAAATTCATACTGATTTACTCCTAATAGTATAAATAATACTATTCAAGTCATACAATTTTGTCTCTTGATCAAAAACGATCAAAAATTACATTTGAGTGTGAAAATTGAATGGATTTTTATGCATTTTCACAGAATATCACCATATTTACTTCTAATTGTTAGGGCTAGTTTGTTTTCATTTTAATAGTAATACTTGAATGGTTTTTAGACTTGCAATGCCACCCAAAGAAAAGCCATGTTTAACTAGCAGAAAATCAGATGCGCAAAGAAAGACTGCTTCGAGAGCATCAGAAACATCAGAACTCACAGAGAGATTACAACAAGAAGCAGTTTGAAACTTTTCCGAATGAGAACAGATAGAAGCTTAGCATGTTTTAGCTAGACAATTGTTAGAAATTTTTAAAAATATTTATATCTCTCTAATGTGTACACCCCCTCCCTGTGAAACACTGGGTAATTCTGCTAGTTTTGTATATTTTGTATTATTATTATCACTATTATAAATAAATTACAAAAATTATAAAAATTAAATAAAAAATATATTATTATTATTATTACTTGCTTTTAACAAAGATAATAGTTGTTTATAATAGAACATCCTTACCCTATGGATCAATTCTCCTGAAGTTCCCCTGTTTGATGAACAGCTCATATTAAGATCACTAAAAGGGGTAGAGGCTTCATCTGTGCCACTAGATGACGTAAACCCTGCAGAATCTTCTAGACTCAATCTTGTTGTTGCGCCCTCTAACTCTATGTCCATATATAGCTGACTCAATTGTTCATTGACTGTGCTTGACTATAACAAAAAATTAAAATTTGATTAGCCAATTATAATTACATACATCCTTTCACTATACTGTAAAGAGGAATAAAACATGGCACATGTAATACTCTACTGTTAATGAATGCCTTATAGATTATAAATTCTTCCTATTTGTTCAGAAAGGCAAAATTCTGCATGTAATTATTGGTTATTAGCTAATTACCAGGGCTTTGCCCCAGTTTTACAGTTTCAAATGTTTCATGCTCATTTTACTCACTAATATTTTCATTCAAACTCAAGGTACACTTGAGATTAGTGACCAAAATTCCCCTTAAATGGTATGAACAAATTAAATATAGATTCAAATTTGATATTTTGCTAAGAACATTCAAAATAAAGTTATGTAATTTTACAAAAAATTAGCATGGGCCTCTAGTCAGGATATGATTTGTATGACCAAGTTTTAAATTTCTTGGTTTTTGACAAATGCTGTGGGTATGATTTGTATGGCACCCCCCTTCCTTTACCCTCCTCCTAAATCAATATTCTGTCACTGAGGTGCACATCCTCAAAGTCTCTTTAGTAAGTGTACCAAGTTTAAAGTATCTAACAATAAGTTTCTTGGTTTTTGATAACTGCTGTAGGATATGATTTGGTTGGCACCCCCTCCCCTTCCAAAAATCAAAATTTTGACACTGAGGCACACATTCTCAAGGTCTCTTAAGTATAAGTACCAAATTTTAAGTCTCTATGTTTCTGGGTTTTCGAGAAATGCTGTCCACACACACACAGATACATGCCATCTTTTATTAATATAGTTTATCAACATGTGCAGAAGATGAGCTTGAAAAATCCTTTTCATGATCAGATTTATTTGGTTCAAATATCTTTACCCTGCATTCTATAAGGCTTGCAATGTTATAATGTATACTGTATTTACTTGCATATAAGTTGCACTTTTTCAAAATTTTACATTTACAAAATACTTACGTAGCTTATATGTGAGGAAAATAATCGGAAATGTCTAAAATGCAAGATAATTGTTAAGTTTCATTAGGACACCTCTAAATGCACCTCATGATTTAATATGGAGTATCTGACACACAAGAAATTACATAATCATCACAATAAATGAAAAAAGGGAAATAATAATATAATCATATATGAGAAAATTATCGTAATTGACATTCAATATAAAAGTAAATTTATCTCACCTGGTGAATATTTTTCAATGTTTTCAAATCAGCCTCCAAAACATTATGAAGTATTTGATCATCCATTTTATAACGAAATACTAAGTCCGGTGTAAGATCTACATCCTCCAACCAGGATGGCCCCTGTTGTTATATAGAATAAAATAAATAGTCATATATTTTGGTGTGAAGAATAGGATATGCCAGCAGTAATAAATATGATAAAAATTTCATGAAATTGTTGCATGCATGGAACTTCCCTTTAGAGATACTGTAGACAACTAAGCAGTCTAAAATTAGTTACCTATGCATTATAGTAAGAACTTGGTAGCTACAGACAATATGTAGATTATATTCTTGTGTATTAAGAGATTTAATTCTTTCTTGCACAAAAATGCATTTACATTTGTGGACAAAAGCTTCTTTAAATTCCAGAATTTATCAATAATGTATCATATGCAAATATTTTGTCGCATTCAGAAAGAAATTTAACTTCATTTATGACAAAATCATCACTTAAATCATATTTATATCCTCTAACATATGGTTATCAGAGTCTGAGGAAGCAAAACTGAGACTTAGTGTTATGTGGAAGAAAAACCAGGACATAGCCGGGACACTATGTGATTTTGAGTACTTTTGCTATATAAATAAATTTTGCACAATTAAGTTTTAATTTTCTTCCAAAATTAGCAAATAATTATGCAAAGGCAAACAATATGAGCAGAGTATTTTACAAAATTCATCAGAAAATTAATCAAAATAAATATTTATTACAAATCATTGAGATAATAATGTCACACAATGATTCCAATCTAAATAGTACAAATGATTAATAAAAGAAAATGTAGTGTCCCAAAAGACATCTTTGGGACACTGGAACATAGCACCAAAAACTGAAATCTCTCGTCATCCTACTCAAACATCATCCCTTTAAAAAAAATGGCATTCCCATGTATCCAAGCATTTTGTCCTTGCTCTAAATTTACAGTTGACTTTCCATAAAAAAATCTCACAAACCTTTTGGATTACAATTGTATAAATTAACTGCCATATTTACCCAATTCCAAGATGATCCTGAATCTAATTAGCAGATTGTCAAAACAGAAAAAATATTTTATGACCTAATTTCTCAGTGAATATATTTTATGTATATTTTGAACGCACGTATTCAGTGTACATACACTTCATTAATTGAAATGGTTCATTACAAATTTTTGTTTGAAAAAAAGGTTTTAAGTATATTTTTAAATAAAGAC
Source organism: Tanypteryx hageni (assembly GCA_028673005.1). Taxonomy (NCBI): domain Eukaryota; kingdom Metazoa; phylum Arthropoda; class Insecta; order Odonata; family Petaluridae; genus Tanypteryx; species Tanypteryx hageni. Next base: position 70,756,897 of record CM054115.1, on the reverse strand, counting down.
TTTATTAATTGAATTCCAGATCGTAAGTTTGCAATGAAACATTTCAGTAGATACAATTATTTTATCTTATGTTCCATTTGTTTAAAAAAGATCAATTAAACGCGTAACAATACTTCCTATAATACTATGACAACTCGTTGCAGTCAGTTCGTCTTATGTCAATTCATGGCACATTAATTTGTTGCACAAAAAATTCATCGTGTGACAAACTAATCGCATGTCAATTCATCTATCAACAAATTCTTTGCATGAGAAATTGGAAAGCGAGACATCATGACTGGTGAACGGCAGAGGGAGACACTTTTCCACAAAAAAAGGTTGATAATACCAGAATGAATTGAAATTCTCTTTGCGAATTACACAAGACACATTGGATGGTGTATGGCAAGGGGTGACTCTCAACCCCACAAGTATATCTCCCTGCCATACACCAGTCAGGGTGTCCTGCCTTCCAATTGGTCTTGCAATGAATTTGTCTCGTGATGAAATTGTCACGTGATGAATTTGTCTAGCAATGAATTGATGCACAATGAGTTTATCGTGTGACAAATTGATGTGCCATGAATTGAAGCACTATGAATTGATGCGCAATCAATTGACTGCAATATATTGAGGGTATAAGACTTGGTACTCGAATTTAAGATGATCTCCAATTTTTTCAAGCTGAAATTTGAAAAAAAAGCTTCCTCTTAGATTTGGGTAAATACAGTATTTAAAACATATAATTTCAACTTACCATCAATATAAATATTTCTAATGAAACCCCATAAAGTGTACAGCAGTTATGTAAATAATATTCATAATTTGGTCAGTGAATCTTTTTAAAAATTTAAACAAATATATTTCAAAGCTTTCCTTTAAATAGAGCTTTTTTCAGCTGAAAACCTGCTTTTGAGATGAAGTTTTTGTCCTTTTATTCCTCCAGATATTTTAATAAGCCATAAATAAGGGACTGAGAAAATTTGAATAAAAACATTTTTTTGACATTTGCATTCATAACTTAACAAATAGGAATTAAAAACTGAAATAAGAACAAAAGTTCAGATCATTGGGAGGATCGACATAACATACTATAAATTACCTTTCTTACTGGTTTCTGTGCAAGTTTCTCCCCAACTCCTTTTTCTAAATCCAACACCTTCATATCATCCTATAATAAAGGGTAAATATTTACATTAATAAAACCGACTGCTGCACTTCTTCAATTATATTTCCCTCAAGAATTACTGTAACATAAAGAAAATAATGACTGAGCATCAAAAGACTGATCAAAATTTTAATGGCTTGTCATTTTATTTGTAGGAGCTGCTCATCTTAAAAAAAAGGAAATTTGAATTTCAAAACCAAATATAAAGCGTATCAAGAAAGAGAAGGAAGACAATATATAATTTCACTAACCTTTGTATCATTTTCTAACATTTCTCCCTTAGAATCCCATGGATAACTCATACTCTCGTCACTCTGTTCAGTTCTCAAGAAAGAATACAGGGATGAATAGCTGTTGGAAATCAAACAAAGCAATTAAAAATAATTATTATTAATCTTAACCTGTAGCAATAGTTATTATAGATAGGGTGACCAGAACTTATGCTTATGGGACATGTCCTGTTTTTTATCATATTGTCCAGATAATCAAATGTTCCATATTTTTAATTTTTTGACCAGCAATAAAATGTTATTTGTACTCATAGCTAATAGTGAAATTTATATCAATTTTACTGACACTGCCACTTTTATATGCAGAGAATGTAAAGAGTAAATGTTTTTACAGTACAGAAAACATGTTTTTTCATCTGTAATTACTGTCTTGCATAGTTTATATGATGCCCTTTTACTCCATAAACTGTTCACATTGTTAGACATCTTACATAATTGCCTATTTCCAGTCTGTGGAATTTTCATAAAAAAATGTACATCTTAAAAAAACTAGCTATAGCAAAGTTTGTTTGATTGCCTTGTCCCATTTTCATCTTCTGAGTTATAGGAAATGTCCTGTTTTTACCTTGTTGGAATCTGGTCACCCTAACAATGGAGCAATGAAATGAAACTAAAAACACTCAATAAGTAGTATATGTATAATATGAGTGAGAAAAGATATCAATCTATTATTGAAGATGTAAAACCTTTAAGAATGTTATTTCAGTGATTCAATGACTTTATTTGTGCTTCCATAATTTAACTATAGAGTTTATTTTAATTGCAGAGCTAAACCTCAATAATGGTAGATTATTTTTTCTTGAGCTCACTTCAATAATTGTGTAAATAAAAAGGTTATTCATGATAAGCTTCTTGTAGGTAAGAAAATTTATTTAACCTTTTATTCAACCAGTTAATGCCAATATAATTTGAAAATTAATTCTCAATCAGAACACAGATATTCTATCAGTTAAGATTTACTGTGAGCTTAGGCTTCCAATTGTATGAAACATTCACACATACCGTATTAAATCGATTGTAAGCTGACCTTTTTTTACCTTTTTACCATCTCAGAAATCACCACAATGCTTAGAATCGGGGTAAAAAAGAAGTAAATGAATTTATGTCTGTATTTACATTATAATGCGAGATATAAGTGTATTAAAGTGGAAGTAAACTCTACTTTAAATGTAAGCAAAAAAGAATCAAAATGACTGAACATCTAAGAAGAAATAAATTACGTAAATAGAACGTGGCGCCTCAAAGTCGTAAAAAAGGCGGTAGTAGCGCTTGTATTAGTAAGAAGGTAGATATAGACACAATGTTTCATTGTACTCGTGGATCAAAACATTTGTCTTTCTTATTTCCCCCTCCTCTACCTATCTTGTTTCAGTGTGTCGAGTGTCTAGTATATGTACGTACATTTCCCGAGCAAACTGTCACTTCCTCATGGTATGCATCAATTTGTCATTTAGTGTAGTAAGATTTTGTTTTTTTAATAACCCCATTATGGGACAAACACATTATTCTGTGAACTTTAAGAGGAAAGTGATAGCTTACATATGCAGAAGAAACGTCAAATCTTGCAGCACAATGGCGCTATGGAATTGACGAGTATATGATTCACGAGAATTGGGGCTATTTTTGTTCACAGATTAATTTCCTGGGGATAATGCAGTCAAATTACTTTTTTCTTAGAAATTGTTATGAATAAGTGAATAAAGTGTATTTTATGTTGCCGTAATATCAGTTAATACTCTTTCTTTAATTACAAACTGAAAATCAGAGGCATTCATACTTGTGGAATTTTGAGATTTGCTGTCTAAGCACTTTAAAATAATTTTTTTCCTTGCATGGCCTTGTGAAGCTCACAATTGATTAAATACGGTATATTTAGTTTAACTTCAATTTAAATCAAGAAATATATAATTTTCTGCTGGCAGGATATCTAAATGCTTTAATATTGATTGATATATAGGTATGTCCAACTAATAACGACTTATAAAGATATCACTCAGGCAGTCATTTATACAATTCTTGAAATCTGATGAAGGAGACTATTCCTACGATATTAATAAGGTAACTTATCTTAAAATGCAAATTGCTTCATAAAATACCAGAGCCATAGAGGCGCAAGTAATATTCTACTTTGAAGATAAACACTCACCTGCTGTCATCACACAATGTATCTTGATCAGGCAATAAAGGAAATGAATATATATCTCTCCCATTGCTGCCATCTCCCATTTTCCTGGTGTCTTCCCTATCCAATTCATCCCTATAACTGCCTCTGAAGTCTTCCTCCTCCTCAACACCATTTTGCTTACTAACAGCAAAAGATCCAATTGATTTAAATTTCTTAGAAGCTTCTGATAACTCCTAAAATTAATACAAAGGTCCTTCAGTAATAGAGAAAAATTCAAATTTATGTAATGACATGAAACACATTTTACACTACTCAAGAGATTAAGGTACAATAATATGTTGAGATTCAAGAATAAGCATTTTTTAAATACTCTTTTCAGGTTATCTCCAATAGCCCCAACATGGTTATAAAATACCAGTTGTGCATTTCGGCTACAAAGCAGTTGTCTTCAGTGTAATTCACAGATAATAGGTCCTTTTAGACACCTGAGACAAGTATTTTTTAAATGCTTGTTCTTGAATTTTTTCAGCCATAAGACTACCTTGATAGTTTCCTGTTGAATTAAAATGTTGAGTTTGAGCATAAAGAAAATTTCAAAAATTACACACACAAAACATGTGTTCCAAATGTAACAATTTGAGTATTTCAAGAGTTCAAAATGTTGATAAAATCTACATATACAGTTTTTGAGTTATTTGTCAAACTAAAATTTTCAGAATTGAAGATGGCTCTTATGACAATTTAATGAAATACCCACATATCCATTCATTATTTTAATCAAACTTTTTCACTTTTATTTGCTCCATATTTTTTCAGTCATTAACATTGGTTACTACAGTTTTCTATTTTGTTCTATCCTATATGTAATTTATTAGTACATACATAAATTTCTGTTTTTAGTTTAGCCCAAAAAATTAATCTAAGCTAAGGATGTGAACTAATGTCCACATTATTTAAATGCCAAGTAAATGAAGTAGAATTTATGCTAAACTGCTGCAAACAGAGGAAAAACTGATATCACAGAACTTTTGATATGTAAATTTAGTGATTTAGTATAACTCTAGATAAACTGGAAATCTAAATGTGAATTATTACAGCAAATAAATGAAGCTAACCTCCAAAAATAACATGGAAATAGTATTTAGACTTTTCAAATTGACCAAAAATATACTCTCCTGAAAACAATTGCTTAAGGAGAATTCTAAATGGATTTATAATAAAGTTTGTCATTTCATAATAATTAATTCTGCTTAGGATAAACATATAATCAGCATTTTAATATGAGACAAACACTTTATCATCACTCACCCTTAGTCCAGAGGTAGAAGTAATGCTTCCCACAGCAGACCCAGGCTCTGCCTTGACTGAGGTATCCTGGGAAGCAGGACGCTGACACTTGGCAAAGGTATTTCCGTCCCTCTCATCATCTACATCCCTCTCTTCTTCTTGTTGATTTCTAACCTTATTAAGGTTATTTTTCGCTGAAAGGTTTTCCCTCCCAGCCATCAATAAGACACCTAATCCATCCCTTCCCCTTAGCAAGTTTCCTTGTCTTGACAATCCTTTGATTCCAGCTGAATGAGGCTGTGGAAGGCGAATGTGGTGTAGCATGTGTTCTTGGCAGTGATTCTTAGATGAGTGTCTGAGGTGTGTATAATGGAGATTTGGCGCAGCGGGTTGATGGCGAGGAGGAAGCATAGGGGGTTGCGAGATCACTGCAGGTGTGGATTGTGAGAGTTGAGGGGGAAAAGGGGAAGTGAGAGGCACAAAATTACTGACGGAGGGAAATAGCATCTGCGGTGACCCAGGCCCAGTAACTTGCATGGAGCCAATGGTTTGGTAAACCATTTGTGGGATGGTGCTGAGATATTGCACTAGAAATGAGGAAGAAATCATCATTCATTGAAAAAGAAATTATTTATAACTCAAAATGTGTTGAATGATATGAAATATTTATCCCTAAAAATTAATTGAGAAACAAAAATCAAAATGTCAAAAATGATGCTGAAATTGGTATCATTGTATCATAATTCCTAAAATTATCTAAAGATTCTTGATAAACACTTCTGATGATAGCCACTTAGGAAACTTCAAATAAGCAGTGTCAATTTGCAATCAATACTTAACGAGTCTCAACTGAACTAGCAACTGGTTCACAAAGTTCAAAGTTTAAATTGTTGAATCTATGTTACTGCAAAATCAGAACTCTGACTGTATGATAATGCTCACTTTGGTTAGGGATGTGCAACGCTCCTGCAACAGGTGGAAGCCCAGAAGGCTGGGAGTGAGGTGACGGCATGAGGTAAGAATAACCCGGTATCTGCTGCTGCTGGACTTGAGGAGGCAGAAAACCCATATGATGAGGGTGAGGACTGGAACTCTCATCATCAACCAAAGGAGGCACAACACCCACAGTGGAGGCAGGAACGTAATAAACTGGGATTAATCCTTGAGGATGGGGATTTAGAGAGTGAGTGAATGGATGTTGGAGGGAGAGAGGGAACTGATGGGAAGGAGGAGGGGGCGGAGGCAATTCAGTCCCCAAGGGAGGTTGGAGGGTGGCTGGAGGAGCTGATGATGGAAGGGTTGAAAGCTGATGCTGCTTGTGTGTCATTCCAGGGCAACTAGGGAGAGAGAAACGAGAGAGAGAGACCTACATCAGAGAGGAGGAGGGGGAACCACAATTGGGCCATATCAAAGAAACTCTCCCAATATTCAAAAGCACATTTTTCTATCCGATTAAAAGGAAGTTCATTTGTTTAGCAATCCAAGTATGTGCCATCATTTCTCTGTTCTCATTGAGATAAGATATATGAGGACATACAAGAAAAAAATTAAAAAAATTAATTACTTCTAATGAGATGTTTGTGTAATGATATAATCCACAATATTTATACTTTCAGTTTTATTTATCATATGAAGTAAAAATAAAATATTCATGGAAAAAATGTGCCATTATATGCTAATTATCAGATTTAAGTACAATAAAACATCACAAAGAGATAATTAATAAAAATTTAGATGAGAAATTACTATGAAAAGGTTTAAGATGGAATAAATAAGAATAAGAGAAGCACCACAGATTTGGTAGGTATAATTATATTTTCACTATGAACAAGTTTCTATTTCCACCAACCCCATCCTCTGAAAGAGGAAAATAGATTTGACAAGTGTAAAAATTTTGCATGCAACAAACATTTCATTAATGCATGCTGATTTTCACATCAGATTTTAGGAATCAAGTGAACATAAAGACAAACAAATAAATGAGTTGAACTAAGGCTAACTGTTTGTATCAAAATATCCCATAATCTCCATAACACTTTCTTATAACCTGACTGATAGATTAAATTCATTCAAATCCATGTTATTTTAAATGATTCTCTTTAGAAATTTAATTTTATCAAATTTAAAACTTATATAAATGTAAATGAATTTTAAGGACCATGTTCACCTAAGGAGTAGTAAAAATAATAAAGCAGAGATTATATATACATATATCAGTGGCGTCGCGTGCCCATTTAGGTTGGGTGTGCTTTTATTAGGGAGGGGGGTATGCAACCCGCGCTACAAAATTCACGTGTTAATTTGAACGTACTATTTCATTTTTATCGGCGTGTGAAAGTTTTAAGAGAGCATAGCGCAGCAGCGCTCTTCTTAATTGGTCTAATGCAATTAATCTTAGAATAATTTTGAATACTTTAATTTACTAACTGATATGATTTTAACTATACAATCCATAATTATGGACAACACAAAGGTTCCCCGTCAAATAGACTTGAGCTATGCATCACGCGCGCCGTTTATGTGAGAATGGTTAACGCTTCGTTGTGAGAAGATACTAGAGTGAGGTACGAATTATCTGTATTTTATTACGATTTTTAAATATGTACAACCATATAATACGCACAGAAATCTGAAAAAGTAATCACTTGGGAAAATATTATTTTCCGGATTGAATCAAATAAAGGCTTAAAAAACTCATTTTACTTACTTATTTATACACCAGTTCCAATCTCCTGTTTTGCCTTAGGAATTTTGTTAGCACATCATCATAAAATGAAGGTCTTTTCTTCAGTTCCACCAGCAATTTCTTTTCAATGGCGAGTGAACTTAGGTCGCATAACCTTTCCTGCGTTTGTGTTCCTCTATAACACGTATGTATTCTCTTCATAGCCGAAAAAGAACGCTCGACTGTAGCAGTAGAACTCGGAATCACCATGATAAGTTCCGCTAATTTATAAATCTCCTTGAATGCAACCTGAAGCTGATTTTCTTGCATGAATTTTAATAGGCGATGCACTGGTTTCCTCGCAAATTCATCTGAAGAAAAGAGCACTTTTAGTTCATTTTTTAGGCAAACGTAGTCAAAAACTGGTCCGAAGAAATCCTTTAATTTTTCTAGAATACCATCAGGAAAAGTTTTCGCATACTGATCATATCTTTCGCTACAAAGGAGTTGAAAAAAACTCAAGTTTCGAAAGTAAAGAGTATCTTTCTTCCATCTCCAGGCACATGCAGTCGACTATTCTCTAGTATAACCGAAGGCACGCGCTCTTCTCCTCTTCTATAGATCCTTTTCATCTTTTAGGCTTCGACGACTCAACCTTATGCTTTTTCTTTGCAGAAACCCAAATATCATCAAATCCATGTTCCTTGTCATTCCTAAGCTATTTCATAGTATCATACACTTTTTTACAACAGTACAATATGTCATAGGATGATGTTTGCAATATATTATTCAAAACATCAATATAGCCAAAACGAACAGAAAAAATTTCTAGCAAAAAAATTGCTTTAAAATCTTGCAAGAAATACAGAAAACCACGAGCTTTGATTACAGCATCCACGTCCCAATCCCCAGAATTCTCCACAATGTGTTCAAAAAATGCAATAAGTTGACTTCTGTGGTGTTTTACTGTGTTTGATAAACGGGAAGTAAAATTCCATCTAGTTGGTGCGACGGAGGGTAATTTTTAGCAACAAAATCTTGCAAAGCATTTACTCTTTTCGATGATTTAGAAAAATATGCTGCCAATCCACTGATAGTTTGGAAAAACAATCTACATTCCTTGATATTCAAGAGGTTTTGCTTCAGAACTAAGTTCAAAACATGAGCGTAGCAATGCGTAAATATTGCTAAAGGATAGGCCTCGATAACTTTACTCTGCAACCCATTAATATGTCCACTCATTACACAGACACCATCATAAGTTTGGCCGACCAACTTGTCCTTAATATTAAATTCCTCAACTCTGTTTACAACTTGTTTAAAAAGACCACTAGACGTTCTATCATCACTTACGTCTGTAAATCCTATAAACCTTTCGTGTGTTTGCCCATTATGGACAAAACGGAAAACAGTTGATAGCTGCGATTTCGACATTACATCAGAAGTTTCATCCAGAAGAATGGCCACAAATGTAGCGGAAGAAATTTCTTTCTTTATAGCATCTTTAACCACATCAGATATAGCGTTAACAATATCATTTTGTACTGTGGGAGAAGTTCCTCGAAATACAGTCGATGCCTTTAAATGACTGTCTAAAAGAGGATCATACTCACGGAGCACATTTAAAAATTCTATATAATTCCTTCGGTTGGCTGAATCTTCAGACTCATCATGACCTCTCAAAGGAAGCTCTTGCTTAGCCAAATAACATACAGCATCAATTAATCTTTTTTAAACGTCTCTATTTTTCTTTACTTGTTCATTATGACGACTAATTTCAATTTTTCTTTGGCTGTCAATGAGAGTGTCAATTCTTTGTTTTCCAAACATCTTAAGATTTAAAAATGACTGAACATGTGGCTGGGAGCGCTCATGTTTTTGCATTGCTGCAGCTAAATGATTAAGATCGGAATACCCATGCTTATTCCAAACACCTTTCTCTTTGGAGAATAATAAACAAGGCCAACAAAAAAGTCTTGACAGCACTTCACATCCAGTTAACCATTCTACTGAATCGTATTGTGAAACAGAGAAATGTCTCATGTACTCAGTTTTTGCATCTTTGTGCTTGCACAGTAAATTTGGAAGAGGAGGACGAGGCTTACCTTCTTCGACTATGTTCATACAATCTGCAAAAGCTCTGGCAGAAAACGGGGCATTCAGTACATCGTCAACACTGTTTGCCATTGTAAATATGGGCAAAAAGTTATAAATTATATCTAAAAAATTATAAATATATGTTAAAAACTTGTCTAAATTGGTGTCATAAACACGTCGGTTCACACTTTACCCCACGCACGCAAAACAGACGAAACTCAGAAAACAAAAACAGCATCTCATGACAAGTAACAACGTTGAATTGGATTGCTTTACACAATAGCCAATCACAACCGCTAACTACTTCTGGGTGGTGTTGTCTCAGCGCACACCCTGCCACGCCTTCTGGACGGTTTAAATCCACAAGGTGGCTAAGAATTTGACCCGCTGCGCCATCTGTACGTATGTTTAAAGGGCTCAAAGCTATCCGTATTTCTTACCGCACACCCGGGCTATTAACGTGAATGTGATACAATGTTTATGCGCCGAAACTTCTCCTCTTCATGAAACATTGTATATTGGATTTGATTTTAGGAATCACGCGAAGCCAGAAAACGATTAGGGGAGTCTTTAACAGGAATAAATGCAAAAATATAATATCTGTGACATTGCGAATCCGTGGGTGTGCACCGCACACCTAGCACACCCTGAATATACGCCTCATATATATATATACCCTGTAGATTTGCAAAAAAAAATTGTAAAAAGATGGTAAAGATTTCTTAAAATTATCTTTCAGATAAAATTTTTAGCAAATGTTAAAAAGGAACCCAGAGAATTATTTATCAAGATCCATTAAAGTACACAACATACATACACCTAAAGGTAGAAACAACAAGCATTGTTATAACACAGATGCATATTCTTATCCATTAGTAATGATATGGTTAAACATAAGAAGTGATGCAGAACTCCTAGGCTTTAAATAAATACAGGATGAATAGGATGGAAGTAGAGGAAAACAAGATTAGACAGGGTAAAAAAAGAAAGGAGTGTAGCTGGATATTTTTTTTTCAGGAGAGCATAATGTTATGAAATTAACTGTTAGAAAATAACTAAGGCCATTAATGAAAATTTTCTAGATTTCAAAGTCATTCCACATAAATAAAAGGTTTTTCATAACATAACTTTTTAACAAACATGAACTTGCAATTAACAATAAGTGATTACTTGGTTAAATTTGAGTAAGAAACAGTCAACGAGAACTGATTGGTTCACAAATTTGCATCTAAATAAATAAATAAATCTGGTAAAGGAGAACCTTATTCAGAATTATTTTCAAGCTCTTAAAAACATTTCATTAATTCATTGTTGCAAAAAAATTTAAAAAACAAGAAATTACTTTAATCGAGTATTTATATGCTTGCCCATTGAAAAGTTATTAAGGGAACAATCAACTAAAGACAGAGAGGGATAATTTACACAGAGAAGGAGCAATAAAGGTTTTCATAATAAAAATTAATAATCTATGGTAAAAGCAAACAAAAAGGCCATTTATGAAGTTGTAAAGAGAGGGTTACAAAATAAGCTATTACAAATAAGCACACCAGGTAGGCCAAAGAGGAAGAGAAAAGGCCATAGAGAACTGACTGACAAGCTGTCCAAAAGATACAATGGTAAAACAATATTTGGTTTTAAAATAACAGAAAAATATAAAAAGTTGACAAATAGTCATTCTTTTTGATTATTCTATTAATGACAACTGAAGAATGGTACAACAGGAAAAATATTGGCAAATATACAGCTGTCCCATCACAATTGAGTAGACCATAAGGAAAGGTATGATTACACAAAAATATTGAACATGCTATACCAATAGGATTGAGAAGGAATATAAGCAGGAAAAACTATCAGTTCTCTAAAAAAACAACTCATCTAAAATGATATGCAAAAATGTTGCCTACATTTTCAATAGTTTGAAAAATTATTTCTCTTCCTCTTCCTTTTCATTTTGAATATTGAGAAACTTTCAAAAGCTGTAAGATTAGTTTCCTCTGAATCTAATTACATATAATAGCTTCCCCCGAGATCATTAATTTTTCCAGATAAAAGAAAGAGAGCAGGATATAGACTACTGAGAACTCTGTATTTCAAACTTCAAATTATTCTTTCATTAGTAACAAAAGCACAATTGAGACTAAATTTTGGCTATAAATCTGACCAATATAGAAATGCTCTCACTGTTTATCTGTAATCTTTGCTTCCTCTCCTTCACCTCCCCCCATGGAGTCGACTGACCTGTATGTTAGGCAAGGTTGAGAGTTGTGCATGGGCGTCAGCGTTACAGAGAATGGCGGCCACAAGTTGAGGGAGGGGAGTGGTGATGAAGTAGTTTGGGCTGGGGTCTGCAGTCCTGATTGACAATGTTCGCTATTTCTGGGAACAGCAGATGAGGCAGTAGTAATTACTGGTGCTAATGTGCTGCCTAGTACTGGGGTGGCAGTTGTTGCTGGGACAGTTACTGGTGGATTAACTGAATGCAGTTCCCATGGACCAACAACTATGCCTTGATTGTTATGCTGCTGTGGCAATTCAATGTGCTGATGTTTCACCCTCTGAGGCTCTCCTTCCCATGAGTGTGAACCACTGCGCTTGACCCCATGGGAAATCATAGGATCCTAGAAGATGAAGTAGATTGTTAAAATCTCATTACTTGGAAACCATGAATCAAATTATTTTCTTTGCTGGATAAAAATAAATATATATTTATATTTCCAAAACATAAATCTTCTTCACGCTTTTAGCCAAATAAAAAATATTGTAATAAAGGATTTTTTTAATTACCAAAGTTTATGCATCAAGATTCTTTAAATCCATTTTACAGTACTTAGGTTAAGTAATAGAGAGCGAGCTACACTGGCAAATATATAAAATGTAAGCGAAGGAAATTCTCCAAAGCCAGTCAAACTGATAAAACCCGGTTAAAAGGCCGGATAAAAACAGATGAACCCGGATAAAAACCCAATACGTATTTCGGCTACAAAGTAACCATCATCAGGGGTTAAAAAACGGGGGAAGGGGGACTTGAGAGAGGGCGACCGAAACCAAGACCAGTGGCACGCTCTCAAGTGGATGTCCAGGGCTGTGTCTGTGTATTTATACCTGGTTGGTGGGCAGGGGGGGAGAAGAAAAAGGGGGGGACCTAGATGACCTAGGTGGTGGGTGAAAAAGGGGGGGAGGTCAGTTTAAAAAGAACGCTGTTTATTACCCCTAACTCGTTATTCATCAGGGTGTGTCTGTATTTATGAATGTGTAAGCTTTCTGTTGCGTCGAGTTTGGTATTTGGGACTTGTTTAAGCAGTTTGAGGTTATTTGTGTCTAAACAACAAAAAAATACACAAAGATGAAATACTGGTGTCATTTGACGTAGAACAACTCTTCCCCAGTGTTCCCATTGACGTCGCGCTCGAAAACCTCCAGGACTGGCTACTAAGTAAACAAGTTGAGGAAAACAAAATTCTAGAAATTCTCACACTGACAAACTTATGCATGGAACAAAATTACTTCGTTTTTAACAATAAGTTCTATAAACAAATTAATGGAACATCAATGGGCAATCCTCTCTCACCACTTATAGCAAATATTTTTCTTTATTCTTTTGAGCAACGCTGTAAAAATACGTTAAACTATTTCCCCAACACATGGTGCAGGTACGTTGATGACATTTTTGCCATTTTTGACACAAAACTCTATAACATTAACACCTTCGTCCAAGAACTCAACTCATTTCACAACTCTATAAACTTCACCTTTGAAATCGAAGCAAATAAGTCTTTACATTTTCTTGACATTTTGATCATTAATAATAATGGACAATTAGAATTTTACGTGTACAGGAAACCGACCCATACCAACAATTATATTAAGAAAGACTCCACTCACCCTTACAAACAAAAGATCGCAGCTTTCAACCATATGGTACATAGACTATTGACGACACCGCTAAATAAAAAACGTTTCGACAAAGAAGTAAAATATATTAAAAACGTGGCCCTAGAAAACGGGTACACACACGAATTGATAGACAACATTATTAACAAGCAATCCAAAACATTAGACAAGAAGACAAGTACTACGCTTGCTCTAAGTGACGATAGGAAGAAAAAATTTATTTCACTCCCCTTTCATCCAACCCTAAACAAAGGGCTAACAAAAATTTTTCATAACGCAAATTATACATTAACGTTTCACAACACAAATAACATTAAAATTTTATTAGGGAACCCTAAAGACAAAATACCCACATTAGAAAAATCCGGCATATATCAAGTGTTGTGCCCCATATGCGACATGTCTTACATTGGCCAAACGAAAAGAAATATCTCCATCAGATTCAAAGAACATTTAGCGCACTACAGACATGGACGCTTTGAAAAATCGGCCGTCGCGAAACACATTTTGGAATATAACCACCCATTAGACACAAATAACCTCAAACTGCTTAAACAAGTCCCAAATACCAAACTCGACGCAACAGAAAGCTTACACATTCATAAATACAGACACACCCTGATGAATAACGAGTTAGGGGTAATAAACAGCGTTCTTTTTAAACTGACCTCCCCCCCTTTTTCACCCATCACCTAGGTCATCTAGGTCCCCCCTTTTTCTTCTCCCCCCCTGCCCACCAACCAGGTATAAATACACAGACACAGCCCTGGACATCCACTTGAGAGCGTGCCACTGGTCTTGGTTTCGGTCGCCCTCTATCAAGTCCCCCTTCCCCCGTTTTTTAACCCCTGATGATGGTTACTTTGTAGCCGAAATACGTATTGGGTTTTTATCCGGTTTTTATCCGGGTTCATCTGTTTTTATCCGGCCTTTTAACCGGGTTTTATCAGTTTGACTGGCTTTGGAGAATTTCCTTCGCTTACATTTTAGTACTTAGGTTCATCAGCATTTATATGAATTATATATTGACTCACTAACATGAAACATGAATGCAGTATTAAGTTTAACTGAATGAAAATTATAGACAAAATATTTTATTTGTCTTTGTTATGTTAATGAAGAATGTGCCATTAGCATATGAAAGCATTTTCAAAACAATTTTTTAATTGCTACTTAGTAAGATTTTTTCAAACACTTCCACACTTCTATAATCGAATTCCAGAACATTTAGTACAATAAAAATTTATATTCTTATTGCCAAATCAGTGTTGCCAACTGCCAAAAAATAAATCTGCTAAATAGTTGTGAAAAATCTCCTAGATGGAGCTAGGGCTCAGTAAAAAAGTTTAAAATTACGTCACATAAAAAACTGAAATTTAGCAATGATGTGGTTGGCAAGACAACATCCCATTTAAAAGCCAATATTTTCCCAAAATGTGTGATTTAAATGTTTAATATGAGAGATTTTGAATGGTAGATGGTAAAAGATGAATAGAATAAGAAACATCACTAATATATCTAAAACATAGTTCAAATTTGAAGATGGTATGTCAATTCCTTCTAATTTTAATTTCCAAAAGAATAAAAGCCTGCACTTTAAAAAGTTGCTTTTTACGTGTTATCTTATGGGAAATGGAAATCACCGCCCTGGAGTCAAACCAGGGTCTTTTTTCGTATTTTTTTCATCATTTAATTTTTATATCTGAATCAAACATTCCTGTGAAATTTCAGCCTTCCATTTAATCGGGAAGTTTGTTAAAAACACATTAAAAAGTGCCATTGATGACGTTAGCATTATACACAAACACATCTAGGCTTTTATTATTAAAAATTTTGGCTACTATACTTGCCTGTGACTTTTCATGATTACTTCTTCTACCATCTTTCAGCTTTCCTTCTCTGTCCATAGATCTTTGTTCACGATGCTTTTGAACCATGATTTTCTCCATGTCTTCATTGTGCCTATTTGAAGAAAATATATTTCTTAAGTGGCTTAAAGGTGAAGAAAATATAGATGAGATGCAGAAACAATCTGGCTATCATTATAACATTTATCAAAAATATTTATTTTATTTTTACAAATTTACCAGCACACAATCCTTTTTATACAGCATGTGGTTACAGAACAGCTATAAAATCCATAAAGAAAATTAACAAAATTCTTTAAAAGGGAAAGACAGCTCATAATATGATATTATTAGATCTATAAAAATGTCCATTAGCTTTTTACTTGAGCAATTTTACCTAGAATGTGAGCATAAATATCACTGGGAAGGATGGTTGTAAAAATGACACTTTTAATTAAAGTAAATACTGGACCAGAAAAGAACATACCTTCTGACAATAATAATGGCAAATATGTAAAACAATAATTGGAGCATAAGGGTGAAAAACGTTAAAACCATGAAGATATTAATGATATGAATTATAAAGGAGTATTAAAAATTATTACCTGCTAAGGAGAGCCTCAGTGAGATGTGGGGGCTGGTAAGTATCAATGGAGTGGTGATTTGATGCCCTGGACTTTTCATGGAAAGACTGGGTTCTGCTTTTGCCAATCAGTTCTTTAACTCCTCCTCCTGCTCCTCTACTTCCTTTGAACTTTGTTGTCCCTTCCACATTGCCTCCCCCCTTTCCTCCTCCTGGATCACCGTGATCTTCATTGCTGCTGTATATTCCTCCCCCATCTGCACCAACTCTTGCTCTGCTCCTACTATCTCCACTTTCACTCTCATGGACTTGGGAGCAACATTCCCTGTAAAGAAAAAAATTACAATAAAACCTTGGATCAATAAAGGTAAAAAAAAAACAGTTCAGGCAGAAAATAAACTTTCATATAAGAAACAAAAAGTGCTGGCACCTTATTTGATCAGATAATACTTGTTATTTATGCAATGGAAAAAGATATTTATTGTACTGATATTACTGTATTAACACAAAAGGAAGACGAGGTTATTTCCCAAAATTTCGGCAAAAATATTAGGGATCATCTTAAAATAGAACAAAATTTTAAACACAGCATAGAACACCATGATGCCGATTCTATGTCCACAAAACGGGTTTATTTATAAATACACAATACATTACATTAAATTCATTAATACAATGCATTTATTCATATTCTTGAAGTTCACAATGTGTTAACAAACCTACATCAGAACTTGTAATCTGCTGTATAGGAAATTTGATACATATGGCATTGGAAACTGCAACAGTAAGGTTGCTGGCATGCCCGGCCTTAGGGCAAGGTGAGCAAGGCAGTTGCCTTGGGCCCCACATTCCAATTGACAACAAATTTTAGAAATACCTGTCAATATTAACAACTTCCTTTTGTTTAATGGATAACAGTAGGTACCAACCTGGTCAGCCTTTCTTCTAAAATAATCGATCATAAATAATTTTTTATTGATTTTAATTTTGCAAACAACCTTCAGTGTTAACAGTGTATTGGTATTGTAAGAATTATTCTACTAAGTATTTCAGTGTTTGGGTATAATTCATGCAATCTATTTTTATGCAAGAAATTTAAAATAACAGTTACACTGTGGTTTTCTGGCACAATTATTGATAACATTCTTAGTTCTTCAGTAAACTCTATTCAATCCACGTCACTTTCGGAATCTGAGTTGGTTTCATCTATCAAAACTTGTTGTATATCACAACAAACTTTCTGCAAGTTAACTACATTCCAAATTTTAAGTTGGCTTATGTTGTGCATGAACCCATATCTAGAAGCATATTCTCCGTATTGATCAAATCGCCAGGATTGAAAGTTCAATGCCATATCCATGATTCGTAAAAAGAAATCCATTCTAAATTGCTCCTTCACATTTTCCAATATATCACCCTCATTTTCAGTATCAAAATGTCTCCTTTTACCCTTAATAGAAAATTTTAGCCAGTCTCATTTGCGAGTTGTTTAGCTACTTCTAGAGCTTGATTAAATCCTTCATTACTATACTATTTAATTCTGATTTCAAAGCATCCAAATGTTTAACTGCCATATCTAACAGAAGTTGAGCAGATTGTAGAGCATTACTGACTTTATTTACAGCTATTAGTATGCCATACCAAATTACAATGGAATGTAAAAATTCGAAGCTGTTTAATTCATGGCAAACCAATGAATTTGATTAGCTTTTTATTTTTGGATCTTGACAAATTTCTGCTACTTCAAGTAAAGCTTCTTTAATATTTGATAATTGAAAGTGTAAAACTTTTATACTTTCAAGTCTGGACTCCCACCTAGTATAAGACAAGGGTTTTAGTGATATATCTGTATACCTCTTTAAGATATTCCATCTTGCTGGAGAGGCTGCAAATATAGTGCACATACGCTGAATAACACCAAAAAGCGACATTGCCCACAGGCATGAATAAGCCATATCACAAAGAACAAAATTTAAGTTATGGGGTCTACATGACATGAAAAATATTCTTGAATTTAGACTTAAAATGCATGCTTGAACTCTGTGTTGATAGGCCTTCATATTCACGCCATTATCATATCCTTGTCCTCTATAATACTTCAAGGAGATTCCTGTATCATTCAGTTTTTTAATATAGTTTCAGAAAGTCATTATCCTGTTGCATCTGACATTTCCAGAAAACTTATGAAATATTCAACTAATTCTACATTAATCTTCGTTGCCAAACAGTGATGCTCTGCCTTGTCAAAGCATCTATGTAGAGTGATGTTTTCACAATCCCCAAACGTTGTATCATTTTACATGGAGTTGCGCTAAATTCAAAGGTAGAACTGGTAGGTGCAGGGCCCTGGGCAACTGCCCAACCAGCTGCCCCCTCTCCCTCCCCCCTTTAGATGAGCCTGATCACTAAGCATCCCACAGCAAGAATTCAATGTTAGTAATGGTTGGTGCATACTGAAAATATCCCTACAAATGTGATAATATTGATCCTTTGAGTAACAAGTTTTAATTGGCTAACTATACCTGAAAGATTTTCTAAATATGAAAGTTGCTGATATTTTGCCAAAACAATTACTAATTAGATTCTAAAGATGAACGACCAATCCATTGGATTTTCTATATATTCAACCAATTAAATTGATTGCTATTTATGTATACCAAAAGCAATAACACCCTAAATTTAACAAAGGCATACCACCAGGCATATTTGTGTGACTGTACTAAAATTGGTATATTTATTCTTCAAGATATGCGTTTTTTAATAAGATGTGTCAAATTCAAGGACACCAATTTAAAATATGTAGCCCTCTGTCACTTATATTATTCATTAACATTCCTTTTAAAATATAAACAAGTTAAGAAAGTGTACTGTATATCACAAATAGGTGCATTTCATGCGCTGGGCTTTTTGAAACTATACGATATAATTTGACTGAACACACCATAAAACAGCAAAATACCACCATCCAATTATATCTCTGTCTAAAATTAGTGCAAAGGCTTTCATGGTATTGCTGGGTTGAAGCCTTCATGCTTCCGGGTATTCACCATGCTATCAGCTAGAAAGAAGACAACAGTTTCGCCAACCTTCCTGTCAGCATCTTCAGGTCGAAGTAGCTACTAAGGTTGGTGAAACTGTTGTCATCTTTCTAGCAGATAACATGCTGAAAATCTGGAAGCATGAAGCCCCCTATATCTCTATCTATTAAAAATTTCTTCTCTCCCTTTAGTTGGTGCATCAATAAACATATTATATCAGAAATTATTCCAGGGAAATATTCAGTTTTTATTTACTGATTCATTTTCTAATCAGTTTTAATCAACCAAACAATCAAAAATTATTTAAAACTTACCTCACTTGAGTTCAGTAGTTGTAATATTTATGTTTATGTTCTTTTCTTTGCCATAGGTAATCCATTTCCTTCCACTTATGAGTAAGAAATTAAATGTATTTTTTAATTACAGCAGAGTTTATTTACTTCAGTAACCAATAAGATTATTTACGTTGACAATAATTAGATAGCTATGCTTGAATTTCAAAGCGAATTAAGACTTTCTTGTTCAATTTTCTTGATAATGGCTACTCCTATGATAAAAACATATAGGAAAAGAAATACTCTACGTTACTAGTTCTACAAGTTTATTTCCAAACTATTTTGATATGATCAAAAAATTATGAGATATAATGAAAAGTTCATTTTTTGTCACCAGTAAAGTGGTGCCTCTGATTGGCTAACATGATTTATGTGATATTCTTATTGTCTTTGGCTGTAATTCCTTAATTAAATTTCATAAAAATCCATTTGGTAGAAGCCAAGAACGAACATGCGGACGGATGAACGGACGGACAGATGGGCAAACCGAAGCTAATAGGTGCTTATGCTGGAACCAAAACATGCCTAAACACTATTCAGAATGTGCCAAACACATTTTGAACATTAAAGAAGCATGGGAAGACAGATTCTTCTACCAACCAATAATTTCAACTGTAGTGGTTTCATCAAAGAGTAAAAAATTTATAGAATTACCTTCCTCCACCTGAACCAGAACTAGAATCCATTGCTATTGGAGAACTCTTTCCCTCCTCATCTGTGCTTAGATTTGGAGATCTGTTGTTGCTACTGCTTTCCTCAATCTTCATCTCACTTGATTCATCAGATAATGTTGTCTTAGGTTTGCTCTCAAAAAATCTGAAAATAAAGGAAAATATTCATGATGGCAATAATTAAAAAAATGAAAAAATAAATTTCAGAATAAAATAATGATAAGCAAATTTTTGCTGTTTAATGAAGCACAACATCAGATATAATAATGCATCATGAGCATGAAAAATTATTATTATTATGCTAACTAACAACAACATGTATGTGTGTATTGCTGAAGGTGTAATCTTGAGGAATAATTCCATAGTATGAAATGAAATGTAAATTTCCAATTTCCAACAGTGGAAAATTACAGTGTTATAATTTCATAATATCATCATCATCATGCTGCTGTCCAAAGAAAGGTTTTTGTTGAATTGATGCCTCCATTTCTCTCTCTCCCTAGGAGCCTCTTTTATACCTCTATAAGTATTATATTCCTGCTTTATATTCTCTAATATTCCTATTCTTTTTCTCCCTCTTCCTCTACTTCTGCTAATTTTGCCTTCTAAGGTCGTCCTTTGTAAACACTGTCTTCTCAATATGCGCCCTATCCAATTTGCTTTTCTTTTCCTGATTGTTTCTATTAGCATCCTTTCTTCTCCTACCATTTCTAATACTACTTCTTTGTTTCTTTTCCTCTCTGTCCATTTCACTTTCATCATCCTCCTCCATACCCACATCTCAAAACTTTCTAAATATTTTTCCTCCTTTCTCCTTACCATTCACGTCTCTGCACCATAAAGAGCTATGCTCCATATGTAGCATTTTGCTAATTTCTTCCTTGTTTCTAAATTTATTTTCTTGCTTGTGAAAAGCTCCTTCTTCTCGTTAAATGCTGCTTTTGCCATTGCAATCCTACTTCTGATGTTCTGTGTACTACTTCCATCCTGCGGTAAAATACTGCCAAGATATTTGAAACTACTTATATTTAATTCTTTATGTTCCTTCGAAACCACCATTACTTTCGTTTTTTCGGCATTGATCTTCATTCCATATTGTTGGAAAACCTCCACTAGTCTGTCTGTCATCCTCTGAAGTTCTTTCTCGTCTTCTGCTATTATTCTCTGATCATCTGCATATTTAATGGTGGTAATACTTTCATCTCCTATCTTAAATCCTTTCTCTTCCATCAACGCTCCTTCTGTTATTGTTTCTTCATAAATGTTAAATATCGCTGGTAAAATAAGACATGCCCTCCCTATTGAAGTACTTTCTGTTTCTTCTCCTCCAACCCTGACTCTAATCTTTTGATCAAAGTAAAGGTCTTTAAACAGTGTTTTATCTTTCCAATCTATTCCTATTTTATTTAAAATATCCAACATTTTATCCCATTTCACTCAGTCAAAAGCTTTCTCCCAATCTACAAAACAAAAATACATACCTTTATGGACTTCTAGCGCTCTTTCTATCATCATCCTCATACATCCTATAGCATCTCTAGTCCCTCTTCCTCTTCTGAAACCAAACTGATTATCTTGCAGCTCCTTTTCTATTTTACCTTCAATTCTTTTGGTTATTATTCTGGTTAGAACTTTAGCTGTATGAGAAAATAAACTAATAGTTCTGTAATCCTTACAACTTTTTACATTGTTCTTTTTCTCCAGTGGTACCATAACAACATTTTAAAAATCTTCAGGCCATATGCCAGTATCATATACTTGGTTAAAGAATTTTGTGAGTTGCTTATCTGCTTTCAACCCCAAAACCTTAAGAACATCCACTGGTATATCATCACTCCCAACAGCCTTCCTTCTTTTCATGTCACCAATTGCTCTTTTAACTTCAGACTCGAGAATACTTGGTTCTAGCTGGTCTTTTTCCACATCCTCTTTTTCATTTAATTCAATATTTCTTGGCTTTCCTTCTTTGTCATACAGCATCTCATTGTATTCTTTCCAGACATTATTTACATTGTCTGGCTCCGAGACTATTTTACCACTTTTGTTCATGATTCCTTTACATCCTATCTTTCTTGCTTTTTTCTTGAATAGTTCCCTGGCTTTGCTATACATGAGGTCTGTTCTACAAATTCTTTCACACTCGACAATCTCCTCGCATTTCTCATTTATCCACTGTTCTCTGGCTTTATTTGTTTCCCTTCTTAAAGCATTATTTAACTCCTTGTACTTTCTTTGGCCTTCTTCAGTGTTTATGTTCTTCCATTTTCTCCTCTCTTCCATTTTTTGCAGCATGGTTGCTGTGACCCAGGGTTTTTTGTTTCTTTCACCCGTTATCTTTCCTACCTTCTTTTCCATTACATCTTTAATGCTGCTATGGATTTATCTCCACTCCTCATTCTGTTCATACATTTCATGTACTTCGTCGTCACCAGCATTAGTTGTTGGCATATACACTTGAATTATAAGCATTTCCACTGGCTCCATCTGAAGTTTTACGGCTATTAATCTATCATTAACTGTCACTACCTTACTAATTCTTTCAGCTATCTCTTTTCTCATTATAATCCCCACTCCCCTTTCCTTATTCTCTCATCCCGAGTAAATAATCTTAAATTCATCTGAATTTATCTCGCCTTCTCCTTCTCACCGAACTTCACTAAGACCTACTATACCTACATTATTCCTTCTCATTTCCCTTTTTAAGTTCTCTAGTTTACCCCCTGAATTCATAGTCCTAACATTCCATATGCCTATTCTTAATTTCTCACTACATGCTTTCTTCTTATTAATGTTACATTTCCTCTGTGCATCCCCTAGGGTAGTCCCCACCCGGAGATCGGATTGGGAGACTATTTAACCTCCAGAATATTTTACCCCAGAGAGATCCATAGAGGTATTTGCAGCTTTTCAGCCTATCATGGGAAATATAATGAGGTAGTTTCCCCTTGCTTTCCTCATTGCAGTTTCACAAGAGTGATTACCCATCTGTAGCTGTTCAGATCTACATGATCACCACCTACAGAGGTACTGCTGCCCTTGCACAGGGGGATGTGAAAACCCCAAGACTGCTTCTTAGTCTGACTCTTCCCCTCAGACCTTTCCGGCTTGGATGGTCCTACCAGGAGAATTATCTCCTGCCAGCATAGCTCTTTGGGTCATAAGAGTACACAAACCCTCCCACCTCTGTAAGGTTATGCAGTCCTTAGGGAGGGATTTCATTATATATATATATATATATATATATATATATATATATATATATATGAATATATGAATATAATACATCGACTGATGGAAAATGCATGCATGCATGTCATTCATAGTCAAGATAGACTCAAGTCAGAAGTTTCATGATAATTGTGTTACAAGAAATTTTAATACCCCATGCCACTTTTGCATATGCATTTAAAAACTCATGCAATCATAATTAAGCTATACATTGTTTTTTATGCAGTGATTAATAGTTAATTTCAGTATTACACAAGACATACCAAGAAACTGTTAGCTTACAGTGTATATTATTTTGCACAAATACTGCATATCCTTTAACTTTTTAATCCGCAAGGATAGACAATGAGTAAAAATCTGCTGGAGAATGCAATGTTCCAGGGCAACAAAATTATCTAATAATAATACTTGCAAAAGCAGCTAAAACACACCTCTGTAAATTTTCATTGTAGTTAAGTTGATTATAGCTAGGAGGAGTTTCTGTAGAAGACTTTCCATCATAGTAATCATGGTGAGGAGATATTTCACCCAGCATCACAGAATCCCTCTCCTATAATATAAAAAATAGAAAACTAGATTATAAGGCTCAATTTAAATTTAATCTATCACAAAGAAATAAATATTATTTTTCTTTGATGAAATATTACAATATCATTATAGATACTTAATTGAAGTTAAAAATAAAAAACAACTTTTAAATGTAAATATCAAAATAACACTGAAGGTAAAGTCAGATTAATTAGTGTTGCTAAAAAAATTATTTAGTACTAAATGGCTTAAGAGCAATGGGAGGAGAAAATCAGTTGTTTCTTCTTAGGATGTGCACACATTTAAATATGATGTCATAATAATCATCCAATTGAAAAAAATTGTTTTTATAATGAAAATCTAAAACTCCCTGACTAAGGAGCAAAGTTTCCTTCCATGCTGAATTTTAGACAAAAATAAAAACTTCTATTCATTAAAGATAATTAATCGATTCTATGTTTTGATATCCATCAGTAATGAAAATTTTCATTAGATTAACACAATGCAATATTTATTACTAATAACAATTTCTTGGATAAAAATTCATTATTTCTACAGTGTAATAATCATCTAGTCAAATGGAATAGTTTTGCTATCAAAGCCCTTTCTTTATGTTTGACATAACTAAAAACTTCCTATATTTACATGTACAATACTTACAGAAAAACCATGACCATCTTGTGCAGGAAGTTCAACATGCAGGATATCAGCAGGTTTTGCTATTTCATCCATCAATGTTTCCATGAATGATGCCAAATCACGACAGCGCTTAGATACTTGTTGCCTTGCTGATTCAGACACGCGAGTGACTTTCTAATTTATTCAACAAAGAAGAACTATTGGTAATATTATTTCCTCTTCCTATAACTATATTTGTTTAAAGAATAGGATAAATTTTGTCTTCAAATTTATTTATAGTAATTTCTCATGATTATTTATTTATTTGTTAGAATATAATTGTTCTATTGTAGTATAATGACTTTATCTTTGACAAGAATATAAAATAGATTTAGTATTATAATTGATGAAAACGTAAAAATGTAGATTGATTATGTTTATTTAAGGATCAGAAGGTAATCTTTATCATTAAAAAATAATTATTAGACAATAAAATATAAAATACTAAAAATGCAGTAAAATTCTCCGAGTCTAAAATGTAAAAGATTTGTTGTACATATTTCATGACAATACTTCATATATTTGTGCTTGTTTCACTATTTTATGTATCTAAAATAGTGTTTATATATGTTATTAATAGAAAAATAGAAATATTATCTAAGTTGAAAGAGTTTACAAAGAATTTTCAATGTATAAAATATATAGCACAATGCAGATTTTTTAACCAATCAGATTAATATTAATTTCCTTCATAAATGCCAGAAAAAGGCTTATTTAAGAAACAATAAGATGTACTGATATGCAGGAGATATTTTATTACCTTATAATAACACAATTCTACTGCTGGGATGAAGTTATGTATGTATGTTATGTATGTAGAAAATTTGTACAAAAGCATAGCCTAAATTCATTGACAGAAAAATTAGTTTTCTCATTTGAGTAAAATTTATATGCCTTTCTTTAATACCTGTTTCATATCAAGAAATAGCTCTATGGTATAAGTTCCTTCAGTGCTATGAATTCCCACCAAGAGATTTAATTGAGGATGACTAGTCTTAAAAAATAGCAATTCACATTTAGTAGTAGACACTGAAAATGCAGAAAAGAGTTTCCGAATTTTCAGATTAAAAAAAAGAGATTGAAACTTATATATATAAATTTTATCTTTATCTTTATGAGAAGAATTATAGCAGTTTTTTATTGCTTTCCACGTGCAGCATGTTTGGGTAAAATGCTGCTTATTCAGAGATTTTTGGTAATGTTGTCCTTTGCATTCCACAAAATGATTATATTGCTGATCAGTTTCTAACAATTCACCAAAACGCTTTATTATTATATATAATAACAATCTAAATTTTACTGAAATATCCTATCAGCATTTAAACCATCATTGATCTTGAGGCAGTAAAGACATAAGGGCCATATGCTTCTTTCAAAATCATTTGATTTTAATTTTGCCCAAGTAGTGCTGAGGTCCTAAAGACCATATATGATGCTCTCTCTTATTCACATGTTGCATATGGTATAGTTTTGTGGGGCTCTTTTACCCAACTAATTTATATCTTTAAGATACAAAAGAAAATTGTTAGGTCAGTGTGCAATGCTCCTTTCAGAGCACACTGTTCCCCCATTTTTAAAAATGAGCTGTTAACTATTCCATCTATGTATATTTACCATATCATACTGTATGCTAGGAAAAATATAGCCAATTTCGTCAAAAACTACAATTATCATAATTGGAATGCAAGATGGCGCCGGACTTTTCACGCTTACAAAACTGCTCCGGTAAAAATAATATCTTATTTAATATTAAGTGCCCAATATGTGATAGAAATGTGGTGAACGGAATTAACTGTGACTTGTGCGATAGATGGTACCATTTTAAATGTGTAAATGTAGGCCTACATCTTAATGTAGCTAAATGGTTTTGTAGCGCTACATGTAAACAACGGTCTGAAACAACTGACTTCACCACAGAAATAGCTTCAAATAGTGCTCCTAAAGAAGTTTCTTATTATAATGAATTAGAATCCTTGCGGTGCGAAGTTAAAGAACTTAGACGAATCAACGTAAGGTTATCTGACGAAAATCGGCTTCTAACTACGAAACTAAGTGAGCTTGACTCACCCATTGATAACCGGGTGATTGATTCATACAGATCTCATTCATTTCCGTCGCCCACCAACCCTAATGGGTCGTGGCGAATAGTGAAACGTAAAGTGCCTCCATATGAGAAGAAGTCAACTGTGGAAAACAGTAACAACACTAGGCCTCAGAACAGATACTCTGTTCTCGATGACTTTTCGCCTGATGCAGCCCACCAGACGCGGCCTCCATCGCCCCTAGCATCAAAACATAAGCCCATCCGACCTAAGTCTTCGAGCATCAGTAATCGCATCCCACCTAGGAACAGGAATGTTGGCGATATGAAGAGGAAAGTGACAATCTACGCTGACAGCCATGGTAGAGACATCAATCGTTTATTAAATGAAAATGATTATTGTCAAGGTAAGATGATCACCAGTACGATTAAACCTGGTGCCGGTTTTAGTGAAATTATCAAGGGTTGTGTATCTGAATCCAAAGACTTGAATGAAAGTGACACCGTGGTCATTATTGGTGGAACTAACGATGTTTATCGGAATAAATCCGATGTCATAACTAGGGAACTAAAATCAGTGCTAAATGAGTTAACTCATACTAATGTTATTGTAAGCCATATTCCATGGCGTCATGATTTACCATTGAACTCTTGTGTAAATTCAGAAACTTGTGCAGTAAATGACATGATATCTGAAATATGTAAAAATTACGATAATGCTAATGTCCTTGAAATAGGTCAGATTGACAGAAGGCTTTATACAAAACATGGTCTACACTTGAACAAAGAGGGTAAAGACTTTATTTGTAGAGAAATGGGCAAACTGCTCATATCTGTTGCTGATAGTAGTATGGACATGAGGATGCAGAAGGTTACAATAGCTGATGGGAAGATTGAGAGTACTGCACTGCCTGAAGGGAGAATTACACGTTCACAATCTGGCATTTTTAAACTCAAGAAACAAGAATGACTAGAAAATCATGGGAACAACTGTTTGACTACAAACATCAGAAATTCAGAATTTTCTTTCGATAATTCATCCAGTAAAACTTCAATTAGAAAATCTGGTGTTAAGAAAATTGAATGTACGCTTTCAGTGAATAATTATTGTAATTCTAATAACCTTTCCAATTGTCAATTTTCTGTACTCCATCTCAATGTACAGTGCATACGAAACAAATTATTGGAACTTGAACTGTTAATTGATTCTGTAAAACCTGATATTTTCTGTGTCTGTGAGCATTGGTTATCTAGAATTGAAGTTCCCTCACTCAATCTGCCTGGTTATGTAGTAGCTGATATATACTGTCGTACTAATTTTAATAATGGTGGTGTTGCGATATTTCTTAAGGATCACCTCCCCTTTACCACCATCAATGTGTGTTATGATCATCTGGTGGTTGAACAGGTATTTGAATGTTCTGTTGCTAATGTTACGATTAATAACCATTCTTTTATTGTCATTGCTATATATCGTTCTCCTGTTAGTAAGTTTCAAGATTTTTTGATCCACTTTGACAACTTTCTTCATACTATTAATGTATCTTTTGAAAACCCCCACATAATCATTACTGGCGATTTTAACTGCAATTTATTATTCAATAATAAGGAATCTAGTGATTTTCTCGATATTCTACATTCTTACAATCTGTCAACGCGCATCAGCGAACCCACTCGGGTAACCTGTCATTCTAAATCCCTCCTTGATAACATTCTTTCTAATTTTGACCACATCTCCTCCAAAGTTATCTTATTTGATATTTCTGATCATTATCCCATTGTCTGTTTTTTCCCCATCCATTCTCAATCTAAAATTTCCACCTATCTTCAAAGATCTTTCTCTGACACTAATATTTATCTCTTTTTAAATATGGTAATGAATGAACAATGGCTTGAAGTTTACTCCGCCTCCGACTTTGATAATGGGTTCACTTATTTTTATACTAAGTTTTTGCACTATTTTAATATTGCATTTCCTCTTCTTCAGAAAAAAGGCCAAAAAAACACTAATAGAAAGAAATGGGTTACTGATGAAATTCGAGCATTTTCATCATATCTTAAAGAACTGTCTATTTTATGCAAGTCTTCCTTAGACGATGAATTGAATGGTGAGTATAGATCTCTTAGAAAATCTTATCGCCTGTTACTCAATAATGTGAAGCGTACCTACAATGATAAGAGGTTGCGGAACTGCAGCAATAAGTCAAGGGAAACCTGGAAAATAATTAATAGTTCAAAATACAGAAACTCAACATCTCAGTTTTCAGGAATTACAGATTCGACAGGTAACTCTATATCTGATTACACTTCTCTGTCATCTGAATTTAATAATCATTTCACCTCTCTTCCCTCTTGTGCACAACCCATCGATACTTATGACTATTTAAATATTCCTTTATCCTCAGGATCTTTATACCTCTCTCCATGTCACGAAAAAGAACTTTCAAACATAATTAATAACTGTGGGTCAAAGTTTAGTGCTGGTCTTGATGAAATTCCTAATCTCATTATCAAACAAAGTTTCAATTTTATTAAAGGTCCCCTATTACACCTTATTAACGTATCCTTACTGGTTGGGACTTTTCCCGCTGCTCTCAAAACTTCTAAAATTGTTCCTTTGTACAAGGGTAAAGGTAGCTATCCTGATTTAAACTCATACAGGCCAATTGCTGTACAAAATCAATTCTCTAAAATTTTTGAGAAAGTTTTTAATAATCGATTAGTGTCTTTTCTGGAATCCTCGAATATCTTGTCTCCTTATCAACATGGCTTCCGTAAGAGGAAATCTACCATGACAGCTGCTTATGACGTTATCAACTCCTTGCTTTCCTCACTGGATAACAAATTGGAAACCTGTGGACTCTTTTTTGATTTTACAAAAGCCTTTGACCTTGTAAACCATAACCTGCTTTTTAAAAAACTTGACAGAATTGGTATCAGAGGGCCACCTAAAAACTGGCTCATATCTTATATTCGGGGCAGAACTCAATGTGTTGTTATTACTAATAATGGCTCTAAATATGTCTCCCCAGCTAAAATAGTGGACCAAGGAGTTCCTCAGGGCTCAGTTTTAGGACCCATTCTCTTCTTAATTTATATTAATGATCTCCCCCAGAGAATTTACAAATCAGCTGGGACAAAACCCACACTTTATGCTGATGACACCAATGTCATTGTTTCCTCCAACTCTTTTCAGAACTTGCAGCACACCTGTAATCTTGTCACTCATTGCCTAAATACCTGGTGTCTAAACAACTTTCTAAAATTGAATATTGATAAATCACAAGTAATCTACTTTACCAACAAAAATAAAACAACACAGCCTTTGTCTATTCCTTTAGATGGCAAGTGTATCCCTCAAGTCAACACCTCAAGGTTTCTTGGTGTCAATATTGAAGCTCACCTTTACTGGGACATCCATATCAGAAAACTTGCCAGTAAACTTAGCTCTGTGTGCTACTTGGTGAGATGCATTCGTTCTACAGTTTCCTCAGATGTTTTACTATCTCTATATTATGGTGAATTTTATTCCCATATTGCCTACAGTATCTTGCTTTGGGGCTCCTCGCCACATGCCATCAGAATCTTTACACTCCAAAAAAAAAATATTACGATTACTGGCGAATGAAAATCTTGATGCCCCAAGTCGTCCAATTTTTAAGCATTTTAATGTCCTACCTCTTGCATGTATATATATATATATATATATATATATATATATATATATATATATATATATATATATATATATATATATATATATATATTAACAGCTGTTGTATGCACCAAAAGAAATTTAAATGAATACCTGGTCAATGCTGACATTTATCAGTATGCTACTCGTGGTGCAAGCAAATTACATACACCATTTGTTCGCACCAAATCTACATCACTAGGTCCTAAGCATATGGGACTCGCCTTTTATAATAAGCTACCTCAAAATCTAAAATGTATTGTGTCTATGTCTTCATTTCAGTACAAGGTTAAATCTTTTTTGCTTAACAAAATGTATTATAGTATTGATGAATTTCTCAATGACTGATTTCCTGTATACTTATATACATGTAATTTTATGATGATATTTCTTTTGTATACATTCATACCTCATCTATTCTTATTGGAATATTTATAACGACATCTCTTTTGTAAATATTTATATGACAAATCCTATATCTGTGTACAGATCTCCGGATGAATAAAATTATTATTATTATTACTATTTTTATTATTATATAAGGCACAGCATGAATTTAGGACAAAAATATTTATACACTGGGAATTATGATATTTTTTTAAATAAAGAGTTTCTTTCAATAATCAATAATCAAGACGAAGATGTATAATTAACAAAAATTCATTGCATTATTTAATATTAGTTATGAAAACAATATTGCTGGCAATTGTTAACCTATTACAATGGTCTGACTCAAGAGCTTTATCTAGATACTTAAGATATGCTTTTTTCTTTATGACGCATTCACCTTATTTCCAGAACACACCTGGTCCAGTATAAACATTATCTCCTCCTGAATACACTCACTCTCCTTGAGGACTTCATCAGAGAACTCCTCCTCTGTAGGCTCAGCAAAAACATCTGGATTACTTGGGCCCTAAGTGTAAAAATAATGTAATTATAAATTAAAGGTAATGATTTAAATTTAAAATAAATTCTCATTGTTTAAAAGGTAACAAGATGTTAGCATTATATTTTCAGAAAATTTTTATATCTATTTTTCTTACACTTAACATTTCAAGTAAGGAATTGGGATAACTAAAGCGCATTTTAAGACAGAATGAAATAGCTATCTCAAACAGATATAACTGTAAGCTTTGAAATAGATTCTAGATTTATTTGATTCTAGAATGACAAGAATAATGAAGCATGTAAGATATTTTCGATATACAAATGTGAAAAGAAAAATAGGTAATAAGTTGAAATAAAGAAAATTTTGATATACTTATAGAATAGAGGAGTTAAAAAAATTTGGTTAAATTTAGTTGGAATAAAATTTTTAAGAAAATCTTTTAGTTGGAATGAATGTTGAAAGACCTTATTTGAAGCAAGAATATTGGAAAGGGGCAGCATAATAGACAAAAGATAAGGATTGTGACTGATTTTCAGAATAGAGATAGTTCTGAAGAGGTGAAGTAAAAGGAGTAAGATTAAAGTGGTTCAAATTTTGACCTAACTGAAAGGCAATAAAATTTACAGACCGTGGCACATCAGAGCTTTCAACAAAAATCTTCTCTCAGAAATTTATTGTGATACAAGTAACACTTATAAAAAACTTTTAAATTAAATTCAAAGTTAATATAAAACTGCATCCACACTATCGCAAACATGCATGAACAAATAACCCGGGCACAAGCATTCATTGCAGTGCAGACAGCAGCACAAATGTGAACGAACACAAGCAAATGCATTCATCTGTACTCAGCTCAATTGGGACGAGAACTTGGTTGCTCGGTAGTGCTTGTTGTGTTTGTTCCGTTCCGACAGGCAGAATAGGTATGAATGGGAACGGGGCAAACAGGAGGGAATGGACTGAACATGAGTAAACCTTTCAAACACATACATTATGGAAAGTGTAGTGAATGAGCATTCTGCGCATAGGAGAGTATTTGTTCGCACTCACTGTGTGGATGCAGCTTAAAAGTAACTTAAACAGTGAGAAATTTTCAACACTTTAATGTTGAGAAATTATTGTTGCTACGACTAATGAACTATATATATTTAAAAAAAAAGAGGCCATAAGAGTGTTATTCAGAGAAAATAGAAAAACAATATTAAAGATAAATTGTTATTAAGAATAATACTTTTGCTTAGGATTTATATGCTATGGATAATAAAAAATATCAAATAAATTAAGGACATACATAATTTGTTAAATAATTATAATTTGATATTTTTCTACCAAATTCCAGTAATCCTAAAAATCTTAAAAGCTACTCAAATTTTTTTATGATTAAACCCAAATATATAATTTAGAATTCAAGATTCTCTTTGGATTAGACCTAATATGATAAGGTATCAAGCATTAGTAAGGATCAAATTACCTTCAGTAGATGATGCTGTCCAATAACAAACTCCAACTTCCGGGACCATGGGTTGACAAAGCTTGACCATTCTGTCTCAATGAGAGCATAGGTGCCATTTTGAGTCCTAAACCTGTATGGTTTCCCTCTGTATGGAATACTCTGCTGACTCATCACTGAAATAGAACAATGTAACATTTACTTAGGCTAGAGAATATTTATATGAGGGGTTTATATCACACAGCATGAGATAAGTGTGAGGAATGTGTGGGACGTGAAAAAGGTGGGTAACTGAGCAGTAGGAAAGTCCTTGGTTTCGCTTTCTGTATTTACAAGATAAGAAATAAGTTTCCAATATAGAATTTCTTGATGGTTTGAAAAATATCTGAGGCCTCCTAAATCTGTCAAATAAAAAGCGATGACATTAATGCATTGGCCTTCAGTTAAAGCTTGGCTTAGGTAGATACGGCATTAAATCAGAGTCTTTTGCTATGCAAAATCATACATTTGTGCATATGGAGGCTAGTGGGTGTGGTACTTTACCGAGGGATTCTCTATGTAATCATTATGAGGAAGTTCTGTTCACAAGGATTCATTGGCACTATGCAGGGGTGGCATTATATGGGAGCTAAATCAAGGTTTGACTGTATGTACCTTTTTCTCAACATAAAAATTAACATAATACCAGAGATGCCGAAATACAATAAAATGGCCACTTTTAGGGGTGAATTTAAATAAAAAATTACCGGCTTGAGGGTTTACAATATAATTTCCCAATGAATCAAAAACACAAAAAGTAATTAAAATCTTGCTGTTACTCATGTATACATTATTTTAAAAAAGAAAATAAATACCCTTAATGTGTATAAACTTCGTTTGCCTCATGAGTAGGGAATTTATTTTTCAGGTTAAAAATAAAATAGCAAATGAAATTCCAGTTGTTATTGGGGTTTGAAAATTTTTTAACAAATCGGGTTTTAATGAAAGCAAAGGAATTACATTTTTAAAGAATTCAGGTTAAACCAGGTTTAATAGAAATAAAATTCTTAACCAGTACACGTTATATTATACATGTATTATACACGTTATATATTTTTAGGCACGAATTGATTACACATGTAAACTGGTAACATACAACAATGTCTGAAAGTGTTGCTGATTGTTGCAGTTATTCAATCAGCTTAAAAAACAGCGAAAAATGTGATGCTGTGGCATGTAAATGAAATTCCATATCTGTGATACGGTCAAACAATAAAGTTTTATGACTTGAAGAAACTTTTCATCCGAGTTCTTCTCCGTGAGATGTAATATCTGCATGAATTAATTAGGTCTCCATTTCTGTTAATAACTCTTTGTTTTTGAAATAGTTATAATTAAGTGATAAACTTGAGATTTTAAATAAATTACTGCCAAATCAATGAAGGTTATTTACATCAAATGTGGAAGTGAGCTGAAATAGTAAAGTGTTTGCATATTAAAACCATGTCTAAAAGTTCCAAGCCCCTCGTTTAATATTAATTATTTTATTACTAGTGTAGCATTTTCAGGTATATTCTGGTTCTACCTGAATTTTTTAAATCAAATTGGGAGGTAAAAAATGGGCAAAATCGGGTAAAAATAAAAAACTATATTCCCTACTCATCAGGTATTACTGTATATGTCGGTGTATAAGTCGACCCAGCATATAAGTCGACCTCAATTTTTCAGATTATAAATACATGACTAGACATACAGTAAACCCTCGATTTAATGGACCTCGGTTTAGCGGACTTCGGATTTAATGGACAAAATCGTGGCAAAGGCAATAATGGACACATCCCC
Source organism: Tanypteryx hageni (assembly GCA_028673005.1). NCBI lineage: Eukaryota > Metazoa > Arthropoda > Insecta > Odonata > Petaluridae > Tanypteryx > Tanypteryx hageni. The sequence goes on along the minus strand of CM054115.1, from coordinate 70,722,589 downwards.
AAACAATGGACCAAGACCATTGTTTGGCAAATCAGTCCAGAGATTGTTCGCTTCTTCCCCTTAAAATGGCTGTTCACAGTTATATACTACATGTTTTTTTGCACAGGCTATCTCAATGTTCTCCAAGCACATTCTTGGCAGGATTGACATCAGAATCTTGCCTTTTAGTTATGTCAAAATGGCGGTTGAATGCGAGAGATCTAGATCAAGAATGCAAAGATGTGTTCTTGTTTCATATTCTTGACACAATCATGGCTTAAGGTGGGCCTGCAGCTGCCCTGAAGGTCAAAATTCTTGTAATGACTGCTGCAGAAATTGCAAATTACGATCGCCTTTTATTCATAAAATGTTTACAGGAGAGAAAAATTCAAAAGTTTTCGATATTAGTTTCAATTTTGGCCACAACAGCGCTGTTTCGAGGTCTCAAGATCGCAAGAACATTCTTGGGGAACAAGACCTATGATAACGATCTTGAACATTGAGACATAGCCATAGTAGGCACTTCTGTGGAAGGATAATTCCATCTTCGAAATGGTACAGAATGTAAGGGAAGCGATGTTTAGTTGTAGGCTTAGGCTGCGTTCACACTACCGGTAATGCGAGTGATGCGATTGCAAGCGAATTCTGCGACTCTAGGCTCTAGGGGATATAAATTATCCCATTAAGTGTCTGTTATAATAATAATCCATTGTATACATGATATGGTCCATACATTGGCTCGCAGATGGTATTGCATGCCAGCCAGCCGATCGTGACTTCAGATGCTTATAAAGTCCATGGAGTTTTTTAAGACTGCCATCCAAGTTCTCAGAAATATTTATTAAATTTCTGTTTTGCGATGAATAAATGAAAAGAAATAGGTTATTTTATGGCAAAGTCAGTGACTCAATTCAGATATAATCATACCATATGAAATTTGCGATATTTCAGTGCCAACGTATTTTCTTAAAATATCGAAAAAAGTTTTCTAAGGAATTAAAAGGTGATGTGGTTGTTTTAAATTCAATTTTGTATTGTATATTCATGCATATGTGGTATTTTATACATTAATTATCATTACCATCAGTAAAGGAGGTTTTCTCATGTAGGTACAAGTGTTTTAGGAATCGAAAAATCCCATTCGCCATTTAACAGACATTCGACTTTAACAGACGACTCTTCCCCCCTATTAGTCCATAAAATCGAGGATTTACTGTATATTCGCCATATAAGTCGACCCCCCACTTTTTCGCTAAAAAAAAGTTCGAATGAAGAACACGAGGAATTTTATGGCTTTCAAAACCTAAATGTAACCTTTTCCAAAAAATGCAGTGTCGATTTTTGAGTTATTAAATCATTTGTTTAATTTAAGAAAGATCAGTCATATACCATATTGCCATCTATTGGCGGAATGTATTTTTACTTATCCTTCGTTCCTGTAATTGCAAATATATCATTTATATTTTTGAGATTCAGTAATAAAAACAAAAGTTAAAATTTTAATTTTTATTAACTATTAAAATAATTTTCTTAAATCTTCTAAAATAAATAACAGAATATGTAAATAATGGAGCAGCTGATTCGACATGGCAATCACCTATGCCATACGATCAAATGCTTTCGTAAATATCAATGTTTTAAATCTGTTATTTAACGGTCACATTTTGTATTCGGCATATATTTCGACCTTAAGTTTTCAGAATTTTTTTTTAGCTTCAAAGGTCGACTTATACGCCGGCATATATGGTAGTTATAAGGGAAAGAATGAAAGTGAAGGATAAATGTTACTTTGCCACAAAATTTGCTAGAATTTAAAGAAAAGTACATCTACAGATTTCTACAAAAACTCTGAAAAGATGCTAAGAAGTATTGATTGAACCATTAGTTCACTTAAGCAGTAGCTCATATAAAGTTGGTAAATTTCCAAAATGTCTAAAATTCAGCATTTTTAAACCACTACATATAAAAGAAGCACGAGAGAAATTAACAATTATAATCATGTTAACCTCAACCTTGGACAAGATAATTTAAAAAATATTAAAAAGTGAAATTTTTATTGCATTCAAACATAACTAACTGACAAAAATAATTACCATTCTGATAGGCTTCTTTCAAAATTGGCATATCTTCCGGATGATAAAAATCCATAACAGAACGAGTCTCCATGTCTTGGGGTAAATAACCCAAATATGAAACAGCTGCAGGATCAACGTGGCTAAGGCGACATGAAGACAAGTGGCGTGTGACAAACTTTCTTGGAGTAATCAAAGGAATAGTCGCCACTGGGACATGAGAGGAGAGAAGAGGTGAATTTTTTGCTGCCAATGGAAATAACTCCTCATCAGGTCCTTAAAAAAAGAAAAGCAAAAATTAATTAGATTCTAACAAGCAAAACATCTATTATATCATTTACATGTGAAAGATGAAATATCACATGAAATGAATCTCACCAATAGTTTTTGAGATAAGTATATATTCTAAATAAACTGAATCCTAATACAATATGACATATATTCATTTATTTTTGATTTTATCTAATGTTTTCCCATATTATGGTGCTTCTAAAAACTAAGTATAATTGAACATCACAAGGCTGATCTGACTTAGAGCAATGGAGCGCCTACATTAAAACAATAACTATTATTGGATGGCTGGAAAAATGCTTACATTTGTTACCATGTATAATAGGCACCTTAACTTTTTGGTCAATTTTTCGCAAAAAATTGTGTATTATACACAGAATATTATGGTATATGATTTGTACTTCCTCAAAAATATTTCAATTCTGATCAATCTTATGCAACTTGATGAGTAGTACATGTCATAATTTTTCACTTTTATGGATAATACCATAAAATTCTCACTTAAAAAATAGACATAGCTTACAATTTTTTTATCTAAAAGTTATTAAACAATAATTTTAACTGCAATACCTTAATTTGAATATTATTCAACTACGCATACCTTTATAAGCAGAATAAATTCTTGTTGCAGTGATAACTAGAAAAACACTGTCATTCAATTCTCCTGACTCCTTTAATCCTGAGTCCTTAATTCCTGATTGTTTGTTTTGGAATGCAGATGATAGAGGTGAGGGTAATGGTAAAGATAAGCTTGCTATCTGAGTCTCAACCATGGAAAAACTCATCTCCCGAAAAGTCAAGGTGAGGCGGAAAGGTAAGTATGGAACTCTTTTTCCTGTAACTCTATATCCTACATTCCGAAGTCCTCTGTATTGACGTAGGCTGCAGTAGAATGACGTTTTGTTGGGAAATCCTGAAAATATAATACCATACGACTCATAAGACCATAAACAAGTAAAAATTAAACATATACTTTATACACTTATGGTAAATCTATATATGGATTGATTTTTCATATGGGTATTTAATATACAATCTGATTATTATATTCTGAATGTAGCCATTCTAAGCTTCAAAAGTACTCAAATACAGCAATACCCCATATGTGCAACACTGATATATGCGGATTTGTTATTACGCAACACATTTGTTAAAATATTTATTTTTTATATCAAATTACATTAAAGATTGTAAAAAACATAAAATCAAAAGTAGCACCAACTTCTCCAGCCAATCAGCAATCGAGAGAGCTCTCAGTCAACATACACACTTGTATACATTTACAGGGAACTCTAATTCAACGAACTTCATGTGTTCCTGAAAAGCGTTTGTAAAATGAAAATTCATTGAACGATCGTGATTTTTCTGTTTAAACTTATTGTTGATTGAAGGGTAAAAAATAAGAAAAATGTTTATAAAAGATTCACAGTGAGAGCAAGTATGATAAATGTGGCAACGGAAATGGCTTGAAAACAAATCCTCATTATGTAACAATTATGTATGAACCACGAGAAAACAAATGCGACCAAACATAGTCAATCCAAGCTACAAACTGAAGCAAAGACTGGCTGTGGAAAACACTGCATAATGCACTTCCTCCTTATCGGTACACAAGAGGTCCTTCAAGTCTAAGTGTATATTTGTAAATATATTTTGAATAACAAACAGCACATTCAGTGACGTCATATTAAGCCTCTCAAGAAATGCAGGCTATAGGAAAAATGTGTGGTAAAGTAGACACACGAAGAATCTATGGGTATACAAGATGGTCTTTGTGACCCCAAGAGCTTTCATAAACATCCAAGTTTCTTCGATCTGAATTGGATACATGTTATTTAGTTCGTTAAACTGGACAGAATTTTCAGAGAAAGGTAAAACTATAAAATTCAATTCATTCATTAGAGCAAACATCCATTCAACGAACGTTCACTGAACGAGGGTTACCTGTACTTAACAGCAGTTTGCATGCAGCATTAATCTGCCATGAGTGATATTCCTTCCCTTCTATATTTTTACATATTTATAGTGACTTAAAAGCAAAATATTTACAATATGACTTCAAAAATATGCAGTTGTTTATTTCATTTTTGTTATTATTTAATTCTATTAAATGGTAATATCCCTTAAGTTTTAGAAAAGTTGTCAATTATGCGACAAAAATACCTATCTCTATACAATACATTTTTTAGAAACTGATATACGTGAAATTCAATATGCATGGCTTTTCCAGGAATGCATCCTTTGCGTATATTGGGGTATTACTGTACTTGAAGATGTAATAAACTTTTGAAATAATTTATTAAGAGCTGAATTGTAGATTTTTTATCTAGACCAAAAACCAACAGAATATCTTTAGAGTAAATATAAAGCTACTGCAGGGGCATAGCATAAAGTGAGAAAAAGAAGCAATAACAAGGGACTACATTAAACAATTTTCACAGCCAATCTACACTTTTGTATATTGATTTGCATCAGCATTTTATTTTTCACCTGATAAAACAAATTTCTATTCTATTGCCATTAGCTCTTGACACACAATACCAGATATGTTAGCAATAACTTTGGGGAGCACAAAAATTAATTTGAATTATAGCTATTAAATATACTTTTCATCTAAACTGTAAAATGTGCATCAGTCAGTATGCCATGCTTTCATCTCTTAAACCATATTAACACTTTTCCTGTCAGGGTATTTTATTCCTTTGCTACTTAAATTCAAGGTTTTACTGATAATTTCATTCTAAGTCAACCACTTGAGATACCATATTGGAAGTTTTCCTACAGACATCCAGAAGATAGCAGAAAAACAAAAATCAGACTCTTGAAAAATGTCTCAAGTCTACATCGCCATTTAAAAAGGGTGCACTGACAATGACATCAAAACACATCATTGCCAGGGTAAAGGTTAAGCTAATTTTCAAAGGCAAGTTTCAGAAGTTTAGATTTATGTTGAAGTGAAATTCTAGATATTAGTCTATAAATTATAAATCCTACTAGTCTGAACATGTTGCATTCTCATTTAATTAGTAAATAAACTCCACCTTTGAAAGAACTGTCCTCTCCTCTCGCAACTCCTGATGTGATGTGGCCAGCAAAGGCCATGCGATCCTTAGGGTGCACAAAATCAATAAAATCTCTCCCCAGCCACATGTCACAAGGAAATCCAAGGGCAGCCGTGACATTGCGAGTTGTGTGAACTACAGTTCCATCAGCCATGGACACAACGACCACAAAACCCTCCCCCTGGAACTCCATAAATCCCAGGAAAAGATGATGAAGTAATGAAGATATAAGTGACAGGTAAGAAAAGGAAAGAAAATAATAAAAAATAGTATGTTGGCAAAAAAGAAAGATCTCAACTTTGCATGTACATATATAAACCTTGTTTACCATATTCAGTGAAATGATTTTTGCCAGTGGTGTATCCACTAAGTACAACCTAAGGAGGACAGATTGAGACAAGGTTTACAGCTGCCTGTATGATGTAATTCACTTTCACCCTTCTAAATATCTGCTTTTAACTAATGTAATTTGTATCAGAGATTCTGACATTGTGTTTCCAATATTGATTCTTCTAACATTAAATTGGGTTCAATGCCATAATTTAATTTCATTTATAGTAAGCCCTCATATTCACCATCTCTTAGCAATATCATCAAATTGAATCAAATATATATTTCCTCCTTCTTCCTTGTCTTTTCCATGGCATCCTTCCTTCAAATACTCCAATATTTCCTTCCCCCTTAATATATTTCTTGTACATTTCTTCCACATATTCTTATCAAGTAAATCAAACTTTTACAAAAACTTATAATATTTATGTTTTGTTTTCAATCCAAAATTCTTCCTTTATTATATTCAACAACGCAATTGCATCTCAACAGATTGCAATCTAAATACATCATCATAGTCCAAGCCTTTGTCAGTAACATAAAGCATTAATGTCTTATTTTTTGTTCCATTTCTATAACTCCCCTCTGTAGTACTTCTAGCACTCAGAGTCAGAACACTACCGAACCACCCACTTTGATTTGAGAGTTCATAATTTTCATTCTACTCTGATAAAACTTTTATGTGCAATTCCTAAACATTTTGTTAAAATCTTCTTATTACACTTCTGGCATGAGTATACCTCTGGCAAACATCATTTTATTGATTTAAATGCTCTGTAAACAATGATCTAAATAGTAAATATTCCATGTCCAAAGATTTAACATTATATACATTTCTGTGTGAACATATGCACCTTCAGTTTCAGCGCATTGAAGGACATCTTTTGAGTCAAATGGTTGTGTCATCTTCCTGCTGTCTGCTCACCAAAGCAAATAATTCATTTTTTAGATTCTGTATTCAACAGCAAGTAGGATATTGCTTATAACATTCTTTTTTCTGTTAGTTCAACCAACAATGTTTCAAACAACATTTTTAATTTCCAGTTGATGAGTTCACCATCCATCTACAATAATGTATTACATCTATGGTGTTGTAAAGTTATCCATGAATATTATAGGGTTAATTTTGGCACAACCTTCATCCATAATATTTTGGGTTGAGCTTCATAGGTAGTAGTATAAATGACTATTATGATGCATGCAAATCTTAGGAAGAATTTCTGAAAAGAAATGTTTGCTGTCTTTGAGCCAGACATTATTCAAGGTAAAACTTTGAAACACAAAAAATCATCAGATTAAATGGACAATCAAATATCCAGTGTACTTTTCAAACATAATTTAAAATGTAATCAGATCTATTGATTTACAAATTACTGATTGCTGCTATACAGATTAAATGCTACAAGAATTTCTTTTAACTAAAAATAATTTTATTGGAAATTATACATTTAATCTGATTCCAAATTAATTCTTTTGTCATTTTTTAATTTTTTTAAAAAAGGCTATTATTAAATGGACATTAATGCTCATGACTTACCTCAGCCTGTGGAGTGCTAGTTTCACCATTAAAGCAGTTAGCTATGTTCTCCTTCGCCCTGCTATTCAATGGGCCATTTGTAGCTCTTTGAATTCCATTTTCTCCTTGTAGGCCTTGGAGGTAAAGCAAATGGTTTTTAATCATTAAAATCTGAATAAACAATCAATTTTAATGCAAGTATTCATTTGTTAAGTAAGCATCTGTTAGATAGCATCCAAACCTCTTAACATACACTTTGTAACAACAATTTAGAAAATTTTCTAAGGGGTATATGAATAGACAAAATATTTTATGCTATTTTCAGGAAGTAAATGTTACTAATGATAAGTGTAATGCCACAAAACTATGAGCAGAAATTAGTTGAAATCTTCAGCTTCTTTATATTAATTATAAAACACTTTTAAGCAATGATGTAGATTATTCTTGTAACATGATAAAGTTATTTTTAAACTTATTTATCGCAATATAAAACATATTCTAGTACAATAATTAATGAACCACAGTTTTTTATTTTTAAATACAATTTTAAATTTCTATCATAAATAAGAACAACTTTAATAGAAATTTCCTTTAAGTTAGCAGAATAATTTTATGGCATAAAATTGCAAATACTCTAAATCTACTGAATTTTCAAAATTAAAGTCAAATTGTTTTCAGAGGATTTTATTATGATATTTATCATTCCTTTGGAATACTTGATAAGTTTTTGCAAACTGTTATCTAACGACAGACTTTCGTTAAATTGGTAAGAGCACTAGAAAAGAAAGGGCTACTAACATTTCAAAGTAGAATCCTTCCCTTTCATTTTCTTTAAGCAATTTAGGGTTTGTGTGAGAGCAGCTATTTGTAGAGCCTCAGCATCACCACCACTCTGAACTTTGGCAGCATTGCTGTTCACCATAAGTGGTGCCACTTCAGGACCAATTGATGAAACATCCACTCCCATCCCAGGCATTCCAGTAGTTGATCCAATACCAGAGTCACAATTAACAATAGTAGCACTAGATGGCACCCCAGATGCAGTTCCTGCTCCCACAGCCTCAATCCCACTTCTACCACTCTCCTGATCCCACGAAGATGAAGAGGATAAACATTCTGCTTTTTTAAGCTGTTTCCTCTTCTTCTCCTTTCGTTTTGCACACATTTGTGGAGGCTGTGAAAATGCTTCATCATTTCTAGAAAAATTAATTAATCTACAATGTAATAATGATAAAATAACATCCATTAATCTACACAGCTAAAAAGAAGTTTCACTAAACAGTAATTGGAACTGAAAATTTAGATCCTTCAATTATAGGTCAAATTTCCTATTGAAAAAAATGACGAGATTTAAAGAGTTTGTACATGGTGATTTTCCTGCTATGACCATTAGTTAAGACAAACTTCATGAATAATTAGGCGGCCCCAGTTGATACAGAAGCGAATAAGTTCGAGATAGAGAAAGAAACTAGCTTGACATGCTAAAAATAAAGAATGTAATGTTTCTCAGCTAGCAGATTGCGACCCCAAAGAAACCATTTAGAAACTTCTTGGTGGGTCACAATGCACCTTAAAAATTTAAGTACATGAAAAAAAAAGTATTTCCATTACAAAGTTCTATTATATATTCTGAGCAAATTTTTCAATTTAAAATTAAAAACGATATATAAGTATTATTAAGCACAAAAGGTAAATCTACCTACATTAAAAACACAAATAATTTGAAAATGCCAATAGCTTCTTATGGCAATCTGATTGAAGTGAGAGAGCAAGGTGAGACGTGTGACCTTAGTAGAGCAAGAGGTGCACATTAAAAACAACTTTTGTAGCTTCCTTCGAGATAGGAAACTTCTTTTTAGTTTTACAGTTGTTTTTATCTCTTTCTATATCCACATATAAATCTGTGAAACAAGATAAAGTTGTCACTTACCCACTGCTGAGGACTGATGGTCTTCCACAATAACTACTACTCCCACTTGAGTTGCTATGTCTGGACTTGCTACTTCCATTGCTATAATAAATAACAAAAAAGATTAATTACATCCCATAAACACAATTTAGATGTATTTACTTGCTCTCAACCACAATGTTTTTCAAATTTATCTTACTTAAAGATGAACTGAATCTGTAAAATATTAATGTGAAATACATGCATCTTTCCTTAAAAATTTGTCCTTGCTTCATTAAAACATCTATCTGCTTCCATAAGAAGTATTTTAGTAAACCTTTGAATCAGAAAAAAGCTAAGCAAAACAAAATCAAATAAGATAAAGAAATACCGTAAATACCTGCGTATAATGCGCACTTTTTTTCGAGATATTTGAGTTAAAAATTAGGATGCGTGTTATGCGAGGGTACATAATCTTCCTATTTTCATTTGATCCCATATTTCCACAATTTCGGCACATTAATTACTGCCCGGGTATCCTCATAATTTTATTGGCGATTTTTACGAAAAGTAAGATAGATAATAGTTAACATTTATTAACTAATTCTATAAACATACATTAATTAGATATGAAAAGAATTAATTCAGTATTTGTTCATTTTAAAAGCCAAGAAATTCTTCGTCGCTGGACTATTCTTCTTCGATGTTATCGGAATCGTCATCTTACGCATGACGTCACCCTACACCGGCGCCCGGCCTGGTGGTGAGGTACTGGTACTACTTACAATTAGAAACAATGGCAGCTGATGTCTTTGAGTACGCTGGGAGTTGATGCTTCTTGTAGAACTAAATCAAGTTATCGTTCCCTACTTTTCTCTCAGCATTCATAGGTGGTTTATTCTTGATTCTTAGAGTCTGTAGTTAATTATGGCAATTTGCTATCGTTTTTACGTGCTCCAGAGTGTTCTAATAAGGTTAAAACTGAAGGTTGGGCGAACCCGTCCATCTCAGGCGTGACTAAAACGTATGTAAAAAACTTCGACATAGGATTATCGTCACTCCTTCAATTTATTAGCTTAAACAATGTCATATGCTATACTATAAAATTAATATAATTGGATTATTGTGTATATCCTAATATCACCTTGTAAGTAAACAGAGTATGTAATGATTGAGTTAGCTGACGTTCTTTTGGAACGTTATTCGAAAATTTCATTTCACACTTTCGTTATGTTACCAATACATAATACCAATAATTCGATCATTGCTTTAAACCGCGTTACACCATCTACTTTATTCTGGAACGGTAACGCTAAAAAAAATCTGTTCGTGCTATACGCGGGTATATAGAAAAATCATAGATTGCGAGGCTAAAAACCCCCCAGCGCCTTATACGAGGGTGCGCATTATACGCGGGTATTTACGGTAGATAAAAATCTGAGCTATTTCAGAATCAGTATCAATTTATATAGACATATTTTAGTAGTTGAAGACTGATGATTCATTGAAAAAATTCTAAGGAATGCTGAAAATTGATGAATCTGAAAATTTTAGTTTCTGATAAATAGGTTATGTAAAAAAATTATTTTCCAATACTATTGGTATCTCTTCAACTTGGCACAGTTGGATTTCTTTGTGGAACAATTTTTCCAACATATAATTTTTAACTTTCAACTTCCCTAATTTAGGATAACTAAATTCTAAAAAAGAAAAATTAAATGCTTCAAGGAACAAAAACTGGAGCGCATGATTTTCAATGGCGCAGTAATTTGCATTTTAGCACTGTAAAATAAATAAATTTTATGCAATTTGAACAATTTCATTAAATTAACAGCACAAAATGTATGCTATTGCACATTATGAATTTGGTAACTGACTATGGCACTGGAATGGCCTACAAAAATCTAGGATGATCTTATAAAAATGCGTATGCATGTTCACACTGCACTAATTATTGATGCAATTTTTAAACCCCAATATATCCTCCATTCAGAGCTGCCAGTAATATGTTCTATTCAGATTGACCCACGACAGTATAAAGGTGACTCCATTGTGTAACATGATATTACGTCCCACTTTGAAACACTAACCAGGAAGGATCTTATGAGTAAGAACCATAAATTCACATAAATATGGGACGTACTAGTATGTAGGTATATGTTTAAAATGATTGTTGTATTCAACGATTCAATCTCCACTACTTTGCATTGCTCAGAGTTATCACTTAGGTAATTAGCAAAACAGATAAAATTGTAATTTCTCTAATGAATTCCCAAGTTTAATTTTATTATTATTTTACAGGAAAAGCTGAGTACTGAAGTTACTAAGAGCCCTCTAAAATCTATACTACAATGCATCAAACTTTATGCTGAGTGTATATGATGCTATGAGAATATTCATCTGTTCCTTAAATTCACAAGCCAAGGACAACTAGTTCTGATGCCATGAGTTACGTAGAAGCATCCAATGTACTCCATTCTAAGCGAAAGCCGAAATTGTTTATATAAAGTCTTAAACCGTTATTTGGCAGGATACATATCTGGAAATTGCATAGAAGAACAAAGGTCTAATAGAGAATCAGCTTTACCTATAGGAATTAATGTTCCAATAGGGGATTTGTTGCTATTTTTAAAGACTTTTATATTATACTTGGCAAAATATACTGATTTATGCGTAAACTAAAATCTAAATTGAGCACAATATTTAAAAAAATACGAATATTACCTTCCCTATTTTGAAGCACCGGATTCTGAGATATATGAATCGAATTCTGAGAAAATTCGTCATGTAAATATTTTTATTATAATTCTCATTTTTAAATACAAGAAGAAACTTCGGATTCCAAACTAATATTTGGGCTAATTTACAATGAATTCAAGTTGAGAGCGAAGTGGAAATAGAAAAGGAAAATCTGCGAGCAAGTACAGCTTGCGAGCGCCACAAAAGGAAGGCTGTCACTGAGTAGACTTCTGTGGAGTATCGCGTCACTCCACGTTTCTCCACACGTTTAGCTCCACCTGAATAATGTTTTGAAATTCTGGAGAACTTTGAAGGCGTGCTATGGACAGGGCAGATACCGACCCCAGTGAGTTCCGAAAGAACGTATCGTCCAATAGGGCATGGCTGTGACGCACTTTGGTCAGATGATCGACCGACAAGGTATGACCGCATTATGATGATGAGAACAATGAATTCCTATTCGAAATTAAAACGAAGAACGGTACTCTCCCGTTCAGCCAGTTACGTATCATCCGTGCCTGAAAGAGGATTGCGATATGTGATTACGAAAGGAAAGGTCTGGATAAGAGGCGTTTGCGAGCCTAGCCCTAACAAATCGTTGAAAAAGTGGGGCGGTAAGTTTTGACGAGTTAGGCGGCTCATTCCCCGGACTTTATGTTGCCGAAATAGTCTTTTAAAGTCCGCTCCGATTTAATTTTGCAGGTCAAAACCGCGCAGTTATAACTTGCTGAGATTTTGCCTTATTAACTAGTTAAACCGGGGCAAAATGGGTTAGGTAGAGCGGTTTATTACAAATAGGAACAAAGTATTCCCAGTGAATCTTTTAGACAAGCGGTCTTCAACACTTTTAGCAAAACCCGCCTTTTACTACAGAATATTTACCGAATATTTATTCACAAAAACACGCAATTGTTATTAAATTAAACGCGTGGTAGATATATAAATCATAATATATTTATGTAGTTAATGTATTTCAAAAATGCTTACAATATCCACAAAACTATCATGTTCGAATGAAACTCCAGAAAGTGGTGTGGCTGAATCCGCCTATATATTAACAATACTGAAGATACTAAAATCTCTACCCCTCAATGAATTAGAGCTGATGCTACTCGAGTCCCATGTAGCTTTCTTTATATTCAGAGTACCCCAAGATTCTTAAAACACATCGGAGTGCCGTAGCTCCAACGTTGAACATCACTACCATAGACCTAAATGCTTTTTGTGCGAGTGGGCGTAACTTAGTGGCGTAACGATAAGATGCCGTGGGTGACCAAAAAAGATGTTTAGTAATTTCTCTTTATATATATCTTAATTTCTGAATGACCTGCCAGTAAATCATTATTTTGAACAGAGTAATTGAAAAAGCCCAACCTTTCAGCATATTCCTGATAATTGATTAATAAGTGTAACTTGGCAGGAATTACAATGGGTTCCAGTTTTGATTGAAAATACGTATTGGGCGACGGAGGAAGGGGAGAGGTACCATCGATAACATTTTGCCGCATGTCCTTCCGCTCCTAGTTAAGCGACTGAACTCAGGAATGATTTTTTTCAAGTGTATAGGACTTTCCGGTGTTAGTTCTCGGTGCGCCTACATAAAACTCTTCTAGGCGGTAATGACACAATTGTCGAAGCGCCTATAAACATTAAAACAGTCAATTTAAAACTTCTATTTCGGAGGTTGACTAACTATTATTTTAGCTGGTAGCAAAAAATCTGGCAAGTGCCACAGAGGACCGGATAAGTGCTGCGTAAAGACCTATTTGAACTTACCGCCATTCATGCATAAAAAACATGTACAGTCACTTTCAAAAGTCGATCGACAAACTGAGGGGCGCCACTTTCGGGACTGCAAGAGAATTTAACTTCGTATCTGTTTGTATAGGTCTCTTGGGTCACGACTGCCACGAGGGAAATTCAAATAGTAATGTGGTAAATTTTAAGAAATGTAGCAGCAAGGACCTTCGTTCAACCTTTTTAAATAAATCGGAAAAGTAATGAGTTAAAAAATTGCGCTGCGTATTTCGAAGGTTTTTGTGTATAACGCAATATATACCTATTTAGACCCAAAGAAGCGAAGAAATTAGAGACCAACGTGACAATTTATTAAATATAAACGGATATTAAAAACTCAGTTTCATAGTTTTTCAGTGAATGAATATGAAAAGAAAATACCTGTAATAAGAAACCTCTACGACCAAATCTTAATTTGTGCTTATAGCGTGTCGCCTTTTTGAGATTAAAAAAAGAATTCTTTCATTTTCCTGCAGGCCAGGGTACTACGATCCTGGTCATTTATTTTGCGTGCATTTTATGCTTATTTTACATCCCATGCAATTTAATTTTACGGAGAAATCCCTAAGCAAACCGACTTTCACAAATTTCCGTCTTCGCGAATAATCAAGCAATCGTGTTCAAATTTATTGTACGAACAACCATATTTTTATTAATAAGCACTTACAGTTGCGGCTACCATAAATATATTTCAAACCAAGTTCACATGTAAAACTTAAAACAACCACAGGTGGTAGGAGAAAACCGAGGCTATCGAATGGGTCCACGGCGTGGTAGCACCGGGTTCAAATCCTATTGGAGCTCCCAAGAGTCCCAATGTTTTTGTTTGTGTGACGCGTCTCACTCGGAGGCTCTTTGGGCGTTCATTTCATTTATCTAGATTTGTGGGTAAAATCGGGAAAATTCCGTCCATTTATATTTATGTCGGAAATATTTGACTTGGAGTGAGTATGAGGAAGGGTAGTGTGGGTAGTTGTTTTGAAAACTCAAGCGCATGAGGGGGGAAGAAGAAAAGGCTACAGATTTCCTTCGCTTGGCCGTATACCGAAATCGAATGAAGACCAGTCGTCTTCCTAATGCTAAGGTCTGGAGGAAAGACCAAATGTGATTCAACCCACATCCTAAAGGAAACTTTGGTTTAAATAATGGATGTGGGCTATGGCTCTCTAGAAGTATGTGCGTGTTTTTATGGTTTCGGAGAACTGTTTATGTAATGACTAGGTGTTAACCCGTCAAAAATGACGGAAAATATATATGGATGAGATAGTGAGAAAAAACATCCAATACGTCGGATGAATAACTTGAATTGATCCAATTCAAATCCGACTCGCTTCCATTACGCCACCATACATTCTTGTTGATTAGGGTTGATAGCTACATATTTTATCCACTCACGAACTTTCTGTTAAAAGCCAATATTAATATTGCCCCAGAATTGGAACCCCGGAGCCTGATCATTATTTGAAGGGGATGCTTAAAGAATTGCTGCGAATTAATAAGCTTTTTATACCAACTGCAACTTCGCAGCTGTTGTGGTTCTTTCTGGCGAGCTGTCATAAGATTCGAACTGGATACGGCCACAGTAGTACCGGTCATTGTCTTCGAACGAAAAGTTCAAATGTATTTAATACAAACGACACTAACTACATATGGCGACTAAGACTGAAACGTGAATTTCCTCGATTTGTGATATCTTTAAATGCGTGAAACCTAATGTTTGAAAGTACTTCAAGACTTTAGGCTAATATGAAGATTGGGTGTATTTGTAATTCCCGGTCGTCATGGAATGTTCAAGCTATGCGAGAGTTTAAATACGGTTTCTGGAAAGGGCGCAAGTGGCGCCGCTCAGTTTGTCGATCGACTTTTGTAAGTGACTGTACATGTACATACATACCTCTTTCAGCATTTAAGTGTAACCATAAAGATTTTTAGCATAGTATAACATTCAATTATGAAAGTGACATTACATATCCACAATAAAAAAGCGGGGCGTAACAAAATGATCTCGCTGGATGCATACGGTGGGTTGATGAACAGGATGAAGTTACGGAACATTTATTAACCATACCCTCATTAGACAAGTTAATAATTGTTGCCTTTGGTTTCAGACCGAATGTATCTAACCATATCAGTGGTTTCCAAACTTAAAGCATCTCCCTCTATATCGCGACCCCCTTAACCCCATACATCCATACAACAGGTG
Organism: Tanypteryx hageni; assembly: GCA_028673005.1. Classification (NCBI taxonomy): domain Eukaryota; kingdom Metazoa; phylum Arthropoda; class Insecta; order Odonata; family Petaluridae; genus Tanypteryx; species Tanypteryx hageni. The sequence continues at coordinate 70,706,712 of CM054115.1, read as the reverse complement.
GGAGAAGAATTGCAGAGCAAATTACATAAGGCGCTTTTTTCGCCGACTGCTATCTTTCCATCGGAGCAGGGCTTCCAAACAGGTTTTTACCGTACCCAGTTAACCGGATATTTTTTCGAATTTTCTTACGATTCGTTAACCGGTTAATTGTGTCCGATAAACCGATTTTTTTATGGGAGAAAAAATTCTTGCCATAATCAGTCTTAAAAAATCCGAGTGAAAAGAATTTGTTGGAATAAATAGGTATTCTTAGAGGCCCCTCCAGTCTTTTGTTATTTCATAAAAAAAAAACAAAAAATAATTTAAACACCAGGATTTGCGAACTGTTAGAATGGACTTTTAGGGAAACAACGAAAAACCACTTTTTGGTTCGTTTACTTGTTTTTTGGTACTTCACGGGACTGTTGGGTTAGTAGTGGGGTAGAAATAGTCAAGGTTAAGGCGAGAACTTCCCTTCCCTCACCGTCTTCAGCGGCCGCCGCCCATCAAAGCTTACAGTTGACTTTCGACTGCCAATTGGAGAACATTTTCAACGCAATTGCAAGTATTCAGACTACTTCTACAGCCAGTGAATGAGTTTTTTCTGTGGCCAATAACTTTTCGACCAAAATTCGTAGTTCTATGAAATACGAAACACTTTATGCTCTGTTATTCCTGAAATATTATTTTTTTTAAACTAATACATATTTTTTCTTGTATTCTTTTGTGCTTTTGCGCAAACAATTTTTTTCTGTACATACGAAAGATAGAATGACATTTATAAAGCTTTATTTTTAATCATATAAAATAACTTGTTTTTCTTGTAAGTATTCCGTTCAAATTTTGTTATACCAAACATTGAATGAGCTTCAATTTCTTAAAAATTTTATTTGCCGAAAAAACTAAGCAGTTTTTCTTGTACTCCTTTGAAATTTATTTAAATAAACATGCCTGAAAATTAATTGAGGGGTTATATTTTTTAACCGGTTAGCTGGTGATCTTTTAACCAAAAGAACGGTTTGCGAAAATTCCGGTTAATTGGAAGCCCTGCATTGGAGTATAGAATAGTAGTATTGTTGGTTGTCTAAATTTGTCGCAGAATGTACTTTTCAGCTATTTTTTCGATTTTTCTCCAGTAGCTTTTTCTAGATCCAGTAAATTTTTACTATTTCTAGCTCTCAAATAGACCAACATATCTAAAAAATTTGGTTTCTCAATATTGCAAGATTTTAGAGATATTTCCCGTACAGACGGACGGGCAAACAAACCTAACACATAAGCGCTTTAAAAGAAAAACGCTAATACTTGAATTAGAGACATCAAGATTTTTCTTAATATTAATAATGAAATAAATTACGTGAAAAAAAACATCTACACATCGTATACACTGTTTCGTCTTCGCGATCTCTGAAAATTGTTCGCGGTTCCTAGTTTGGAAAACGTTAAATAAAATTATATGGATAATCTTTTTTCGATTGCCCATGCTCCCTTCTCCTTTCATCAGCGATTAATTGGGAGTATACGTTACCTTTTGAACATAACGGTCCAAGAGCTTAATTTAGGTAACATACCTTCTTTGATATTGGCTTGTTGAGCTGTTTGAGTATCCTGAATCAGATACCTTGGTCTTACTAGTCTCCGTCTCCTCCATATTGATGTGCCTGAAAAGAAGAAACTTGAGTGAACTTTTTGCTCCAATTTATTTGTTTTTGTTTTAAACTTTAGAATTAAATCATAGTTGTTTCTTGCTAGCAATTTCATTCGCGATTTTTTCCTTTCTACAAAATTAAAGGCAAATTCCTGTATTGCTCTTTTTCGCATCCGTCGATAAGATAAGCTACATTTCACATAAATAATCAACAAATATTGTTGCAAGTTTCATTCTACGCGAAACTCATAACGAGGAGTAGGCATACTTTTTAGCGCTCGTATACTTTCACTTTGGCGTATGTCTGTGCACTTACTTAAATTGAAATTGTGGCGAAACCGTAAATGATAGCGAGCTGAAACTTGAAGTGTACATTTATGTATTACTGCTATTTGTTTTTCTTTAGATTTGAGTTTTGAAAAATATCAATTTCGCATAGGGGACAATTATTTTTTTAATATCTCCGAAGATATAAAAGATGGAAAGCTGAAATTTTGAGCGTACAATCCCACATTGATAGCACTTACAAACGAGGTTCTAGTGACCGAATATGTTTGCGGTATAACCATATAAAAAAATAAAAAACGCGCCAATTTTATCCATGTTCCTTGATAACACTCAACTTTTTTTATTCTAACTAGGTTCAATAGATGTTAGAATAACAGTATGCGAAGAACTAGTATAGTCAGAGAACTCCATAAACATGCGTTCTTTTAAGCACCTAATAAATCGCAAAAAAATCGATAGAGCAATTACCGAACATTACCCAAAACTACATATTTTTGCGATATCCCAAAATATCTAATTTTTTATAGCAAGGGCTGGCAATGATGATGAGCGGAGATTTCAAACGTTTCTTTTAAGAATGCCGAATATAAACAGACGGCTCTAAATAAAGGCAAATTCATTCGTTTATTATATTTTCCTTTTACCTATAAATTCCGTATTTTTGGGATGCTAGGCGAAAAAAATAATCTAGCAAACACATTTTTTTATGAAACAAAAACTTTTAATGCCTCTCCAAAGGTTTTATTTTTAGCTCTCCGAAGCGCAACGCGGGAGATTGACACTTCCGGGGGAGAGTTGATCGTCATCCATTATCGAGTGACATATTAAGGTCTTGAGTAGGCTGTCAGCAGGCTTAAAATTATTCCCCCCTTCCCTTCCCCACGCTAACCTGTTAAGCCTTTGATCCTCTCCTCCCCCGCCTCGCTTAAAATGAGCTATTTGGAGCCACGGCGGGTTTGTTCAACCTACGCCACGATTCGAAATGCGAGCGCAATTGGTGAATCGCGAAAAAAGGCCACGATCAAAAAGAAATCCGTGAAATTTATTGCGGATAGTTTCAAATGTAATCGAATTTACGGGCGTAATATTCTTTCCGATTCATGTTTCGACGCTAAAATGTTGTTTGGGCACGATTCCCACATTTTAAATGTCTCACGAACACAAAATAGCTTCCAATGGAAAATCTTGTCCGGCTGCCGCAGCACTCGCACTTTCTAATGCGGCCCGCCGCGTATAAAAAGTTTACTCGCCTCTGAGATAGGTACCTTCACAAGTGCTTGCTATCTTCACTTACAGGTGTATTTCGCGATTTCTCTTTCCAATATTGTAATTATACTGTTTTAACCGTCACTTTGTGGAACTCCACAACGAGAATTTTTAGAAAAATTTGTAAAAACAAATGTATCGAAAGACTTCGTACAAATTCCACTACAAAAATAAAAATTACTACCTAGGTTTCGATTCACAGTGTCATAATCAGGTAGTTTATTTTTTAGGAACCTTCCTTTTTATATTACTTAATGAAAAAGGATTCGAGAGTAGCGAAAAAAATCGCAACTCTGTTAAATATGCAAGGGACAATTATTCATTTTTTAAACACAGAAGCGTCTGGTTACCCATTTATCATTTGCGCAGCCCAGAAAAATAGAATTGAAAATGAAAGGAAGTTCGCTTCAGTGGTTAAGTACCTAGTTGCAAAAATATTTGCAGAATGCAACAATTTTAATTATTCCTCAAAATGTTTGATGGATCCTAGATTATACCTTAAAGAAAATATATTCCCCTAATTGCGAAAAATATAAAATTTAATAATATAATAACTCCTACGCTGTAGAAATTTTGACGTAATATTCGATATTTCCACGTGTGAACCTAGTTTACTACAATTTTAATTAATTTGAGATTGTATTTCCATTCAAAAACAAAGTTGCGGACTCGAGAATTGGGATTTTCCGCTGAGATCAAGGGCCTATAATTTATATTTCCTAAAATGAAAAAAACCTACAAACCACTGAGCGCGCGTAACTATAAACTTAGCAAAGAAAGGAAAACGTAACGAGCGATTATTTTGCGAATCCTGTGAAATCTAAATAGGCTTTGATAATAATCACATATTCACGACAAAATAAATTCACAAGTGTACCTATATCAACCAACCAGTTCCATAAGAGCATTTTAAACAATTGAAAATTTAAAACAACTTTTCCATATGGCGAGGCAAGTAAATAAAAACACAATATTTAGAATTAATGAGCGTCCAAATTTACATAATAATTTTTTGCGGGTCACATAATCCGATTTTCAAAACATTTTAAACTAAATAAATTGTAAAAGATAAAATGAACTTACCTATGTCCTTATTGAGATCATGCACGACAATTTTCTTATTGTTGAGTATATATCGCAGTTGATAAGTACTAAAACACAATGTCATGTACGGCACAGCGCGAAGTTTCCGACCTTACTCGAGAGCCGTTTAGCCTTTCACTGCGAGCTTGAACCATTCGTAAGCTCGCCCTCACGTAGTCATACACGTGACTCAAGGTGACCAACATAACAGACGGATTTAGGTTACAAGTAAAGGCACGCAGTTTCGCGTGTATATTTACTATCTGATATACGAATGTTAGCGAATGTGTTTTCATGATAATACTCACAGTTAAACCATTATTTGAACCATTTTTCACCCATTAATAGGGACGAATATTTTTTCTCGTGTTGGCTTTAAAAAAGGAGTGGGGAGATCGATCTTACGAAGCAACGTGATCTGCATCGTGGTGTATTTCGCGTCACCCTACCAGACACGTGAATCTCCCTCTTCCCACACAGAAATTCACCCTTCGTGTCTGGCGTTACAATGGTTCTTTTGTTCAAAGATGGAATGGTGGTTAAAAATATTTTGTAATGAATTTTCATCCAGCTCGCATTCTTGTCCGCTAAATATATCGCGACTTTACTTCCTACGTCCTCGAAATATAGCGTTGTATTCTCTTCTGTTCGCACAATGACCAGAAAAAAGCTCGATTAAAAATCTGTATAGCTTGTTTTCGAATATTAAAGGATTTTATTTCCATCTCTACTTATTTGTTACAATAGCTCAGAGCTATTTTTGTGCGTCATCCGTTTCCCCTCATATTTAAAGAGACTTTTTTAAGACCTTATGTGTTATTTAGATTTTATTTTTAATTTACCGTCGATGTATTTTTTTTTAATCCTTTCAAAGCTTTATACAATATATCAGAACCAGATACGGAAATGCGAGGATGCGTGAGAATAAGTTCCTGTAGGTTGAAATGTTTGTTTTTATACAGCATTTATTTATTCGTCGTTTTTTGATAGCACCAACCTAACTTCCCTTCATGCTCTATCGATTTTCATTTTAATACGGAAACGTGCTCGCCAGTTATTTTTAGCTTCACTTCATTTAAGCGGCTTCATTATTTCCCATTTTTCTTTTATGATCGACCGAAGCAAAAACTAGACTAGGAAACAGGAATAATAATATACGTGCAAGTATAACAAAAATAAAAAATTAACAATATATTTTCCCTAGCTATTAAAAAATTGAGGAGATTTTATACTTGATTTCTAAATATGGAGTTTAAGAGAACCATTTTCAAAGTTCGATAATTAATGAATCAGCGAATGAAACTTTTTCAGGGGTAATAATTAAATAAATAACAATTTTCAATCTAGTAAGAGCATTTATCATCATTTAAAGTTATTTTTCTATTATTGTTTGAGGGTAGTATGCTTAAATCCTTTCTTTCTGATTTTTTAATAATTGGTCTTTTCAAGCATATTAATGGTGATTTTATGTCAACTTGTTTCTTTTTAATTTTAACCGAAATTTTGATCCAACACATTTTTATTTTATTCATCTTAAACCCCGTAATTTTATTCAATAATAGACTATGGAAGCATTAAAGAAAAAAATCGTTTGTAGATTCGACAAACTTTCAATTCCCTCCAAAAAATTTTTAGTACTACCCTAATTTTGATTCGGAAAAGGCATCAAGCTTTAAAAAATAATGTCATTTTCGTTTGAAATTGAAACGAACGGAAATCCTCAGCTTTCGGTTATTGGATAGTTTATCCAATTTATTAGTATTATTTATAAGTACAATGTGTAAACGCTCGATTTTTCGCGTCCACTCTTCGCAATGACGATACTTACTTACGAAGTAATCTTCCTCATCGCTTCAGGGAACAAATGATTCCATAAGGTAAAAGTTGCCTTTGGTGTCACGTTTCTTAGACGATCGTCCGGTAACTGGTCCTGAAAGTCTTCCACGCCTCCAGCTATGACGCTAACAATATGCACGTGCGGCGAACGTTGCACATGGGCACGTTGTTTCGTAAGGTCAAAAGCGGTTAAGGAGAGTCGTAAAAATTTTGTTGGATGTTATTACAGAAACGTTTTAGATTTTCGTATTCCCAATTGCTTCACAATATAACTACTCTTCAATTTCATCTATGACTAATATTAAGTTCAATCTTACCGTAAATTGAACGAACGATGGGATTAAAAAAAAACACTTTTTGGTTAACACCACTAGCAATTACGCTTTGGAAGTATGCGGTAACCTACTCTTAGAATTCAAAACCATTACTCATAAAATGGACATGGAAAGTCTCATCCGCAATGAAAGAACTTTTCCGAAACTATCAACTCTTGAGCTCTTTTGAACCACTTTCTTCAAATCGAAAACAATTCATCGTAAGCTATCTTTTTAACTTGCGCTAGATCGAATAAGATTAAGCAAATAAATATCCTCGAAAATGGATAGCTACCACTCAAAATAAATTGGACTGAATGAATCGCGACAATTTTTTAAATAGAAATGGCAATCTTGATGCGATTCAGAAACTAATTATCACACTTGACAATGCTTTAAAACAACAGTTTTGGGAATAAATATGAATAAAATAATATTAACTCCCGAGACGATGTGGCCTCATTATCTGAAAGCAATGCGGTCAGCACCATTATTCAGACCACTCGCGAATTTAAACCCAAGGTCAAAATTAACACGATCTTTTGAAATACAATAGGACCACTGCTTTAAAAAATTTTCAAGTGTCCTTTAAAAAACTCAACTAAGGGGTCACTGGGTCAGATCGAGTTTGAAAAGGCCTCTCAATGCGAGGGCTTATTTTCTAGCATGTTCATGAGTAATCCTTCCACGGTTCCCTTTTTCTCGAATGTTAGAACCTTTACAGCTGTATTTACATAGGGCAAAAACGCACAATCCGCATTAAGTAAACCTTGTATATCCAATCAACGATATACAGATGCTTTTTAAAGATTTCTTTTACAAACCAAGCTAGGTACATTTACAAAAAGTTGAGTGTTGTCATATGCAATTCTTACAAAAAGAGGAAGAAAACTTTTTGATAGCACTGCATTCATTTTATGAAAAAACTGCCTAGTGTCGAGGGCCATACAACCTAATGGCATGGCATATATTTTGTATCTAAGCTGTTGAGTATCCTAAACTGACAACCACAAATTAAAAACAAATAATTTTAATATTAATACTTTGTTATTTTTATGCATCAAAATGCCCTAGCAACAGGTTTGTTCCGAGTAGTCAATTATAAATAGAGCATATCCAATTAATGCTCCCCATCTTGGCTTCACTTCATTAAACCAATTACACCCCAGTATTAAGGCGAGACTCACACATTTACTTAGGATCTTGACCCACCACCATTCCATTATTTTATGTATGTTATATAAGCAAAAGGAATAAAAGCCATATTTTGCCATAATTTTGAAGTTACTTCAACTCCAAAGCAGAAATTGTTCATTTTTATAGCATGATTCATGTTATAACTAAGGAAGATACACATTATAGCTATGTACAGATTATTTAATATCCCAACTAAAAAATTTTGTTAAAAATTGATAACAGTCCCAGCATGGGCAAAAGAGAAAAAGAATGGAGACTTTTCTTCAGCAATATACATAACCTTTCCAGAGATAAACATTTCAGAATTCAGCACGTATTACATGTGGCTGGCAGCCCTCATCTTCATGTTAGCACAGTAGCATTTATTATACAACATAAAAAAGACAAAATAAAAATTACAAATTTCATCTCCATATTTATTCTTGGTAGTCATTGTATAATTAAATATCAAAGAGGCTATCATGGTACAATTTAATTGCAAATTATGATTCTTAATAAATCTCATACAAGATCAAATAAATGCCTTATCTGCAGCCCTTTTAAATCCATGACCACAAAGAAACACTTCCTTAGCAGTTGCCTATTCTTTGTGAGGAAGTCCTTGTGTTTACCATTTTTCCTCCCAGCTCTAGAGTTATTCATTTATTTCAAGTTCCAACTTCTGTTATGAATCCTTATATAAGGGCAACATACACGCACACACACACCCACTCAGGAAAGTTTTTATTCAACAGACGTCTTGTGTTGCACAACAGACTTTGCAAGAAACACTTAAGTTCTCTCTATATATTTCCTTTCTTGACATTATTTTAACAATTTTTGTTTTAAAAGCATAACCACTGAGGAACTTTCTGCAAATGCATTCAATACAAATACCATACTCTTCTTAGTCTTTCCTGGGCTTGATAATTTCATTGGCCTAGCGTAAAAAATAATGGGCACTTGTTAGTTCCACTTCTTATCAAAAACCACCAACCACATAAATTATGAATGCAAAGAAAAGCATCTCATTATTCTCGAGGACGAGGCACGAAAAAAAGAGTAATTCCATTTTAGTAATTATAATGACACGCAGCTGATCTTTTTAAAAAATACTGGTTAATAAAATGAATTAATAATGCTGTTAATCTTTATTATATTGTGGCTACCACTCAAATTTTGAGCAAATTTACCAAAAATCTTCGAGGCAACGAGCCAATCCAATTGATAATCTGGTAAGCTTCCCTGAAAAACGGTCGTTTTTTCCCCCATTCCATACGACCAATAACCATGGTGTTTACAAACAAAAAAGGGAGGTAAACCTCGACAAAAATGAAAACTGGGACAAAATGACTGTTACTTCACACTTTTTTCATTGTTTCCACATTTCGTCTAAAGAGAAGAACATCATAAACATGCACCAACAATATCTACTCCCCGTACCCGAGGATCACAGATTAAGGGGACGTGAAGTAATTTACAAGTTCCTTTGTCCACAGTGAACAAAAATCCCAGAATATTAGATTGATTGCACATTGGAGAAAACAGAGGAAGAGGGAGAGATTGGGGCTCGTTACATCGAGCCAAATACAGTTCTATAGTCGAACACTTCAGCTTTACAATTTTCACGTTCAATCAGGTAGTTTTTTTCTTAAAAAAAGACACCCTATACCCTTATACAAAGGGCATCCTCCATTTTTTCCCAAAACCATTGATTATTTTTACATCTTTCTCTCTCATATACACAAGATACACACACAAATTTCATGCTCGCACACTAGAAAAAGACACAACACCATTGCAAGCAGCAATTTAAAATGGTGGCATCATTTGACTGGTAGGCATGAATTTCATTTCTCACATAGATTTTTGTCTTTCATTAAACAGAAATATGCCAGAAAAATGCAGATATTCTGTCCGTGTATACACAAAAAATTATAGAAGAAAATTCACTTTACAAAAATAAAATAGGAAAAAGGTTTCATGAGATAATGGGTTGAAACACTGAAATACAAAATTACAGTTCTAATGTCCCTTTAGAACCTGAGTTCCTTCAGCAATGGGAGGCCAAAGCAGAACTGTTGGGATATCTTCATTTTCTGCAAAAAGAGAATGCTATCAACAGACAAAAAATAATGAATTTTGTTTGTATACACTTAACTGGTATGGAAGAATTGTATTTGACTCCAGAGATTTTGATCATCATAAACATTCCTTAAAACAAGTTACAGTGTCCTCATTTTAACATTGCTTCGATTAATGTTGATTCCACTTAACATCAATTCAAAAATTATTACCCATATTCTAATTAATGTAGTCAATGATTCGGGTTAACATCGTTCTGACACGGCGCTGAAATACAGCACGAAAAAAATATTACATAGATGACACTAGTGCGAATCTGTTGCACAGCACTTCTCCAGTTGTAGTGGATCACATTATTTGAGTGTGAAATGTGTTTTGGATTAATGTATTTTTATTAAATCTATATTATTTACAGACATTTTGTAGCAATGGGTCCAAATAGAAGTGGTAGTAATGGCCTTCTTCTTGAAGCAGTCATTAAAATCATCTTAATACCCATGAATAGAAACCTTACAAGCTTTGTGGGTTGTGCAGAAAGGAAGATCTGCTGAGTGCCCTATTTATAAACTTCAAATTATTCTGTACTTTTGGGATAACTTGAGTTAAACACCTCCCTATTTTATTGCCGTTTGTATCCAGTGTTATCAATCCAGCAAATTCGTAGCTAGATATAGTAACTTTTGGTTCAATCTAAAGCGTAAAATAATACTATAGCAACTATTTACAACACTAGTAAATCGATTTAACAATCTAGCTATTGCCTAAAATTACGACATCTGTATTCATACTAAACACAAAAAGAACATTGAATAACGAAAATGAATATAACGCAAATAAGAAGAATATTCTTTACATTTGTCTCTTACTTTTTATTTTATTTTCTTTTTGCAATTTGAGCAATTAACTACAACAATGGTGGTATTGTTGGCCATAAGGATCAAGGACAAGAGAGAGTGCTTATTCAAAATAAAGTGGGAATTAATCAATCATAGAAGAAGGTTTTCATCGGAAAGCATGAGCTACTTACTCTATTATATATGCACAATGACTATATTCCTATGGCTAAAATTTTCTGGAACAATATTGACCTAACATCATATTTGGAAAATATTTTGTTGTAAGATAACTGCCATATTTTCAAAAGTTCCAAAATTTTATTTTTGCCCCACATTTAGCATTAAACATAAGCTATGAAACAATCTATGGCCTAATGTAAGAGGTTTTCCTACTCAGATGCAGAGAGCACTATTGTTTACTCTAGCAAATTTCTAGTGACCAACAAGTAGTGTTCTAGCAACTTACTGAAAAAATAATTAGCAACCCTGTTTGTATTAGCTGCAGCTCTATGGAGTGGTTATCCTTCTTTGGGCCTAATGAAACTCACAGTTCAATAAAAACAACAAAATAAATGTTTTACCTCTATTATTGTTGATTTTAACTAATTATACAGTAACTGATGCAAAAAATAATGTTTATTGCATTTCTTTTCTAGCAATGTCAACTCATGAACATCGGTTTACAGAAGTGATCGTGGCTCTCTATAAATTTTCTAGTAAAAACTCATCGTTCTATTTAGATCGTACAACTACATTTTGCCAGATTGTTATGACGTAGTTCTTTTCTTGTCTCCAGATGTACTATTGTGAAATATAGCCCTTTCTGATTTCTGGCACATTGAAATGAAGTCATGTCCAACTATTTGTTTATTTTATGCCATTTCTATGCTAATAATAATTTGATATTGATTTATTTATGTTCTGATATCATTCATATCCTACACAGTACCATAAAGCTCCATAAAATACAGAATGTCTTTTTGTTTTTCAAGAGGTCTTGAACTCAAGGTTTTGGAAGCAATTATATTGTATAACATGGGTTCTTATAGGAAATATTGATTCATTTAACGTTTTGATTTTCTGGAACGAATTAACAACATTAATTGAGGACACTGTATCTGCTTTTCCATCTGCTGCTCTAAACAAGATCCTATGATACTGCAGTGTTATTATTATCACTTTCTTGAGCTAGAAAGGTTTTTGCGAAAGTAAGTTCATACATAATGTTAAAGATTTACAGTGTATTATAATGTAGTATATCAAATATAGTTAACAATTTTATAACTTGACTCTAAGACTACTTTGTATGATTTGGGATAAAAAAATCTATATAAAACTGTATAAAAAATTACTTTTTAACCCTGCGGTATTCGCGTGGGGTGCTGTGGACACCCCAGGCATACGTTTTATGACTTTATGATCCTTTCTTTTGGTCTTTTATGACCCCAACCCTACAGTAGCTGGAATGACGTTTTTGAATCTATTCTGCTAAAAAATTTCATTTTTCTGTGGTAATCCTTTGAATAATCCTCTAAGAGAGTGCGGCGCTGTACGTTACGAATACTACAGCATTTTTTCTTTGTGCAGACACTGTCCGTATTTTATTGTTACTATCTATAGAACTTTTATTTCACATAATTTGAGATTATCTCTAAATAGTTTCTTCACCGATCGTCATCATCATGTGTTATTTCCTGTAATTGGAGATCGCATCTAAACAGTTTCTTCACTGACCCGGATCCTACAAGGTTTGTGGATTTTTATTATTTCAGTGTTAGGTTTTTGCTGTCAAGCTCCCAGTCAACTGTTTCTGACTGATATTTGACAGAAATATTATAGTGAATTGCACAAATATTCAAAATGAATAAGTAAAGCAAATATATTTTCAAGATCATGATGCAAAAAATGGGTTCTCTCTCATGTACAATTATTATTTGTTTTCTATTGTGGAATTTGCGATTTTTTTAATTGAACTGACAATACTATTGACTTTTCATTTTTTTATTAAAAAAATTAAAAACAAAACCTTTTTACACAAAAAAATCACAAGATGAACATTCCCTTAATATAATTAATATTTGCAATCATCTGTGCAATTACTGAAAAAATCAGGCAAGAATATGAATAAATGGCATGTATGTGATTTTTCTTTGAGATTGATGCAAAATTGCTGAAATAGCCATGGCACTTTTGGACATACCCACCAAAATCGGCATGACACTCAAAGGGTTAATACTGAAAAATGATGTGGAACTTCTCAAAATTCACTTATAAATGGTTATAAATAGAACAAAAGAAACTTTTGTGTGTTTAAGTGCACTAAAAAAAACAAGAAATTACCGTATTTAACCCTTAACTATAGTATGTTTCTCGTCTTATGAAGCTTGACCTTCACATAGCAAGTAGCCTATGAGAACCTTTTCCCTCTCCCCCGTCACCCACGGCTTTCGAAATGCATGGAAAAACCTAACAGCATTGCCAGATATCCGCTCTTGAAATGATCTGCTTGCGAATGAAAGGCGACGCGTCGCAGAAAACTTACGGTCATTGTTTATTACTATTGGCCATTTTCCATTGCGTTAAAATGATAACAAGGTGCAAAGTGAAAGTGATAAAGAGATCGCAATGGAAGCGTGAACGCAGTAGAGCTGGCAACATAGTCGACTAAGAGCGATGTGAACAGCACGATGGCGAGAAAGAGACTGAGCTTCTCCCCTCTCCGTCGCCCGTTACTCGAGCGTTGATTGGA